>CM039505.1:48807363-49401888 GCA_022432975.1 Begonia masoniana
TGCATGCCGAAGTCACCTCCTACACCATAAAGACAATATGAAGATAAAATTCAGTAATTTCTCTAAGGCTAGAATGACATGTATATGATATACTATGAAATTAGTCGTCCGTCAATCAAGATCAGTACGTGTCAGTCTATGGTTATGAAAATGCTCGACAGTGGATTAGGGGCACGTCACTGGTTAGAAGCCACACCATCTGAAGGGAGGAAACCCGCTCAACCCGGAAAGCTAGGGTTGAACTCATCCGAATACACCCCCGGTGCCAGGTGTTACAGATCCTTACTTGCCTTTCATGCATTTCTTAAGTTGAAATCAATGAGTATAAATTAGTTTCACGACGTTTGAAACCATGATGAAGGAATAATTCATAGGCACAATATAACATAATATAAAAGGAATACCAGCAAACGCCACAACTACCATCAAATTCACAATACTTACCTATAAAACACCGAACGTAAAATACCCAACCAACGATTTAAGCAAACAAAGCACCAAATATCCTCAACACAATTTTGGACAATGGGTGTAGGGCCAATCGGCATAGTAAGTCACGAGAACTTACCTTGGGTCTTAGCACACCGAGCTCTTGTCTCGAGCTTTGTCACCTAAGTTAATCACAACTTCCTTTGTTAAAATCAAGCCTAAACAATGAGATTTCGTATAAACTAACGATAACTCCTGACTAACGGAAATTTTCTAAAATTTAATAAACGGTCTCTCGGACCTTTAGCGAGCAATTTCGCTCACAAATGACAAACCTCATTACTGGAGATTCTAAAGCTCCAAGCCCGGTCTAACCCTAAATTTTTTTTTTTTTTTTTTTTTTCTGCCCAGACCCAGTCTGCTTCAAGCTCAAAAACTCAGCCTTCTTAGCGTTCTGGACAGTGGTGCTAAAGTATTTCTCGTAAAAGACTTCCTTGAATTGCGACCAGGGCATGGTTGCGATATCGGTGGTGATCTCCAGCGACTCCCACCAAGTTGCGCATCACCGGCTAGATGAAACGTTGCCAAAATGACTTTCTCTCCTTCTCCAACATTGGCACACCTGAACATGCTCTCTATCTTTCGAAGCCATTCCTCAGCGACAATCGGGTTAGATGACTTTCCATCAAATGTGGGTGGTTGCAGCCTACGAAATCTATCCCCTGAATGCTCATTGACTTGACCTGAATTGGCACTTCCTTGTGTTTCCCGACTCAATAACACACCTAACTGGTCAGATTGCTGTCGCACAATGTCTGTCTGCTGACGCATCAACTCCGTCAGCTGTCTAATTACACTTGAATCTTCTTCACTCCTCAAGTTTGGCATCTCCCTAGGTACTCTTGGTCTCCCCGGTCGTCTAGCCATTTGTATAAGGTTCTGCACAAGGTTATCTATACTCATAAACATCTTATAACTAAAGCTAACATAAACACTTACAGTTGTTGGAGTATATTCATGCGACGATTGGCACTGATGAGTAATCTTCTGAACGGTTTAGCAACATGTCTCTGATACCATACTGTAACGCCCCGAATTATCTGAACCCGGGTCGCTACTCATTACTTGACCATGACTAAGAAATTTTCGGATAAATTTTAAAACTTCATTCGACAGTCAAAATTTGACATTTTCTATACATTCAAAACATTTGAAAACTTTGCAGCGGAAAATCATTTAAACAACTATGAAGTTAGACGAACTGTAGAATATACTGTTGGGGTGATTAACGGAAGTGTTGAAGTCATCTGCCGACGACAAGGTCAACGAAAGAAGCAGAAATAGAAAACCGAAGACTTCATCAGTGACAAAACGACAAATCACCTATTTCGTTTTCCGGTGAGTAAACGACAAAATACCTATTTCCTCTTCCGATGACGTCAGCCGGAAGA
Organism: Begonia masoniana; assembly: GCA_022432975.1. NCBI lineage: Eukaryota > Viridiplantae > Streptophyta > Magnoliopsida > Cucurbitales > Begoniaceae > Begonia > Begonia masoniana. The sequence continues at coordinate 48,809,244 of CM039505.1, forward strand.
CAATTACTTTCCTCTTCCGATGACGTCAGCCGGAAGACAAATGCTTTCCTCTTCCGATGACGTCAGCCGGAAGACATACTCACCCGACTTCCATTACACTTCTTCTGCCGATGACGTCAGCCGGAAGACAAATGCTTTACAATCAACAAGGTTGTAGTCTCGTTTATCCCAAAATCAATTTAAGACCATCTGAAATTACTATTCTTTCTGATTTTCTGTTAAAGTGGTTTGACTTACTAAGATAAGGTCTATCACCCTTTTCTCTGCTTGCTTCATCTCCTATTCCAATTTCTTCAGTCGCCCCTGATTCTTTAAAATATATCACTTTAGAATTAGCTTGAACTTTATCCACATTTAGTTTGGAAGTATTTTCAAGACTTTCATTGCTCGCCTTTCCTTGTTGATTGTTTTGTCCCATCTTTTTGTCATATTTACTCACAACTTCGTTTGATGGTTTGTCATCAAATCCAGAATTATCCTGCCCCAAACTCTTTTCATTCACAGAAGCACGCCAGTTCACATACCCTTCCTTACTTAAAAGAGGAGCATCTCTACCACAAGTGAGAAAATATTGGGAAAAAAATTGATTATTCACAAGTGAGAAAAAAATTGGGCAGAGTTTTCTTTGTTTTTTGACTCCTCCATAGCTAGTATCATCCTGCAAATTCGACAGCCCAAACAGGTCCAGTATTTTGCACCAAAGATTAAATGCATCCAACCAAAATACCTGTAACTACTATATATTTACATCCAACTAAAATAAATCAAACTAAGTTTATTTTAGTTACAATAGAAACTAATATATTTACATGTAACTACTATATCAAACTGATAAACTAAATCAAACTACTAAACTAAATCAAACTAATATATTTACATGTAACTAGTATATATTTACATCCAACTAAAATAAATCAAACTAACTACTATAAATTAAGTTACAATAGACAAAATCTATAAAATGAAGCTGCTGCAGAATGTCCTTGCCATCGCCTGAGATCCATCATCATGTTCCATGGCCGCGTGTAGTAGATTCCTACACGCAATGACAGTTATATTAGAACATAATAATCTTAGTTTCTTGAGAGAGTAAGGTGAAAAAATATACCTGAGTCCCGTCTAATGTCTGGAAACCCATAAATGTGTCACGCGAAGTAGCAGCACCTGAACTGGATCCCCTCTCAGGACATGTGCGACTGTTATGCCCTTAACGCCGACATTTACTACACGACATCGTAGACTTTCTCTTAGAAATTATTGACGTAGAAGGCTCATCGACATCGCGCACTCTTTTCTTCTTCGGCCTACCAGGTTGGGGCCTTCTCTCTGGTGGAACGATTGGGATCCGATTCTCTGCTGCCGGCCACATTTGTTGGCCATTAATGGGATGAATGAAGTGTGAGTACATCTCTAAATATGTATCCCGATGATAGTATATATGGACGAAATTTTCCACCGGCTCTCTCATGAAATAAAAGCATGGAATGGCATGAACACATGGGATACCAGTAAGCTCCCACCTCCGACATGCGCACACGCCTTCATTCAAGTCAACAACAAATTGTTCGTTGCCGTTGCTGACCTCAAACCTTGCGTCTCCCGCTAACTCAGCACTCCAACCGTGAGCTGCCTGTTTGAGATTCTCTAACTTTTTCCTAATTTTAGGACACAGTACATCGTCTGACTTGAGCATCTCTTCGTATTTTTTTACAATTCGAGTCATCATGGTCTTTCGAATCATCTCGAACATAGCCAGGATTGGTTTGTCCCTGGCCGGCAATATAGCTGCATTGAAAGACTCGCATAAATTGTTCAAGCCCAAGTCGCACTTCGGAATTACCGAAAACGCATGAGTAGCCCAACTGCTAGGGGGCGTTCTTCGAAGCCATGCATGGGCATCCGGGTTTAGCTCATGCACTTTCCTCATTGCTATCTCAAAATATTCTCGTGTGGTTGCCCTTGCTGCATTCCACATAGCATCTCTATACGCTATGCCCCGAAATCGTCCTTTGAAGTTTGAATACATATGTCTTTGGCAAAAACTGTAACGCCCCGAATTATCTGAACCCGGGTCGCTACTCATTACTTGACCATGACTAAGAAATTTTCGGATAAATTTTAAAACTTCATTCGACAGTCAAAATTTGACATTTTCTATACATTCAAAACATTTGAAAACTTTGCAGCGGAAAATCATTTAAACAACTATGAAGTTAGACGAACTGTAGAATATACTGTTGGGGTGATTAACGGAAGTGTTGAAGTCATCTGCCGACGACAAGGTCAACGAAAGAAGCAGAAATAGAAAACCGAAGACTTCATCAGTGACAAAACGACAAATCACCTATTTCGTTTTCCGGTGAGTAAACGACAAAATACCTATTTCCTCTTCCGATGACGTCAGCCGGAAGACAATTACTTTCCTCTTCCGATGACGTCAGCCGGAAGACATACTCACCCGACTTCCCTTACACTTCTTCTGCCGATGACGTCAGCCGGAAGACAAATGCTTTCCTCTTCCGATGACGTCAGCCGGAAGACATACTCACCCGACTTCCATTACACTTCTTCTGCCGATGACGTCAGCCGGAAGACAAATGCTTTACTCTTCCGATGACGTCAGCCGGAAGACATACTCACCCGACTTCCATTACACTTCTTCTGCCGATGACGTCAGCCGGAAGACAAACATGAGACATCTACCGGTAGACTTCCCTCTTCCGATAAACATCAACACAATTCCTTTCAACAGAACGCAATAAACCTCTACACATATCCACTGATACAAAATTATTCAATTCCCACCAATGGACTAAACAACCTGTCTATAACCCGAGAAAGATTCGACTATCTAACAGACTTAAAACATTTTACCAAAAATCCATTCATAACACTCCAAGTCATTGTATTGATCAAAATCAGTAAGAACATGAAAATCAGAAATTCTCGAAAACGAAGTCAAGCAGCTGTAATCTCCTTTACTAAAAACTCCATATACTCAATTTAAATCATTATCCACTAAACCTCTACATCTGTAAACCAACATGCTAAACCGCCCCATCAGTTATCATGTCGAGGCCTGAAGCACTCCTCCAACGTCCACTATTCCTCAACATGATCAGGAGACACACCTACTAACACTTCTTCACCTACATCACAAAACTCATCTATTAGCCTAATGCTAAGTAAGTAAAGCAGTATATGAATGAAATAAAATGCTGAGCTTAAACTCCTAAATATGCAGTTTCTATTTTCTCCTCTCAGTGGCCTACATATTCGTTCATATCATGATCAGATCCCATGGTTCCCTTGGGAGTGGGATCAATTCTCCCAATGTCTACATCCTCATACTCAATTAAGGGGCGGATGAATTCCCTTAACAGCTGATCTGATCCCATGGTTCCCTTGGGAGTGGGATCAATTCTCCCAATGTCTACATCCTCATACTCAATTAAGGGGCGGATGAATTCCCTTAACAGCTGATCTGATCCCATGGTTCCCTTGGGAGTGGGATCAATTCTCCCAATGTCTACATCCTCATACTCAATTAAGGGGCGGATGAATTCCCTTAACAGCTGATCTGATCCCATGGTTCCCTTGGGAGTGGGATCAATTCTCCCAATGTCTACATCCTCATACTCAATTAAGGGGCGGATGAATTCCCTTAACAGCTGATCTGATCCCATGGTTCCCTTGGGAGTGGGATCAATTCTCCCAATGTCTACATCCTCATACTCAATTAAGGGGCGGATGAATTCCCTTAACAGCTGATCTGATCCCATGGTTCCCTTGGGAGTGGGATCAATTCTCCCAATGTCTACATCCTCATACTCAATTAAGGGGCGGATGAATTCCCTTAACAGCTGATCTGATCCCATGGTTCCCTTGGGAGTGGGATCAATTCTCCCAATGTCTACATCCTCATACTCAATTAAGGGGCGGATGAATTCCCTTAACAGCTGATCTGATCCCATGGTTCCCTTGGGAGTGGGATCAATTCTCCCAATGTCTACATCCTCATACTCAATTAAGGGGCGGATGAATTCCCTTAACAGCTGATCTGATCCCATGGTTCCCTTGGGAGTGGGATCAATTCTCCCAATGTCTACATCCTCATACTCAATTAAGGGGCGGATGAATTCCCTTAACAGCTGATCTGATCCCATGGTTCCCTTGGGAGTGGGATCAATTCTCCCAATGTCTACATCCTCATACTCAATTAAGGGGCGGATGAATTCCCTTAACAGCTGATCTGATCCCATGGTTCCCTTGGGAGTGGGATCAATTCTCCCAATGTCTACATCCTCATACTCAATTAAGGGGCGGATGAATTCCCTTAACAGCTGATCTGATCCCATGGTTCCCTTGGGAGTGGGATCAATTCTCCCAATGTCTACATCCTCATACTCAATTAAGGGGCGGATGAATTCCCTTAACAGCTGATCTGATCCCATGGTAATCCCTTCATAAGTTAAGGGGTGGATTAGTTCCCTTAATAGTTTGTCTGTCGCATACAGTTCATACCTTACCATTCCTTACATGAAATTCATTTTCGTAACTTTTAACAAAAACATGATGCATGGACAATAGAAATATTCAAGCATACATAAACCTACTGTTTTGTGATGTAGGCCCGAAGGCACAAGCAATACTTTACTTACCTGGATTCCTTGCAAATGCTCGGTTAAGAGCTACTTCGGGGTTTGTTCACCTATATTCATAAACAGAACGTTAAACCTCAATCTAAGCTATTCAGAAATCTAAGGAGTGGGTTGGGCATTTCTATTTATCTAACATTCCCGATTCTGCTCTAATCCTCAAGCAGAATCTCTCACTCGTAACATTAACAAAATGCATACGTTGGGATCCTTAAGCTACCTAGGTACTAAAATCAGCAATTAATCGAATCAAAACTCACCTGGGTTGGAGGAATCGGTGAGGAAATCGCCTAGAGAGCTCTGCTGGGTTGAGCTGAAAACCGAGAGTGAAATGAGTATGACGGCTATACCTCATTTACTCTTTCCTTAAATACGTTATCCATTTGCAAAATTGACAATTACCCTTATGCCCTCACTTAGTTACTCATTAACCTAATTGATTTTACCCCTAATTTCATTCTATAAAATTCACACTTAGAAGATTAATAGATTATTTTAATTCTAATAAACCGGGTGTTACAAAAACGATGTTCAGCTAAACCAAATATGTTGTCCACAGCAGCCAACAACCCCTGAAAGTTTAAAGAAAAACAAAGTCAGTATAAAACAATACAACTGCAATGCCCGAATAATCATAATAATAGTAATAATAATATATACCTTTTGTCGATCGGACACAAATGTCCATCCTCGTCCAAGGCCAATGCCTAAATCGTCCTGTAATAACTCCAAAAACCACAGCCATGAGTCTTTGCATTCTGTCTCCACGTTGGCAACGGCAATGGGATAGACGTCATTGTTGCCATCAATACTCACGGCCGTGAGTAATTGGCCGGGGCAGGTGCCCTTCAGATGACATCCATCTAAACATATAATGGGTCTGCCCTGTTCCAACAAACCTGACACACAAGCAGCCATACATATGTACATTCTTTCAAATATCATCTTCTCATCTCGCCCTTCACCCACCACGTGACCATGTATTTTCACTGTACTGCCTGGATTTGATCTGAATATTTCTTCTGCGTACGAACGCACGAGTTTAAATTGTTCTTCGCACCTCCCGTAATTAAGTTCTTTGGCTTCGGTTCTTCCTCTTCTCGCAAGACTTGGCTTAATGTTCACCTGATGTTCCTTCCGCACTGTCTCGATTATATCAGGAATGGGCCAGTCAGGTTGACTCTTGAACCTATCTGAATAATACGTTGCCAACCACTTTGCCGAAGCGTGTCGATTATCAAGTGTCCTTGCACAGTTGTGATCGTTACGGTAGGACTTTATTTGGAATGTCGTCTCATTTTGCATGACCGAAGCATGCAGATGCCAGTTATAATCTCCTCCTTGACATTTTGCCGTTAGTCTCTTCGTTTCACTTTTAACAAATCTGATATCAAATCCTTTTTGCAGAGCATACCTTTTTACTTCGCCTCTAATGGCCATTAAAGAACCATATTTTCTACCCACAACAAAATCACCCGAAGTTTCTACCCTTACTCGTATGCTTTGTGCCTCGTCATCATCCGAATTAAATGGTTCACGAAGCTCGTCGTCTAAGGTTTGCGATACCGAATGCACCTGTATTTCTCCTTCACCCTCTAAGTGATCAAATGGATGAATAGCACCGTATATGGGAGCGCGATCTTCCATATACCACTCTATGTTCGCAGGCTCATTTGTATCAGCCATTTACGACGAATAACTGCAAAATTTATTAAATGCTCGAAAAAATCAGCACAAATCGTAAATTTTAACCAAACAATTCAAAAACAAAATGAATCAATTCAAAATTGACACAGAACCTGTAATAATTTTGGCCGAATCGGCAGAGAACAGAGAACAGCGCACAAGATTGAATTACAATTCTGGAGATCGGACGCACTGTCCGACGGTGGTGACCGTCCTCTCTGTGAAATTGGGATATATCTCAAATTTTTTACCTAATAATTGAACTAAATAAATTACAAACGATAAATTCATACCCTGGACTAAATTTTGATCAAATTTATGGAAAAATATCGCAGCAGGTTGGAGAGAAAATCAATCCCAACAAATTTATGGGAGCCGGAGGTTGGAGAGAAAATCTATCCGTCTGGGAAAAGATAGCCGTGACCGTTGGAGAGAAAAGTGAACGCTGGAGAGGCGACAGAGTGTTTTCTGTTTGACAAAAATTGGGAATATCACGATTTGTAACCTAAAAATCGAACGAAATCATTTCAAAACGATAAATAAAATCATACCTAGCGCTAGTTTCGCACGAATTTGGAGAGAAAATGGATCCCGAGAGTATTAATCGTGCGAACTGCGCAATAAAAGCTCTCTGGTTTTTGATATAATCGTGAGAACGGACGGACTCTTCTTAAGTGAGTCCGTCCGTTCTTGCCCTAATTTAAAGAACGGACTGTCTCTATTACGAGAGACTGTCCGTTCTATGAACGGACTGTCTCTTGATTTAAGAGACAGTCCGTTCATAGGCAAAAATAAGAAAACGGACTGTCTCTATTACGAGAGACAGTCCGTTCATAGGCAAAAATAAGCAAACGGACTGTCTCTTGTTTGAAGAGACAGTCCGTTCTCCGGCAAAATTAACAGAGGACAGTCAATAGGACGTCCGCCGAGGTTTGTTTTGTTAATTTTTCATACTTCAAGGTTTGAATCGTGAAAAATTTTACTTCAAGGTTTAAATCGAAAAAACCGGTTAGTTCGAGGTTCAAACCGGTAATTTCCCTAGATTTTTTGATGGATTGAAAAATTAAGGTTCTGTCTCTTTTGTGGTCCAGTTCGGTTTTTCTGGTGTTTTGTCATTAAACCCAAAAATCAAATCGAATACTTCGGTTCTGCTAAAGCAGACCCGAAATTCAATTTTTTTTATAACAAAACCGACCAGAATTGGACCAAATAGGTCGGTTCTAGTCTCATTATTCGGTCTGGGTCGGTTTTATACACCCCTAGTTTTAATCAGTTTTCGGGTCAAATTTTTGACCCACAGTCTAGTTCAATTTTTGCAATTCTTGAAAACATGGAACTAGAACCGAAATCGGTCTGCATGGTTCTTGAAAGTTCGAAGCCAAGACTATAGGTGGGTAGAACCGGTCTGAATCGGTGCTGTTAAAACCGCAATTAAGGGTTAGGTGAATAGTGTCTATAGTGGACAAGAGGAGCTAACATCTCTAAACAATTTCAATTATGGTTGTTCAAAATCTAACATTTTGAGCACTACCCATGAAAGGAAGAATGATTCACGGCTCAAAAAGTGAAGAAAATAAGGCAAGAAATCATATGCTTTTTAATAAATTATTCACTTGGCGCGTTAATTTTCTTATTACTAAGAGAACCGGCAGACCAATGGCATAATAACTTCAAAAAAACGCGTCGATGAGAAAAATTAACGAACAAGAAAAATATCAAAATATGAATGTTTTGTTTACAGTATATTCATACTCTGTATTTTTACTTCATAACTGTTACTAAACATGGATAAGTGTAATTAAAAATTTAATTTAATTATTTATAATTGATTGCAATTTGCATTTGTACTCAGTAGCAAAATGGACCAAAGATGAACACTTTTGAAAGAGAGTTGCATAATTTATTGACTACAAAATTATTTGTGATATTATTGTTCATCGTCTCACGAGATATTGAAGTAAAAATTCTGGGTATTGGGTATGAGATTTCTTCTCAGCAAATTACATGCTTTTCTGTAGATTTTGGAAGATGGGTAGTTCTAGTCGTCTTCTAGATTGGTGTTTGAAGTTGTCGATGGATCAAAGCAAAGGGAGTTTATCGGCTATGGCGGATGGTCATTGTTCAGTCCCAGCTGAACCCATTCAAGTCTAGCTGCCTGTTATCAGAGCAGCCATCGTTTTCATCTTCTTCGCCGGCGTTTAAATCCAGAGACGATGCTCCGTAGAATGCCATCGATCTGTATTCTTCACACCCTCTGTGTTTCGTCGAATCTTCCGTTTTGGGCAAGCTATCGCCTCTTCTGCTCACTCTCCCTTCCTTCGTTTCCCCTCCTTCCAGGTACATTCCGATATTCATTGATAAGTCTCCGGCGCTCCCTTCTGAAAACCTCCTCGTTGATCTTTCGCTTTCCTTCTCGATTGAGCAAAGAAACCCCTTCTCTCTCTGGAGCTCGCTCCATTTCGGCCCACCTTGCCCTTCGCCTCTCTCTTTTGCGTCCAAGTGCACTCCGCCGCCATTCCTAGCTCTCAAGGTCAAACAGCTGTTGTGTATTTCAGAGTCCTTTCGGGATCCTTCGCAGGAGGTGAGACAGCTCTCGAACGAGCAATCCGGAGGCTGGAGGGACTGAGGGCAAAACTTCTGCAGCTCCGGAAACGCACCGGCGAGGCACTCCGTTGATACTTTCGAGACCAGCTCTGACAGTTGGACCTTGGCGGCTTCAAGTCCGACGGCGCCGAGGTTCTGTCTTCCTAATGTCTCCTGCGCTTTCTCCAACACTGATTGCAGGTACTTCCCCTGGGCTTCAATCCGCAGTTGCAAGTGTCTCTGTACCTGATTTTCTTAAAAGTTACTTACAATGCTCATACGTATCTACTTGAAAACTCAAATTATCACTACAAATCCTGGTCAAATGCTACAAATTCTTAAAACCCAAATCTGAATAACAACAAACAAGCTTTTTCTTCCCTATATGACCATGATTTGATGTTTATAATTCTGTGGTTAACCCCTTTGATATTGTACCATGTTCTATTCTCTAATTGATCTACCATTTGGACATTTATCTAGTTTTTCCTTGGTTTTGACATGTCTCCATGGATATATTATCTTCAAAGGATGATTACCTCAAGCTGCTCGTGTAGCCTTCTCTGCACTTCAATTTGCATCTGTAGTGCTTCACTTATCTCTAAGCTTCTTGAATTCCCAACTGCACTGTAAATAAACAACATAAAATCTCAGTATCAGCTTTTATAAGGACGAAGATGAAGGGATAATGAAATAGAAAGCTACTCGAGTTTTTACCTGTTAGTCTGGGACTCAGCAATGAAGCTGGTTTGAGTTCCGTTTGCATCGGCTACTCTGTTTTCAGTCACTGCAACCGCACCTATACCACCTATAACACAGCCAATTACATTCGAAATTGTGAACAGGATAATGCTTTGCATATTAATCATGTATACTTTCTTGTCATAGATGGCTTCTCACGTACCAATTTTGTTGGTCCCACTATTTGGTTGTCCATGCAGATTCTTGCTCAGCCTGTACTTCTGATGACCGGCCAAAATGTTATGTGAGTATACAATATCTATGTGTGTACAGACAGCAAATCTAAATAAATGTAGAAGGAAACTAATTCAACTCATGCAGCCATGCAGGGCATGATATGGACGCCTTGTCGAGTGAATTTTCATGCTTGTTTAAAGCCTTGCAAATCACAAATGTCTAAGATTTGATATTGCAATCGTACCTGAAGATGGCTCTTTAAGTGATATAAAGTAAGCCCAGGAATGCCCATTACTTTCATCACAGTCTTTGGCGTTGCTTCTGCATTTGAAAGAAGAAAGTATTGAATCAAAATCAAACATGTAATCTCCACTATCTTTCAGAATTTTCGTGGCAAATTACTCACTTTCAGCTCCACCGAGCTGACAGACTGCTTCAATGAAACGTTCATGGAGTTCATGGGTCCACTTTAGACGAGGTTTGGCATCAGTGGACAGCACGAGTCCTGAATCTCCAGGGCCATTAACACCTTGCAAAAATAAGTGTCTCTCAGGAATACCTGGCATCTTTGCAAAAGTGTGGTTTGTCTTTCCTTGATGTTGTTCTTGATGATGATGATGAAACATCATCTGCCTCAGGGACAACCAAATCTAAGCTTAGCTTGATGAAGGAGCAGGAGCTCCAACAACCTCTGTGCTGTTCAGGATGGATGTCTATTGTTTTACCTGAAGCTGGTCTGTGTCTTTATCGAGAACAAGTACGATTGATGATCTCTAATTTGATAGTGCTTTATTCTTGAAGTACAGTACCATGCACGAACTTATACTTGCACAAATTGAACCTTTTTTCCGTACATTTGCTGATCTCTTTTCACCTTTGCGCAGTTCTTACAAACGGAAATCGTGATGGAGCTGGCTGTTGTTGGGCAAATTGATGTGGCTGCAGGTGATGGTAGTGGGAGATGTTGGGGCTGCGAATCCTGAACAGATGCCGATGACAAACAGATCTAATATGCAATACAATTAGTCTAACTTACAAAGACGACATTTATAGGTTGAGAGAAACAAATAGAGATATTATGGTTGGACCCCATCTTCAAATTCCACTTTTCAGGTTCTATTCTAAAACAGTGTCTCCAGTTTGAATTTCTGTGTAGCTTTCTGTAGAACCTGACCTGACTGAGGCCTTGCATTTGGTACTAGAACCTATCTGCCTTCAAATGTTTTGGGTGGTGCTCTTCTTCATTGGAATCTCATTCCCGGAATTGGAATATGGGATTCCACCCAAACAAGTCTCTCCCCGTCGTGGAAGATTCTTATTTGTTGGTCGCTCATAAATCTTATGTGAGTGCCTCTCTCTCTTATATATATATTATACTCGCACCAGCCTTCCCTACTCTGGTTTGATCATTTTGGGAAGAACATTTGTGGATCAATGATTAGAGTAAGGTGGAACGGTCTAATTTGTATGTTATCTATATTAGAGGGCACAAAAGGGATACCATTGAAATTAGGATTGGTTGATGTTCACCTGTCACTTTTGGATAAATTATGAGAGATTCTGCTTTATCAAAAATCTGTCAAGCCAGGAGACCAGGGAATAAGTTACACTAGAGAACTTAAAAAAGGGGAGAAAATAGCATGAAAAAATGGTGGAAGGGATGGATTCTCTGCTGCTTGGAGATTGTTTGGAGGCAAGGAATGAGGAATAAAGGAAAAGAATACATTTTGATTTGTCTCCTTCTGTAAGTTTGGTACCTATTCTGATCACTCAATCTCAAATAGAGAAGAAGTAGATGAGAGAGAGAGAGAGAGAGATTATGGGTTGAGGGACCCAAGCTTTCTCATTGTTCAAATGGAATATAAGACAGGAAGGCGGCCCTGTCGAATCCTAAGCTTGGGCCGCAAATCTTTTGTCTTTTCCCTTCACTTGTGCATCGGTCGGCTTTTCCAGATTCCTCTGCTCACTTTGTATTCCATTTTTTCTTCTTTCTCTGACTACTCGCTTATCTTTGATCGGGTGTCCTACAATTAAATTCTTTCTGATCTGTGGAAATCCGAGCAATGACTATTCCCATTCAGTTAACTGGGAATGTAGTTTGGAATAGTTTGGACTGATCTTGGTCTTTTTGAAAAGATTCAGAGGAAAGAGCTCAGAAAATTATCTAAGCTGGCGTAGTTTTTAGAAGTTTCAATTTGAGGGTGAGAAAATGAAGCTGCAACTTTCACTCAAAGAAGGCCAATCAGAGTCAGACCCACCATGGATCTACCTTCCACTACTAGCTATATCAACTTGGGTATATATAATCTAATCTCTTTTGATTATGTTCCTAATTGTATGCTTGTTCTATTAGTAGCTAAAGCTATCATGATCAACTTGTAGACAGCTCAGTAATTGGATATTATTCTCCACTTTGATGGCAGGCCTTGTTCTTCCTCCATTGAAGTGTACTTACATGTTGAATTACCATAAATGTTTCTTGTTTTACCTTTTCAGGATAATTGCAGAGAATCATGGCTAGGACTAGTCAATGACAAGGGAAGATCACGTAAGAAGCTGATTGGTGGCAGATGGGCTCAAACCTATGAAAGTGAGAGAAATGACCACGGCATTGTATTCTTTTCGCAAAGACAAAAAAAAAAAAAGGTACTTATTCTGAGGAATTGGAACATTAGAATCTTAACTTGAAAAGTAAAAGGTACAAAAAAAAAAAAAAATAGGTCATATTCTCAAGCCAAGAACAAGAACAACACAAATATTATTCTTCTTCTGCCAAAGCCACAAAAAATGGGTTCCCTTTTATTTAGCTGCCTCTTTTCTTTGCTTCTTTTTAGTAGATATTCTCTTCTGAACTTGTGTGCTTATTTTTGTGAGAGCACAGTTGGGTTCCCATGTTTGGCGGTTGCGCGGGTTTTCGATATAATTTGCATGGTTTCTACGCATTTCTTTTGAACGAACATCATGATAACTCATTTGTCTACTTATATATATATGCTCGCATCCGGTTGATTTCTCAATTCTATTGTACTAGTTTTACTCTAATGAATTAATTACACGCAAGTTTCACATCAGACCGTAAGATTAGAATCGACCAGACTTGAGCTTGCAACCAAATAAGAATTTATTGGGTAGAACTTATACAACGCTGAAGTTAACTAGTGATGAGATGGATAATTTGGATATTGACAAATTTAGTTATGTTTTAGTTTCATTGAAAGTTATGTTGTGGAAGTTAGATTTTAGGAGGAAATAAAGTGCATATTAGTCCTCAAACTTAGAGGTGAAGAGCGAATAAGTTCTTAAATTTTTTTTAAGGCAAATAACTTCATCAACTCGTGGTATTAGCAATTAAGTCCTCGACGATAGGAGAGTCGCCAAAGAAATCACATTTTTGTTACGTGATTTTTTTTCGATGGTTGATTCCAAAGAGAAGCAACTTTCGCTGGGTCGGTTTTTGTGATTTTAAATTTTGAGTTTTTCAACTTTTTTTTTCTAAAAATTACCAAATTGTCAAAACTCGTGCTGAAAGAAGTTTTTTGTTTTTGTTTTTGTTTTTTTTTTTTAATCACTTATTAGATAAGATCATGTGATAAAAAAAATGATTTACTTGATGATTCTCCTGTGATAGAGACTTAATTGCTCGTCTCTATTTTAATTTCTATCTAAATAGAATTTGAGTTGACGAAAGTATGATTCGATCAACGCGGCGATAGTACTTGTCTTCGGCATCCATATGTTCCCACTCAAATGTTCAACTTGATTTAGATAAAGTTGATTACTTGATGCAATAAATTTGGATTCATGAATTTTAACCATGTCCTCCTCCTCTTCTTTCTTAGTTGGGCATCAACATCGGATAGAGTCTAATTTGTACGTAACATTTATAATCCTATGTCACGAATAAGTGAATAATATGTCACGATATTTAATTGCAAAAAATAATTAATCAAGTGAATCAAATGGTTGGAAGATTTGAGAAGGGCTGTTCGGTTTGAACTTCAACTCGAAATCTAACCAGGCCAATCTCGGTTTCAAAGACTTGAGATTTGGTTTAATCCAAAAAATAAATTAAAACTAATTATTATTTTGGATTGGACTCGGATTATGTTATTGGTCTAAAATTGGGTTTGGGTCGGATTGCACTAGGTTGGACCGGATGTTATTTGAAAATTTGATGGACTGGTTCGCTTTGATTCTTTTGGTTTTAGCCTACCGAACCAAGAATGGCCAAAATACTTTAAAACCGAACCGCATTTGTAACGCCTCGAATTATATAAACCCTAGTTCGCTACTCATAATACTGAACCATACTATGACATTCTGAAGAAAATTTCACTCAACGGTCAAAGTTTGACCCTTAAAAACGTTAAAACTTGCAGCGGAAATTCATTTGTATAAAACAACATTTATTAATTTAATTAAAATAATAAAAGTCAATCGATTGAAAGAAAACAAAAGAAAACAGAACACCTCTACCGCTGAATAGTTCCAGCGATAGAAACAGAAACAAAAGGCATCCACCGATCACAAAACGACAAAATCTATTACTCACATCCACCGATCACAAAACGACAAAAGCTATTACTCACGTCTACCGATCACTAAATGACAAAATCTATTACTCACATCTACCGATAGACTACATCCACCGATAGACAACATCCACCGGTGAACAGTAACATTTTACATCCACCGATAGACTGCATCCACCGATAGACAATATCCACCGGTGAATAGTAACACTCTACATCCACCAATAGACTACATCCACCGATAGACAATATCCACCGGTGAACAGTAACACTCTAAACAAACGGACAACTCTGCCTACTAAAAGAACTTGTAAATTTTTAACAGCAGCTATTCAAAACAATATAAATCTACAACTTTATAAATTCAGAATAACAATCTACAACTAAAACCAAATCGTGTTTTCATAATCAGAAAAGCTCCAAAATTATTAAAAACATTAAACTCCTGCTGTCATAAACATTCTCAGCATACTAAAACTGAACCATTGTCAACTAAACTTTCACACCTACTGACATTAGTTAAACCGCTCCATTAGATTTCCAAGTCGAGGCATAAGTGTGCTCCATCAACTACTTCTAGTCTTCAGTAAATTCAGAGAATTCTCTAGTAGTTACCTCAGCACCTACATCACAAAAACTCATCTATTAGCCTAATGCTAAATAAGTAGAGCAATAATGAAATGATAAGCTGAAACATAAATCCTAGTTATGCAGTTTCTACTTTCACATCTCAGTTTCATTCACATTCTTTCTCTGATCTGATCCCTTGGTTCCATTGGGAGTTGGATCAATTTTCCAAAGTCATACATCTTCTTCATCGATTAAGGGGCGGATTAGTTCCCTTAACAGCTGATCTGATCCTATATTCCATTGGGAAGCGGATCAATTTCCCAAAGTCATACATCTTCTTCATCGATTAAGAGGCAGATTAGTTCCCTTAACCGTTGGTCTATTACAATATGTTCATGCCTTATCATGTCATTACATGTAAATTCATTTTTGTGTTCTTTCCAAAAACATGATACATGACATACAGAAAACATTCAAACAAGCATAAACCTACTGTTTTGTGATGTAGACCCGAAGGCACACACATACTCTACTTACTTGGTCTCCTGAAAAACTTGGTTGAAATCTACCTTGGGAGTTTGCTCAAACCTAAAACCATAAACCTAGCATTAATTAAATATTCACTAAACTTCATTCTAACCATCCAAAAATCTAAGAAA
Organism: Begonia masoniana; assembly: GCA_022432975.1. Lineage (NCBI taxonomy): Eukaryota > Viridiplantae > Streptophyta > Magnoliopsida > Cucurbitales > Begoniaceae > Begonia > Begonia masoniana. The sequence continues at coordinate 48,824,850 of CM039505.1, forward strand.
ACTAATTTGAGAGCTCTGTTCATTGTGTATTCCCGATTTGCCCCAAACCCAAACTAACTCTCACTTACAGCATTCTCAAAACTCACATTTAAAATCCCCTCTAACATCAATAGTTACAATATAGCAAGAAATCGAAGTAGAACTCACCTAGTTTGGAGAAAATGGGAGAGAAAACTGCAGAGAGAAACTCTGCTTAGCTGAGCTAAATGCCGAGAAAAGAAAATGAGAAACAGTGGCGGCTAAACCTTCATTAAATCTTCCATTTATAACAGTGCTTCACAATTACTCAAATGCCCATGGCTAACCAACTTTAACCTATTTAACCAACTAATCAAATTCACTAAATTCCATAAAGATAAAAGTTACAAAATGACATTATTAATTAAATAAGGTGGATAATACCGGTTGCTACAGCATTGAATGAATCAACCGAATCGAACTAGAGGAAGTATGAGATGGGCATTATATTTTTTAGGGTAATTATCGATTTGAACCCTGTACTATACACTTTTTTTCAATTGCACCCTGTACTAAAAAAATCGACAAACCGAACCATGTACTTTGATTTTGTTATCAGTTTTGACATTCTATCAACAATTTCATTAAACCCTCATTTAAAAATTACCAAACGATTTTGGATTCAGTTGAAATTTTTACCACATATTAACTATTTAATGAAAAGATAATCTAGAAATTTTTGTTATTTTTTAACACATGTACGATTTATTGTAATTTTATTTTAGTATTTTATAAACATATTATAATAAATCATACAAATTTTAGAAAATCACAAAACGTTTTTTATTATCTACTCATGATAGATTGAACACGCAGAAAAATTTTCAAATAAATTAAATATTGTTTGGCATTTTTTTAAATTAATTTCAATTTTTTCTTTACTTTATAAATTAATTTTTAAAAAACTATTAAACGATATTTGATTTATTTGAAAATATTTTCAATTGTTCAACATATCATATGGGTAGATATAAAAATATTTCGTGATTTTCTAAAATTTGTATGATTTATTATAATATATTTATAAAATATTAAAATAAAATTACAATAAATCGTATATATGTTAAAAAATAACAAAAATTTCCAAATTATCTTTTCATTAAGTAGTGAACATGTGTTAAAACTTTCAACTGAATTCAAGATCGTTTGGTAATTATTTAAATGAAGGTTTAATTAAAGAAGATTAAAAGTGATAACAGAATCAAAGTACAGGATTTGGTTTGTCGATTTTTTTAGTATAGAGGGCGAATTGAAAAACAATTTACAGGACAGGGTTAAAATCGATAATTACCCTATTTGTTTTTTTAGTAATAATGAATAGACGAAGACGGCGTGAAGCGATTTGGAGTTTCTTCGCGAAGAAGGCCGAAGAGGTGAAGAGCGGTCGGACGGGTTTAGGGAAGCGGTTATGGCAAATTCGACACCTCCGGCGCCATCCAATTTGATGTGCCGGCACTGCGCCGGTCCTCTCTCCAAAGATATGGTCTGTTTTCTCTTCTGAATTTTCGAATTTCACGCCGTTTTTCACCTTTTTTGTTTTTTTTTTTTTAAATAAAAAATTTCAATCCCGTTGTTGTTGCAGCAAAATAGCGCCTGGACAGTCCCTCCTCTTATCAGGGATAGTTTTTCTATGGTATTTTGTTTCTCTTTTTGTTTTTTCACTTTCGTTCATCTGCTTACCTCCGTTGGTCTTGTGGAGTTTTCAATTTTCGTATTCGGGTCTTAATTTTTTCTTTTTGTGTTTGCTATTGGTGTAGATTGGTTCCGCTGTTGGTGGCACGGCGAGTGCATTTTATGGATTCAACAATGGTAGGGCTCGTTACTCCTGTTCATCAACTTCACTCTGGGTTACAATGTCACAGTTGTTTGATTCTGCTTTAATCGATGACTTAATTCTAATGAGTGCTCTGCAGTATTGGTACTATAATTTAATGATCACGCTTCTCTTCACTTCAGCGGTCATGATATTCTTTTTCTTTAATCTTGGAAGCACACATTTATACTGAGCAGCCATCCTGTCTGGGGCAAAGAGTTCTTGTGAAGCTCTTAGAATATTGATGGCATTCGTAAAAACTCTAGCAAGATCTTTTCTTTGATAGAAGTTAAGAGGGTTGATGGAGAAGATAATTGATAGTGAGAAATTATATATTGAGACGAGTTGATTAATCCATACATGAAAAATAACCCGTGAACTATTATTATATGCTTACATTATTTGATATGGCAGTTTTCTAATTGACCTCTTTATTCAGACGTGCTTATTTATATATTTTTCTGATTATTCAGAAAATCCTGGATATGAATTGGAACATATTCAAATGGTATTTTTCTTTGTCACTGCAGTGATGCCAATTGTTCAGAGGCGGGTAAAAGGACCCATGTGGTTGCATTTTTTTATTGGTGTAAGTATTTTAGTACATTTTTTTTGTGCTTGTGCCAAAATAAAATTTTAGTTTGGGGTTTCACTGGCTAAAGCTTGATAATTAGCAGTAGCTTTTGCTTTATTGTTATGCGTGGTTCATGGATTTTGTAGCATGTCAATTCCTTTGTCTCTATGTCACGATCCTCTCACGTTTCTCTGACTGTGATAAATTGGAAAGAGGAAAGCATAACCATTATTTATGGCATATTGAATTTTAACCTTTACAACTTTCTTTGTTAGTTATAGTTTTTAGGTTAAAATACAGAAATTCCCTCTACATCTTCTGTGTTTTTTAATTGTATTCATGGAGAAGAATTTAGTTTTTTCACGTTGAATAACTGTGCGACTATCCAATCTGTTATTTTTAAAAGTCTAGCACACTTGGATGCACCCTTTTGTTATCTTTCGATGTAAAACTTAAAGAAATTTGTAAAATAGTTCCTCGAAGAGTCATATAAATTAATTGACAATTTAGGACAACATGACGAAGAATACGAAGAAAGTATAGTGGAGGATTATGATATTCTTTCAAGAGAAGGCAAACGTGTAGTACATGGTTAGAGGAACTATATGTGGAGCAATTAGGCATAAATTGAAACTCCAATTGGAACAAAAAATTTTGTTGGAAAAGAAAATTAAATTCAATGATAGAGGAACTATGCCACCAGGAAATAAATTAGTGACGGTGGATTAAACACTCTTAGAAATTAGAGGTTTTTTGATTTGTACCAGAAAACAACCATTAGGAAGTCCATAAACCTGTGCCATCCATGACCCTTTAACAGAAATCTTCAGACTAGTTTTTTTAATTCATCTTCATCTTTGTGAAAACAATGGAAAGTTGTATTCGGTCTACTGCTCCAAATTAATGAGGCCAATGCCTATAGAAGTCGAAACATAGTAAGAGATAAAAATGCTGGAACAATAAAGAGTAATAGCAAGAAGGATAGGTAGATTTTATCTTTCAGTTTTTACTATTGCTGTTGATCATTTTAAGTTTTTTTCGTAGTTAATTTTTGGACGCTTGAGTGTGAGAGAAAACCATATAAAGAAAGTTCCTGTATATTATGCATGCATAATTTAGATGTATGATTTTTTTTTCCCAGAAAGAAGTATTTGTCCTATGCTTAGTCTTAGTTGAATTACCTGAGTGTTGACCCATCCATGTTATTGTGGCTCGGCTTCTTCAAGCAAGTTCACCTCTGGTTTCACACTGTCTCTCATTCTACTTTCTCTTTTGCTCTCACCCTTTATTTTATAGGGGCGTTCTACTTTATGCTACGCCCTCCCTCACTAGTATATATATTAAATTCTTTCACCTGAAAATTTTGTGCCATAGTGCAGGCCCCACCTGTGATAGTATTTTCTTCAGCTTGTGCAGGGTTCACAGGCAAGCAAATCTCCTTTTCTGATTATTTTTTTCCTATTTCTTTCTTTCTTGCCATTTTTGTGGTATCATTTGATTAAGAATTGTTTTTTCTTTTCATTAACGAGCAATATTTTACATTTGGAACCATAATTGGAAGCCACACCTTAGTGACTAGGCAGACATGTTCTTTGATTTTTCAAATTAGGAAAAAATAAGGTGTGAAGTCGCAAGAAACATGTTTAAAAACTTCATCCGATTTTTTTTTTTTCATGCAAAACACCGCTAACGATGGTTAGGGAGAACTTTGATGGGGATATATATATGGACAGTACATATATTGACTATCTGGCTTACGAGAAACTTTTAGACCAGTGTACTATGACTTGAATTTACTGCTACTTAGGTGCTCAGATCAATTAATTTCTTACCATTAATGTGTTTTGTTTAGGTAAAGAAACAAAATGAAAGTGAGACAGAAGAAAAAAGAAAAAAAAAAAAAACAAGAGAATTTACTATGAAATTGCTGTCTTTTTTCATATTTTACCCTCAATTCAATGAGTCCAGAATTTATTCTTCGTATTCCAGAAATAAATTCTTGATCATTAGTTTTTGGAAGTAATGTTACATAACCCATCTTTTAAGTTTTAGTTAACGCAGAGAACCTGTATTTATTTCATATAAAAATTCTTTTATTCTTCATGAGGCTTTATGTTGATTTCTTCCTCATCAGGTGGTGCAATTCCAGCCTTGGCACAACTTGCTGCCTCATCTTATCATGCACTAGTCTCTCCTTCATTACCATCACCACCTTCAAAGGATGATAAAATACACAAGTCAATAACATCTTCGACTTTGTAATCAGGTCATCTCGTGAAACACAACTTACTACTGCAACTTCTGCTGCGATTGCCCATTGTTCTTGCGGAAGATCCGGAGTTGGACAGACTCCCATCCGAAGTTAGCTCATTAAGCACATTTTTTGTTTTTTGTTCATACCACATAACATGCTATACAAATTATTGTTATGACCTTATAATATATCAGAACTGTAGTTGTCAATCAAGAACATTTTGCGTTTTGTGCGATTGTAAAAATTAAGACATGAACTCGTCGAAGAACTAAAATAAGAGTTTGTTCTTTTTGTTGTCAATCATAGAGAGTCTCTTAGCATGTTTCTTTTCTTCTATTATCTGTGTTGGTATGGTATACAATATTTGTCAATCTCTTGGATCGAAAATACGGAAGGTTGAAGAACTCTCTTCGAAAATCTTATCTCCCGGAGAAGCTTTTTGGAATCCTTCATTTAAAGAGGAAGGTGTTTGTCTGATAAGTACCAGTTTTCTATTGAATGAATGGAAAACTCTTCTAATGAGCTTGATTTAGCTATTAACAGTGTGGATTGTACTGGGAGCCGTAGGAATATTATCATTAATGTTGTTTTAGCTGCAGAAAACTGATGACAGAGAAGAGCAGCAAGACGCGACACAGCAGGTACTGTCTTTCTCAACCAGAATCAAACATCATGGCTGTACAAACTAATTCATTACTTCACTCACTAGAAATAAATCAATTGGCTTTGTTTTGTTCTTTGCGGAGAAGACTTTGTTTAAGTTATTTACACATTTTACTTTTACCTATGTTTTTTTATAGACATAGCATCTATCATTCAGTGATTTGAACATTAACATTAACGTCAAATTATCTGTTAAATTCGACGATGTCTAATTCTATCTCAAACTCGTCTTTAGCAATTTCAAACTTTATTGATCACTCAGATAGAATTTGAGACCGGGTTAGAAATTATTAAAAATGAGGTAAAATAAAAAACAATTTTGAAATTGTACATTACTAGTCCGTAAATAATCTTAAAATTAAGGATTAGATTGGATATTTTTCTTTTTTGATTGATGGGATGTCGGATGATGACGTATCATTCAATTATCCAGTAGCTTCGTGTTTGGTCCCAGATGTCAAAAAAATCATATAGAATTGAGCAAAGCCACGTGGATTGATGTTCTCACACACAAACACAATCATCATCCACTCTCCATTTATTCACAAATATCTGCCACACCCACTTCTTTGCAAGCTCCAGATGTCAAATGTTTCAACATGTTCTTCAATCTTGTTCCTTCATCACATGTTTCATTTTAATTTTCTTTAAACTAAGAGTGAAATAGGCGAGTGAAATAGGCTATTAAAATTTTTAGTACGATTAAAAATTCTATCAATATGAAATCTTTTTATATATTTTGTCTCTACTAATTGACCGAATTAAATCAAACATTACACTAAATAGAAAATAGATAAAATAGTGTAAATAAGTTTGTTATCGCAGATCTGTCAAACTAACTACGTACGCTCTTTCTTGAAGTTTCTTTCGTTAAAAATTATTTGAGTACCCATGATTGTGTTTTTGACTGTCAATCAAACGTTACAGTTATTATAGTGCGTCATCTTTCTCATTGATTTAAGTTGCGGTTGTCAATCAAACATTTTATGGCTTTTCAAGGGTGTCACTTTTTTCGTTCAATTATATATAAGGATAAAAGTTTGAACGCAAGAATGAACAATCTCACACTCTCAAATATTGAGATTTGAAAGTTAATGTAAGAGTGTGGTATGAGCTGAAAACTTGGATTCTCAGCAATACTTCGTTATGATTCTCAAATTTGATTAGTTTACACAAAGTTATTATCTTCTATATAAAGATTTGTTCAGAGAAACAGTGCACTAGTTAATATCTTCGTCTACTTGGTCGTCACTTGTGTGACCATTGTGAGATTTTTCGTCTACTTGGTCGACACTTGTCTGACCATTGTGAGATTTTTCAATCATTTTCAACATCTCGATCGACATTGTGATCGTCTCGGTCGACACTTTGTCTGTGTAGTCGATATTTTGAATTCTCTGTAATTTTTGTAAATATTTTGCTATCGACACTGTGACCACCTCGATCGACACTTTGTCTGTGTAGTCGATATTTTGAAATCTCTGTAATTTTTGTAGATATTTTGTGATCATAACCCCTTTACTTATTATCAAAGTTTTATAAATTCGTTAGCACAACTAAATACTCTCCATCAAGAGTATTTATAAAACACAATAAAGATGCAACATTTATGCCTATATAATTAATAAATCAACTTTAGAATTAATTAACCAATATTAACATTTTCATCATCAAAACAAAGAAATTAGAACCGCGGTGTAGAGTTTAACTGATTAACCAAGTACAAATTTTAAATCGTTAATATCCGAAAAGACATGGAAATGATGAAGAAGGAAACATATTTGATGATGTCAAGTCATATATATATCTTGGAGGGGAAACAGATTCTTAAATCTTACACTTTCTACGATTACACCTGAAGCTCTAAGGAGGGCAACATCAGCATTCTGCAGCCTGGGATCCATGAAAGCAAATGAATCACCAAAATCCACAGGCCTGCAACTCTCCCGAGTCTTTCAGTGATCGGCGCAGTCCTTAACTATACAGCCATGGCGATTGGGCCACTTTCTATACATAGTTTAGAGAGAGATGTCATCTCCATGCATGAACATAAGCTTGTTGGAATCTTGAGCAGGGATGGAGGCGGCTGACATTATGAAGAGGAAGAGAAGGCGCCTCTGCAACAATGGCTTCTTCTTCTTCTTCCCTTGCTCTTTCTGGTGGAGTGTAGTTGAAGGAGAGTTCATTGTTAGCAGCCAATGCCATCAGCTCTTTCTCCTCCAGACCTTTTGTCGGCCCAAGGCTGCAACGATCTGTTTTGTGCTTGCTTAATGCATCTTTAAACTTCTTGATCTGAACCATCAACGGAAAGAAGAAGAAGAAGAAGAAGAAGAAGAAGAAGAAGAAGAAGAAGAAGAAGAAGAAGAAGAAGAAGAAGAAGAAGAAGAAGAAGAAGAAGAAGAAGAAGAAGAAGAAGAAGAAGAAGAAGAAGAAGAAGAAGAAGAAGAAGAAGAAGAAGAAGAAGAAGAAGAAGAAGAAGAAGAAGAAGAAGAAGAAGAAGAAGAAGAAGAAGAAGAAGAAGAAGAAGAAGAAGAAGAAGAAGAAGAAGAAGAAGAAGAAGAAGAAGAAGAAGAAGAAGAAGAAGAAGAAGAAGAAGAAGAAGAAGAAGAAGAAGAAGAAGAAGAAGAAGAAGAAGAAGAAGAAGAAGAAGAAGAAGAAGAAGAAGAAGAAGAAGAAGAAGAAGAAGAAGAAGAAGAAGAAGAAGAAGAAGAAGAAGAAGAAGAAGAAGAAGAAGAAGAAGAAGAAGAAGAAGAAGAAGAAGAAGAAGAAGAAGAAGAAGAAGAAGAAGAAGAAGAAGAAGAAGGAGAAGAAGAAGAAGATATACCGTCGCATTTGTGCAGCTGAAGCTACAGAGACGGCCATGGGCGCCTCTGTAGAAGCGGAAAAAGGGAAGAACATGGACGTTTAGACTGTAACACATGGATTTGTGCTCCTCGTAGTTTATCTGCAGAAACTGAACATCTGGGTTCATCTCCGCGATCTGGCATATCTACATGGATCGAATCGAAAACTAGGTTACAAAAATCCAATCAGATGGATGTTGGATTTTCAACTGTGGATCGGAGGAAAGGCAAACCTTGGGATGGAGAGCCTTGCAGCCGCCGCAACCGGGAGAGTAGAAATCGACGACCACAAGCATATCGCCGGCGTTAGAAAGGGAATCGACGAGGTCCTGCGCACTGCTCACCTCTTTCATGTTGGCTGCAATTCTTTCTCCCACCATTTCTGAGCTTTTCCGATCCGGAATCCTGTCTGCAAATCAGATGAAATTTAATATAGGAAAAAAATCATCAGAAATAGCAGAGAGGGAACGACAATCAGAGTTATCATAACACCGACCTGAGAGGTCATGGAAGCACGGGATCCGTAAATCGGACGAATCGGGGAGAACCTTTCCCTGTCGGAGGCCGATTCTTCTGCCGCTAAAATCGCCGGATTTCAAGGCCGGCTGCGCGATAAGCTTCAGAGACCCAGAAGAAGACGCCCTATATTTAAGCGCACATGTCGCCGACGTGCGATGGCGAAGCCGATCTGAACGGGAGGATGTAATGAAATTAGGTTTGCTTAAATTCTCCGCCATTATTGGTCGATTCTTTTCAATAAACGACAGGAAACATCAACAGGGTTTCAGAAATTATGGAAGGGGGAAGAAAAAGGAGGAAGCTTTTTGTAGAAGAAGGTCTGGAAGTGGATAAGAAAGCTGGTAGAAGACGAAGAAGGAAGATGAAGAATGAGTAGGATGATTTTGAAAAGACGCCGCTTACAGACAGGTGTAAGGTGAGTGCAACATGGAAGGATAAGGTGGCTCAAGACCTTTGTTTTTTTAATTTATTTTTTAATTCTTTTTCTTTTTGAAAAAAAAGATCCTCAATGAATTGACAAATGACTATTGAAATAAAAAAAAAACTTCACTCTGGAAAAAGTGAAAAAAAAAACTTAAACTTTTAAAAGTGCAAAAAAGAGTTCTACAGTCGACCGCATGTAAGTGGTAATAAAATTAGTTTTTTAAAAAAATACTAAACGATATACAATTTACTTGCAATGTTTACCACATGTTTCCTATAATATGAGAAGATAATCTGAAAATTTTCATGATTTTCTAACATTTGTACGATTTATTGTAATTTTATTTACTTATTTTATAAAACAATTATAATAAATCATACAAATATTAGAAAATCGCGAAAATATTTTTATTATCTTCTCGTATTAAGAGAAACATGTGGTAAACATTTCAAGTAAAATAAATATCGTTTGGTATATTTCTTAAAATTAATCTTAGTTTCTTCTTTACTTTATACATTAATTTTAAAAAATCATCAAACGATATTTATTTTACTTGAAATTTTTATCATATGTTTCCCTTAATATGAAAAGGTAATAATAATATTTTTGTGATTTTCTAATATTGTTATGATTTATTATAATTATTTTATAAAATAAGTAAATAAAATAAAAATAAATCGTACAAGTGTTAGAAAATCATGAAATATTATAGGAAACATGTGGTAAAAATTTTAAGTAAATTGAACATCGTTTAGTATTTTTTTTAAAAATTAATTTTAGTACCACCTATATGCGGCCGACTGCAGAGCTCTTTTTTGCACTTTCGAAAGTTTAAGTTTTTTTTTTTTTTTTTTTTTTTTTTTTTTTTTTTTTTTTTTTTTTTTTTTTTTTTTTTTTTTTTTTTTTTTTTTTGCATTTTATCCTAAAAAAATGAAAACTTTTTTAAAAAATTGGAAAAAAGGGAAACTTCCTCAACCTCAAACCTGTCTTTTTCCGTGGGTAGACTTTGCGGTGAGTATGGTCCAGTTCAGTTTGATTTTTGAAGAGATTAGGATCGGATCGTTAAAATTTAGTTTTTAAATTTTTGCACTAATAATGCAATTTTTTTTGCTAGAACTGGACAAAAATCTGATCTCGGTTTTAATCCTCTCATTTTTGTTCAAATTTTTTTTGATTTTTAGCAAAGTATTCAACAAATATGTAAAAAAAATCAATACACTTAAGTAAAAAAATCAAAATTTAACCAATATGTTTAGTTCTGGTTTCCAATTTTCAACAAAATATCACATAATCTATAAAAAAATATCTAGTGCTTCGTTGTTCTAATCATTCGGCATCTCATTACAAGCTGTTTCCCAAAATTACAAAATAAACAATCCATAATCTAAGGTTAGTTGATTTTAAAACAATTGTCTATAAAAACAAACACCATATCGAAACTACTAATATTACCCACAATCACATGTAGAGTAGAGCAAAAAAAAAAAATTACAAAAATACCGAGAACTACAAAAAGAAAACTAACAATTGTAGAGCAACCAAACTATTGGCTCTAACCTCGCAAATCTGCTAGGTCTCTTCGCAAAAAACAGAATAAAGTTTTGGGAAACAGATTTACCACAATGGACAGTTGGAAAGAAAATAACCAAACCTGTGATTTGAATCTACAGTCCGACTCCAAGAGCCAACAGACAGCAACGACTTCGGCGAGAGGCAACAGCAGCGACTTCGGCGAGACACGACGAGAGAGAGAGAGACACAGCGAAGGCGAGGGCGAGGGCTAGAGACGGCAACTGCGATTGTGCGAAGCGAACAATGAATAGCGAAGGACGAAGGTGAGAGCGTGACTGACTGCGTGAGGCTTCGAAGTTTTTTTAGCCTAAAGGTAACTTAAATAGTGCAAGTCGGTTTTACTCGGTTTTGTCCTTAAAACTGAGAATCGAACCACATATTTCGGTTATGAAATAATAGAATCAAAATCTGTTAATTTTTTCCTAAGAATCGACCAGAATCGGATCAAATAGTTCGATTCTGGTCCAATTCTCAGTTCTGGTATGTTCTTGCTCACCCAAAACCTTTTTTTTAATTTTTTTCTTTTTGAAAAAAGGACCATCAATCAATTGACAAATAACAATTCAAATTAAAAAAATGAAAACTTTTTTAAAAAATTGGAAAAAAGGGAAACTTCCTCAACCTCAAACGTGTCTTTTTCAGTGGGTAGTTTTGGGGTGAGTATGGTCCGGTTCAATTTGATTTTTGAAGAGATTAGAATTGGACCAATAAAATTTGATTTTCAAATTTTTGCATTAATAATGCAATTTTTTTTTTCAGAACCGGACTAGAAATCTAATCTCGGTTCTAGTCCTCCCACTTTTGTTCGAAATTTTTTTAATTTTTAGCAGAAAATTGAGCCAATATGTAAAAAAATCAATACACTTAAGTAAAAAAAATCAAAATTTAACCAATATGTTTGGTTCTGGTTTTCAATTTTCAACAAAATATCACATAATCTATAAAAAAATCTAGTGCTTCGTTGTTCTAATTATTCGGCAGCATCTCATTACAAGTTGTTTCCCAAAACTACAAAACAGACAATCTATTATCTAAGATTCGTCGATTTCAAAATAATTTTCTATGAAAACAAACACCACATCGAAGCTGCTAAAAAAAAAAAGACTAACAATTAAAGAGTAACCAAACTAATTGTTGACTTAATAGTGTTAAGTCTAACTATGTTTTTTATTATTGTGATTAATAGAAATATATGCAAATATATAAACTGATTATTTGGATTACTGTGTTTATTGCATTTATCTGAAAATGCCCTTTAAAAAGGGTATTATGTTTTTCTAACAATTTTGGGTAAGTGTTGATAGTCGAGTCGGGGTCATGCTAAATGGTAAAGGAACATCGACCGAATCAAAGCAGACTTGAAGTTCATCTACCAGATATATCAACTGAACAACACAAAGTCGACCGATGGCAGAACCAATAGATTATCGACCGAAGTCGTCCTTGAGAATTATGTCGTCCAGACTTAGTGTGACGTCCCGAATTATTAAAAAAAAAACCCGGTTCGTTACACATAGCTCGAACATAACCAAGAAACTTTGGACTAATTTTAAAATTTCGCTCGAAAGTCAAAATTTGACATTTCCTAAAACCTCAAAACATTTAAAGACTTGCAGCGGAAATCATTTGAGCAAAAATAGAGTTAAACAAAACCATAGAATAGTGCTTGAACAATTAGTTGAGATGTTAACGGATAATCGGTCAAAAGAAGTAAATGTTCAAATCGCAAAATACCCTGAAAATTTCAAAGGTCAAACGCATCTGCCGCTGAGCAAAGTCAACGGAAGAGGCTGAAACAGATAGCAAAAAGACTTCTTCCGGTGACTAAACGACAAAAGCTTCAACTACATCATCCGGTAAGCTTAACACACGACATCCACCTATCACTAAACGACAAGACTTCTACTACATCATCCGGTAAGCTTAACATACGACATCCACCGATCACTAGACGACAAGACTTCCACTACATCATCCGGTAAGCTTAACACAAGACATCCACCGATCACTAAACGACAAGACTTCTACTACATCATCCGGTAAGCTTAACATAAGACATCCACCAATGACGTCAGCCAGATGATTTCCTTCATCCGATCGACTAACCTCACATCTACCGATGACGTCAGCTGGATGATTTCCTTCATCCGATCGACTAACCTCACATCCACCGGTGACGTCAGTCGGATGATTTCCTTCATCCGATCAACTAACCTCATTTCCACCGGTGAACTTTATTCACCTATGATGGAACTTACAAACTTCACTCAAAGCATTCAAAACAACCTGACCTCAAATAACATTTGAAATTCAACAAAAACCATTAACAAAGGAACAACATCTGTATCCTTGACATGACTTTGAAAATGATAAACTCCAACTACATTTAAATCACGTTTTTCTTTGTCAGAGAGGAAATTCCCAAAAGTATCAAAACATCAAATAACTACTAAGACTTCACCTACGGACAAGTGTTAAAACCAACAGAGTATTTTTACCAGAAAGTCTCAAGGGAATGCATCTAAAAACATTAAAAATCACTTTTGTCATTAGAAAACTTAACATCCTTAAATCAAGTCATAGCTCACTGAATCTTCACTTCTTCAGACACCAGTTAATCCGCCTCATCAGTATACCAAATCGAGGCAAAGAAGTGCTCCTCCAACTTCACCTATTCTTCAGCGAACTCAGTAAACACACCTGTTGTCACTTCTTCACCTACATCACAAAACTCATCTATTAGCCTAATGCTAAGTAAGTAAAGCAGTAATGAAATGAAATTCTGATATCTGAATTCCTAAACATGCAATTTCTACTTTCACATCTCAGTTGTCGTTCATCGTTTCTGTTCAGATCCCCCTGTGAAATTGGGAGTTGGATCAACTCTCCCAAAGTATAAATATCCACTGACTTATTAAGGGGTGGATTAATTCCCTTAACAGTAATCTGATTCACATAGCTGTTTCCGATCTCTCTGTGAAATTGGGAGTTGGATCAACTCTCCCAAAGTATAAATATCCACTGTCTCATTAAGGGACGGATTACTTCCCTTAACAGTAAATCTGTTTCTCATAGCTGTTTCAATATGTTCATTCTTTACCATGCCAACATGCATTCAAATTCATTTTCGTATACTTTTAAAACATGATGCATAGCATACAGACACATTCAAATAAACATGTTCCTAATGTTTTGTGATGTAGGCCCGAAGGCGCAAGCAAACTTCACTTACCTGGTCTCCTGGAAATCGCTCGGTTTCAACTACTTTGGAAGCCCTGTTCACCTATTGTCATAAACAAAATACCATTCAGATTTTCACTAAACCTCATCCTACACCATTCACAACCCTAAGGAGCTAGTTTAGAAGTTCAGGTCATCGCACATTCTTGATTCAACACTAACCTGAACTCAACTCACTCACAGCATTCTCAAAAATACACACCTTGCACTCTCTTTGCTATCTAGCCACTAAATCTCGAGAAAACGAAGGGAAAACCTACTTGGTTTGAGGAAATGGAGATCGAAGGGGAAAATCGTCTAGAGCTCTGTTAAGCTTGAGTTGAATACCGAGAAGGAAAAATGGAGAAACAGTGGCGGTCAAACCTCATTAAACCTTTCCTTAAATACGTTATCCACAATAAATTTTAATTTACCATTTTATCCTTACTCCTTCACTTATTAACCTAATCACTAAATCACTCAAATTTCAATTTTCTAAAAAATGAAAAAGGTAAATCGGTTAATAGAAACCGGGTGTTACACTTAGAAGACAACAGAAAGCTTTGTCGTCTAGACTCTAAAGTCATCCAAAACCAACGTCGTCCAGATTTAGAGTCTATTGAAATCAACGTCGTCCTGACTTAGAAGACAACAGAAAGCTTTGTCATCCAGACTGAGTCATCAGAAATCAACGTCGTGTAGGATCGAGATTGTCTAAGAGGGGGGTGAATTAGACCTTTTTAAAATTTTACTTAAAACTAATAGCAAGTGAATCAACAGCAGATATAAAACAGAGAGTAAGAGAAAAAATGACACCAGTGATTTTTACGTGGTTCGGCTCAACCCAGCCTACATCCACGCTTCAAGGTTCACCCCTTGAAGATCCTTAACCTTCTCCTCGAGAATAAACAGATCGGAATTCCGGGCTTCGATCAACTGCCTTTACAAATCTGGATTGAACTTGACGGGCGTAAATCCACTGCCTTTACAGATTTTGAATGTGTAATAATATATCACAATCTAAACTCTCTCAAAGAATAATTCTCAAGTTTGGGTTCGAGAGGAGTAGATGAAATACAGAGTATGATAATTTCGCAAGTTAGGGCTCAATAATAAAATTCGCAGAAGTTGGATCTTCGTACTCTAACCTCGGCTTAAATACTCTGTCTTGTTTTCAGCTCAGAATTGAATGCTTCTTTCTTCAAATGGAAAATGTTACCGTTGGAAAGCATCCGTACTAGATCAGGTAGCCGTTGCCGTCTGTAGTTGCAAGTCGTCGTCGCCATTATAGTTCTGGAGTTAATGCTGAAAACGACGTCACTGTAGCTTCGCGGTTATTTTGAATTCTGGCGAAAGATCATCGGTGGAAGCAGCTTTAAAAGCTATCGGCATGAGTATCTTCACAAACTCCATCGGTAGATGCAACACGATAAGTCATCGGCAGATGCAAGCTTTGAAGTCCATCAGCAGATGCAGCTTCAAAACGCGATCGGCAGATGCAGGCTTGGCAGCGCCATCGGCAGATGCATCTCCAAACGCTATCGGCAGATGCAGGCTTGGCAGCGCCATCGGCAGATGCATCTCCAAACGCTATCAGCAGATGCAGGCTTGGCAGCGCCATCGGCAGATGCATCTCCAAACGCTATCGGCAGATGCAGCTTTAAAACGCGATCGGCAGATACACCTTCAAAACACGATCGGCAGATGCAAGTTGATATGTCATCGGCAGAAGCAATCTTTTCTTTGTCGATTAGCGATCGGTTTAAGGAACTCTTCTCTGTCGTTTAGTGATTGCCATCGGTATGTGTTGCTTCACATCCCATCGGTAGAAGCACTTTGAAACTCATCGGCAGATGTAACCTTTGAATAAATTATTTAGCCCTGTACACTTAACCCGATTCATTAGACAACTAAAATACCCTTTTCAAGGGTATTTCCACAGGATTAAAATCCATGCATAATTCAATATTCTCACATTATAAACATAATCAAATTACTTACTTATCATTCAAATACATCATCAAAAACATATTTAGACTTAAATTCTATTTAAGTCAACACGTCGTCCAAAACAAATAAAGATGCTGAACGAATAACGAAGTCATCCGAACAAAGATTTTGTCCGCTAGAAGAACATCTTCTGAAAGTGACTTCGACCGAATAAAGACTTCGTCCACTTGCATAACATCTTCTGAATTAAGAAGTCTTCCGCCATGAGTAATAGCGACTCCAGATCTTAACAGCTATTTTTCTGCGTACGGATACTCTCCAACGGTCATATTTTTTGTACGGAAACAAGGAGTCATTTGAATGAGACGCGAATTACAGACGCGAGTATAAATAGAAGAACAGAAGCTCGAGACAAAAACTTTTGCCAATTTTTACAATTATCTTTTAACTCTCACGAGCAAAAGTTCTGTAATACTCTACGACTCTCTACATCTCTCTACTCCTAAACTTGAGATTCTGTTTTGAGAGAGTGTAGCCTTGTGTTCAATATCTTCATCTTGTAAAAACTGTAAGGCAGTGGATTGACGCCCGTGAAGTTCAATCCAGAAGTGTAAAAGGCAGTTGATTAGTGCCCGTGAAGTCCAATCAAGTTTTCTCGTAGAAGAGAAGTAGTGAATCTTCAAGGGGGAAATCCTTAAAGCGTGGATGTAAGCAAGGTTAGCCGAACCACGTAAAAATCATAGTGTTATCTTTCCCTCTATCTCTCTGTTACAATAATTTAAGTAATTTATATTGTAGTAAGTAAACTAAGATTAGGAGAGAAAAATCTAATTCACCCCCCCTCCCCCCCCCCCCCCCTTAGACAATAACGGTCCAACAATTGGTATCAGAGCGTAAGTTAATATTTGTTTAATTGTGATTAAAAGAATAGTTGCATATTTAGAAATGACATTCAACGCAAACACTTCACATGTAGACAGCCAATTTATTACTAAACCTCCATTCTTTAATGGAAATGATTATGTTTATTAGAAGTCTAGGATGAGAATTTTTGTTCAAGCTATGGATTATGATTTATGAAATATCATAGAAAATAGACCATTTAGAGCTATGAAAACTGAGAATAAGATTAGTGTTCCTAAGGCCCCTCATCAATTAACTGAGTCCGATAAGAGAAATTTGAGTTTAAATGCTAAGGCAATTAACACCCTATACTGTGCACTGAACAGAGACAAGTTCAACAGAGTTCAAGGGTGTGATAGTGCACAAGAAATATGGCATTTACTTGAAATTACACACGAGGGAACAAATCAAGTAAAAGAAAGTAAAATAAGTATGTTAGTACATAAGTATGAACTATTTACCATGATACAGGATAAATCAATTAGTTCTATGTTTACTCGTTTTACTAACATCGCTAATGGTTTAAAAGTGCTTGGTAGAGTGTATTCAAATGAAGAACTTGTCAGGAAAATTCTGAGATGTCTACCAAGAGCCTGGCAACCGAAAGTGACAGCTATACAGAGGCTAGGGATCTCAAGGTTCTCAAGCTAGAAGAACTCATTGACTCTCTAATGACTCACGAGATGACCATGAGAGCCAATGACAAGGAGGATCTCAAGGAAAAAGAGATCAACAAAAAGAAAGATATTGCACTGAGAGCCTCTTCAAGCAAACAAGAGGAATCCGAGGAAGATGATGATGATGAGGATATCACTCTCATCACGAGGAGGTTTAGCAAATACCTCCAACGGAAAAGAATGAATGAGAGGAAATTCTCAAAGAGTGAAAAGCCTCAAAAGGATAAGGAGATTACCTGTTTTGAATGCGGGAAACCAGGATGCATCAAGGCCGAATGTCTTCAAACCAAGAAGGGTCCCAAGCGATTCAAAAAGAGGCTATGAAGGCAACATGAGATGATAGTGAGAGCGACACCTCGTCCGAAGGTGAGGAAGTTGCAAATCTGTGCTTCATGGCCAAGAAGGATGAGGTTGAGGATTCTCCCATGAAGAACCAGTGGTACCTAGATAGCGGGTGCTCAAGACACATGATGGAAGACTCCTCAAAGTTTGCCGTTGTCTGTAAGAAGAAAGGGAATGTCACATTCGGTGGAAATCAAAAGGACAAAATTGTTGGCATCGACAATATAGGTAATTCTTCTAATCCCATCATTGAAAATATTTTATTAGTAGAAGCGTTAAATCACAATTTATTAAGTATTAGTTAATTATGTGATAAAGGGTATAAAGTACCATTCAAATCTAAATCATGTACCATTAAAGATAGCTCAAGCGGTAAAGTTTTATTCATTGGCTATAGGAAAGAAAATGTTTATACAATTGACTTAGACCACATTGATTGTGTTGATGAAAAATATTTTGCCGTAAACTTGTTGATAGTTGGACTTGACATAAAAGACTAAGACACGTAGGTATGGATACTTTAGCTAAAATTACTAAGAATAATTTAGTTAGAGGGATTCCAAAAATATCCTTTGAGAATGATAAAGTTTGTGAAGCTTGTCAAATGGGCAAGCAAATCAAAAGTTCCTTTGCATCAAAAAATACAATTTCTACATCCAAGCCTCTACAACTACTTTACATGGACCTTTTCGGTCCTTCAAACATTGCTAGTCTAGGAGGAAAATATTATGCCTTTGTCATTGTAGATGATTTCTCTAGATTCTCTTGGGTATTCTTTATAAAGTCAAAGGATAAAACTTTTGATACATTCTCTAGCTTTAGGAAGAGAGCTCAAAATGAAAAGGAGCTCACCATTGTTGCTATTCGTAGTAATCATGGTGGAGATTTTGAGAATGAAAAATTTGAACTCTTGTGTCTCAAATATGGAATTGAGCACAATTTCTCCTCCCCTAGAACCCCCAAACAAAATGGAGTTGTTGAGAGGAAAAATAAATCTCTTCAAGAGCTAGCTCGGACCATGCTCAACGAGAACTCCCTTCCAAAATATTTTTGAACAGAAGCTGTTTCAACAGCATGCTATGTTCTAAATCGGGTCTCCATAAGACCTATTCTAGAGAAAACTCTTTATGAGCTTTGGAATGGAAAAATCCCTACTGTCAAATACTTTAAAGCCTTTGGTTGTAAGTGTTTCATACTAAACACCAAGAATAACTTGGGAAAATTCGATTCCAAATCTGACTTTGCAATTTTTCTTGGTTATTCCCTATCCAGTAAGGCTTATAGAGTCTTTAACAAAAGGACTCTAGTTGTTGAAGAATCTGTTAATGTCAATTTTAATGAGAATCTTCAAGCTACAATCAATGTGGAAGAAGATGACAATTTGGAAAAGCAAATGAATTTTCTCTCCTTAGACCAACCTGCTGAAACCATTCAAGGAGAAAATTCCCTAGATCCTTCTTCAAATTCTCTAGAAATCGTCCCAGTCAAGGATGAAAATGTTGCTCTTCCTAGAGATTGAAAATATGTAAAAAATCATCATTTAGATGAAGTTCTAGGTGATCCAACATTAGGAGTGAAAACTAGAGCCTCCCTTAGAAATCTCTGTGCAAATGTAGCCTTTATCTCTCAAATTGAACCCAAGGAATTTGAAGAAGCCAAATTGGATGAAAATTGGATAGTTGCTATGCAAGATGAATTAAACCAATTCGAAAGGAACAACGTTTGGGAACTTGTTCCAAAACCCGACAATCATCCCATTATTGGAACCAAATGGGTATTTAAGAATAAGATGGATAAAAATGAGATTGTGGTCAGGAACAAAGCTAGATTAGTTGCCAAAGGTTACAACTAAGAAGAAGAAATAGACTTTGAAGAAACTTTTGCTCTTTTAGCTAGACTAGAATCTATTAGGATGCTCTTAGCCTATGCTTGCTACAAAAACTTCACACTCTTTCAAATGGACGTTAAGAGTGCATTTTTAAATGGTTATATCTTGGAAGAAGTTTATGTAGAGCAACCCTTAGGTTTGGAAGTCTATGACAAACTTGACTATGTATATAAGCTCAAGAAAGCCTTGTATGGACTTAAACAAACTCCTAGAACTTAGTACGATAGGTTGAAAAAATTTTTTGTGGAAATGAAGTTTAAGAAGGGAAATATTGATTCAACCCTATTTACCATGGAAAAGGACAAAGACATACTCATAGTACAGATTTATGTCGATGACATTATATTCGGTTCTACTAATGTCTCACTGTGTGATGAATTCTCCTCTCTAATGCAAAGTGAATTTGAGATGAGTATGATGAGAGAGTTAAAATTCTTCTTAAGTTTCCAGATTAGTCAAACTCCAGATGACATTTTCTTTTGTCAAAAAAAAAAACATTAAAGAGCTTTTAAAGAAATTCAAATTGAATTCCTCAAAGCCATCTAGAACTCCAATGAGCACCACTACTAAGTTGGACAAAGATGAAAATGGGATAAGTGCGGATATTAAGAAATATAGAGGTATGATTGGTTCTCTATTATATCTAACGGCTAGCAGGCCTGATATCCTATTTAGTGTGTGTTTGTGTGCTCGGTTTCAAGCTTTTCCTAAGGAATCCCACCTAAGTACTGTCAAGAGAATTTTCAAATACTTAAGTTGCACTTTTGATTTAGGCTTATGGTATCTAAAGGGTACATCATTTGATCTAATAGGTTATTCTGATTCTAATTATGCTGGAAGCCTTGTAGATAGGAAGAGTACTAGTAGGACATGTCAATTTCTAGGTGAATCTCTTGTATCTTGATACTCTAAGAAGCAGAATTCTGTAGCACTTTCAACTGGCGAAAGTGAATATATTGCTGCTGGTAGTTGTTGTGCTCAAATGCTTTGGATGAAGTAAACTTTAGAGGATTACAATCTATTCTATGATAGAATATCGATTCAATGTGATAATACTAGTGCAATTAACATTTCAAAGAACCCTATCCAACATTCCAGAACCAAACACATCGAGGTTAGATATCACTTCATTAGATATCATGTTCAAAAAGGTGATATCACCTTAGAATTTGTTAGTTCATCCGACCAAGTAGCAGATATATTTACAAAACCTTTGGATGAGAAGACCTTCTGTGATATTCGAATTCGTTTAGGTCTCATTAGGAATGGAAAGTCCTGATTGGTCGACGTTATGGGCTAGCAATAAAGGTATATCTCTCTGGACTGAGGTATTCTGAAATACATCGACCGCGTCACTTTATGCAGTGGACGATATAGGAAACGGTCGAGGTACAAATCAGACGATGTCAGTTCTTAACTCTTTTAAATCTGCATTCGTATTACAGAAATCCTATCCTTCTCCAGAGCGCGAAAAACCTTTCAAAAACCTTTCATCTTCTCTCGACTCTCCGTCGCCTATTCTCTCGTCACCAGTCCTTTTCCTACTTTCAAATTTGCTAAATGGAATCATCCTCTAATGTCGGTTTAACTTTCTCAAGAAAAAAGTAGAAGACTGTACAACCCGTGGAATCAGAACCTATCGTACAGCCACCTCCTCTTCAATGGCCTACTTATCCATTTGTCAATGAGGCTGCACTTCATAGGTACTTTACTGATTTTGAAAAGAAACCGCTTATTAGAAGCAAAGGTGTAGTATTTAAGGATCAGTTTGGTTTACATCTGGAGCAATCTTTTCGTGAACTTAGCTTATTAGGGCTATTTGAACTTGGCACATCCTAGTGCGAAATACTGATTAGGATGTTTTATGCGAATCTAGAGCATTCTACTTCTCCGCTTGTCATTTGAAGCTATGTATATGGTAGATACATCGAGCTGACTCATGAGAAAATTCATGAAATTCTTAACTGTGAATTCTTGAATGACAAGCCTAAATTTTTTGAAACTTCCAAGGATCTTCCCTTCGTTGGAACCTCAGAGGGAACGAGTTTAGCAAAAGAAATTTCAAATGATCCACACAATACCTCCCTCAGGCTCAAGGGCAAGGATTTGAACACAAGGGCCAGAGTCTTCCATCTCATGATCAACTACAACATCTTCCCCCGAGATGAACATCGTGACCACGTCAGTGAAATGGATCTTTTCATTCTTTCAAGGTTCTTCCGTAAAGAACCATTTCACATTGGTTACAATATTTTGAGAAGAATGCTCCAAGTTGTCAAGACAGCTTCAAAATTTCTTCCATATAATCTTCTTTTGATGAAGATTTTCCATCGCTTCGGTGTTCAACTGACGGCTGAAGACGAGCCAATTCCATTGAAGAACACTGATCTTTTTTCTGCTTCCACCTTGCTGCGAATAAGGATTAAAAGAAATCAGCAAGGTGCTTTAGTTAACAATGAACCACGGAAGAGGTGCAGCATGCTTCTGATGGATGATGAAAAAGAAGAGTCTGCTCCTTTAGATGAGCCTTATATTCCCTCATTTGATCCTCCTTTGTGTCAGGACTCTCTCATTCAAGCTGCAGAGGGCTTTAATGATTCAACTTTTCTACTTGATCTTCTGGCAATTCAAGCAGCTACTCTTGCACCTCTAACCAGTCCAATTCCTGCTCCCTCCCCAGCTCCGGTTCCTTCTTCAACTGCTTGTGTTCCTCCTAGAACTAAAAGTCACCTCACTCCTTCAGTGAGGAACTCTATTTCTGAGGAGCAATTTCATGAGCTTCAGGCGAGTATAGCAAGCCTTGGCACTGGTCAGGAATTCTTTTAGTCCCTGTTTCTTTCCCGCCAAGATCAATTTGAAGCTTATGTCCTATCACAACTAGACAATCTCGCAGCTATCATTCAAGGACTGCACAAACGTATTGATCTAATGGAATCAAATCAAAGTAAAGCTATTGATGATGTCGTCTCCTCCGTTAGATTCCATTCAAGTCATTTCACAGCGCAATTGCAGCGAGATTGTGATAGGGTTATCTCTCATATTGACGACCTTACCACCCGTATGACTAGAAGTGCTGGTGAGCCCTCTGATGCGGATGAGATTTTGGATGAAAGTGACAAGAATCTTGAGGTAGCTCGTCCTGCTACTTCAGTTGTTCCTTCAAGTGCTGAGCCAGTGCCTGCTCCAACTATTATTGATCAGCCAGCTACTAGAAATCCAGATATTGCTGATGTTGGTGCTGCTCCTGCTGATCTTGCAATAGTTGACCCTGTCGATATGCCTTTGGAAGATGCAGGGGATGCAATTCCTGATGTCAGTGTTCCTCCTTTCTTTCTTGTTGAGGAAATTAATTCTCAGGTGGATTCCTCTTCTGATAAGGATGATTTCCTTGATCAATTATGGAATATCTTGTATTGAGAGAATCTCTCCTCCCCTGAGAACTAGGAATATTTTTTATTTTTTATTTTTAATTTTTTATTTTTTATTTTTTAATTTTTTTATTTTTTTATTTTTTAATTTTTATTTTTTAACACTGTGTCTACTGTCCATATTTTTTTTCCAAACTGTGACTGTTTTATCATATCGTCTACAAAGTGCTGTGTTGAATGACATTCCTTCTATACGTGCTTATTTTTTATAATGCCAAAGGGGGAGAAGGATATAAAAGTTAATGAATGCATAATTAAGACTTATTGATAAGTAATACTGCATAAATTATGCGGGAGTATGTAAATTTAAACTGAAATATAGATTAGTATATTGAAATAGATCATATATTTGTCATCATAAAAAAAAAAGAGATTGTTGACTTAAATAGTGTTAAGTCTAACTATTTTTTTTATGATTGTGATTAATATGAAATATATGAAAACATATAAACTGATTATTTGGATTACTGTGTTTATTGTATTTATCTGGAAATGCTCCAGACTTAGAAGACAACAGAAAGCTTTGTCGTCCAGACTTAGAAGACAACAGAAAGCTTTGTCGTCCAGACTTAGAAGACAACAGAAAGCTTTGTCGTCCAGACTTAGAAGACAACAGAAAGCTTTGTCGTCCAGACTTAGAAGACAACAGAAAGCTTTGTCGTCCAGACTTAGAAGACAACAGAAAGCTTTGTCGTCCAGACTTAGAAGACAACAGAAAGCTTTGTCGTCCAGACTTAGAAGACAACAGAAAGCTTTGTCGTCCAGACTTAGAAGACAACAGAAAGCTTTGTCGTCCAGACTTAGAAGACAACAGAAAGCTTTGTCGTCCAGACTTAGAAGACAACAGAAAGCTTTGTCGTCCAGACTTAGAAGACAACAGAAAGCTTTGTCGTCCAGACTTAGAAGACAACAGAAAGCTTTGTCGTCCAGACTTAGAAGACAACAGAAAGCTTTGTCGTCCAGACTTAGAAGACAACAGAAAGCTTTGTCGTCCAGACTTAGAAGACAACAGAAAGCTTTGTCGTCCAGACTTAGAAGACAACAGAAAGCTTTGTCGTCCAGACTTAGAAGACAACAGAAAGCTTTGTCGTCCAGACTTAGAAGACAACAGAAAGCTTTGTCGTCCAGACTTAGAAGACAACAGAAAGCTTTGTCGTCCAGACTTAGAAGACAACAGAAAGCTTTGTCGTCCAGACTTAGAAGACAACAGAAAGCTTTGTCGTCCAGACTTAGAAGACAACAGAAAGCTTTGTCGTCCAGACTTAGAAGACAACAGAAAGCTTTGTCGTCCAGACTTAGAAGACAACAGAAAGCTTTGTCGTCCAGACTTAGAAGACAACAGAAAGCTTTGTCGTCCAGACTTAGAAGACAACAGAAAGCTTTGTCGTCCAGACTTAGAAGACAACAGAAAGCTTTGTCGTCCAGACTTAGAAGACAACAGAAAGCTTTGTCGTCCAGACTTAGAAGACAACAGAAAGCTTTGTCGTCCAGACTTAGAAGACAACAGAAAGCTTTGTCGTCCAGACTTAGAAGACAACAGAAAGCTTTGTCGTCCAGACTTAGAAGACAACAGAAAGCTTTGTCGTCCAGACTTAGAAGACAACAGAAAGCTTTGTCGTCCAGACTTAGAAGACAACAGAAAGCTTTGTCGTCCAGACTTAGAAGACAACAGAAAGCTTTGTCGTCCAGACTTAGAAGACAACAGAAAGCTTTGTCGTCCAGACTTAGAAGACAACAGAAAGCTTTGTCGTCCAGACTTAGAAGACAACAGAAAGCTTTGTCGTCCAGACTTAGAAGACAACAGAAAGCTTTGTCGTCCAGACTTAGAAGACAACAGAAAGCTTTGTCGTCCAGACTTAGAAGACAACAGAAAGCTTTGTCGTCCAGACTTAGAAGACAACAGAAAGCTTTGTCGTCCAGACTTAGAAGACAACAGAAAGCTTTGTCGTCCAGACTTAGAAGACAACAGAAAGCTTTGTCGTCCAGACTTAGAAGACAACAGAAAGCTTTGTCGTCCAGACTTAGAAGACAACAGAAAGCTTTGTCGTCCAGACTTAGAAGACAACAGAAAGCTTTGTCGTCCAGACTTAGAAGACAACAGAAAGCTTTGTCGTCCAGACTTAGAAGACAACAGAAAGCTTTGTCGTCCAGACTTAGAAGACAACAGAAAGCTTTGTCGTCCAGACTTAGAAGACAACAGAAAGCTTTGTCGTCCAGACTTAGAAGACAACAGAAAGCTTTGTCGTCCAGACTTAGAAGACAACAGAAAGCTTTGTCGTCCAGACTTAGAAGACAACAGAAAGCTTTGTCGTCCAGACTTAGAAGACAACAGAAAGCTTTGTCGTCCAGACTTAGAAGACAACAGAAAGCTTTGTCGTCCAGACTTAGAAGACAACAGAAAGCTTTGTCGTCCAGACTTAGAGTCATCCGAAATCAATGTCGTCCAAAAAAAATAAAGATGTCAACGAATAACGAAGTCATCCGAACAAAGATGTCGTCCGCTAGAAGAACATCTTCCAAAAGTGACTCGACCGAATAAAGACTTCGTCCACTTGCATAACATCTTCTAAATTAAGAAGTTTTCCGCCATGAGTGATAGCGACTCCAGATCTCAACGGCTATTTTTCTGCGTATAGATACTCTTCAACGGTCATATTTTTGTACGGGAACAAGGAGTCATTTGAATGAGAAGCGAATTACAGACGCAAGTATAAATAGAAGAACAGAAGCTCAAGACAAAAACTTTTTTCAATTTTTACAATTATCTTTTACCTCTCACGAGCAAAAGTTCTGTAATACTCTGCGACTCTCTACATCTATCCACTCCTAAACTTGAGATTCTGTTTTAAGAGAGTGTAGTCTTGTGCTCAATATCTTCATCTTGTAAAAACTGTAAGGCAGTGGATTGACGCCCGTGAAGTTCAATCTAGAAGCGTAAATGGCAGTTGATTGGTGTCCGTGAAGTCCAATCAAGTTTTCTAGAGGAAGAGAAGTAGTGAATCTTCAAGGGGGAGATTCTTGAAGCGTGGACGTAAGCAAGGTTAGCCGAACCACGTAAAAATCACGGTGTTATCTTTCTCTCTCTCTCTGTTACAATAATTTAAGTAATTTATATTGTAGTAAGTAAACTAAGATTAGGAGAGAAAAATCTAATTCACCCCCCCTTTTAGACAATAACGGTCCAACAACTATTGGCTCTAATCTCGCAAATCAGCTGGTTTCTTCACAAAAAACAGAATAAAGTTTCGGGAAACAGATCTACCATAGTGGAGAGTTGGAAAGAAAATAACCAAACTTGTGGTTTGAATCTACATTCCGACTCCGAGAGGCAACAGACAGCAGCGACTTCGGCAAGAGCCAACAACAGCGACTTCAGCGAGACACGACGAGGGTGAGACACGAAGAGGGCGAGGGCGAGGGCGAGGGCGAGGGTGAGGGCTAGAGACGGCGACTGCGATTGTGCGAAGCGAATACCAAATAGCGAAGGACGAAGGTGAGAGCGTGACTGACTGCGTGAAGCTTCAAAGTTTTTTTTAGCCTAAAGGTTAACTTAAATGGTACTTGTCAGTTTTACACCCTCACTTACTAACTCGATTTTGTCCTTAAAATAGAGAACAGAACCACATATTTGGCGAGGGCGAGGGCGAGGGCGAGGGCGAGGGCGAGGGCGAGGGCGAGGGCGAGGGCGAGGGCGAGGGCGAGGGCGAGGGCGAGGGCGAGGGCGAGGGCGAGGGCGAGGGCGAGGGCGAGGGCGAGGGCGAGGGCGAGGGCGAGGGCGAGGGCGAGGGCGAGGGCGAGGGCGAGGGCGAGGGCGAGGGCGAGGGCGAGGGCGAGGGCGAGGGCGAGGGCGAGGGCGAGGGCGAGGGCGAGGGCGAGGGCGAGGGCGAGGGCGAGGGCGAGGGCGAGGGCGAGGGCGAGGGCGAGGGCGAGGGCGAGGGCGAGGGCGAGGGCGAGGGCGAGGGCGAGGGCGAGGGCGAGGGCGAGGGCGAGGGCGAGGGCGAGGGCGAGGGCGAGGGCGAGGGCGAGGGCGAGGGCGAGGGCGAGGGCGAGGGCGAGGGCGAGGGCGAGGGCGAGGGCGAGGGCGAGGGCGAGGGCGAGGGCGAGGGCGAGGGCGAGGGCGAGGGCGAGGGCGAGGGCGAGGGCGAGGGCGAGGGCGAGGGCGAGGGCGAGGGCGAGGGCGAGGGCGAGGGCGAGGGCGAGGGCGAGGGCGAGGGCGAGGGCGAGGGCGAGGGCGAGGGCGAGGGCGAGGGCGAGGGCGAGGGCGAGGGCGAGGGCGAGGGCGAGGGCGAGGGCGAGGGCGAGGGCGAGGGCGAGGGCGAGGGCGAGGGCGAGGGCGAGGGCGAGGGCGAGGGCGAGGGCGAGGGCGAGGGCGAGGGCGAGGGCGAGGGCGAGGGCGAGGGCGAGGGCGAGGGCGAGGGCGAGGGCGAGGGCGAGGGCGAGGGCGAGGGCGAGGGCGAGGGCGAGGGCGAGGGCGAGGGCGAGGGCGAGGGCGAGGGCTAGACGCGACTGCGATTGTGCGAAGCGAATACCAAATAGCGAAGGACGAAGGTGAGAGCGTGACTGACTGCGTGAAGCTTCAAAGTTTTTTTTAGCCTAAAGGTTAACTTAAATGGTACGGGTCAGTTTTACTCGATTTTGTCCTTAAAATAGAGAACAGAACCACATATTTCGGTTTTGAAATAATAGAATCAAAATATGTTAATTTTTCCCTAAGAACCGATTAGAATCGGATCAAATAGCTCGATTCTAGTCCGGTTCTCAGATATGGTATGTTATTGCTCACCCAAAACCTTTTTTTAATTTATTTTTTGATGCTTTTTCTTTTTGAAAAAAAGGACCCTCAATCAATTGACAAATGACAATCGCAATTCAAAAAACTGAAAACTTTTTTAAAAAATTGGAAAAAAGGGAAACTTCCTCAACCTCAAACGTGGCTTTTTCTATGGGTAGTCTCAAAACAAAAATCTTTACAAGGAAATTTGAGATATTTATGACATTGAAATGAGCAAATTTAAAATTTAAGTTTTAATTCAGGTAAAATTCATTTTAAACTCAGAAGTATAGATTATTTAATAAAAATCATCTTAAATTAATTTCATAAATGATCTTAACTTCGAAATATAAAAAATTGTTAATTTAAACTATGTCGGTCCCCATTCTCAGAGTGAGATCGGAGGACCGATCTCACTTGACACGTTCAAGTTAGATCAGGAATGGTGATCTCCCTCTTGTTCTCGACAAAAAAAAAAAATGTCAAATGATATTTGATTTTATTTAAATATTTACAACATGTTCATCATATCATGTAAAGATAATATGTAAAATTTCATGATTTTTCAAAGCTTGTACTGTTTATTATAATTTTTAAACAATATTCTATAAAATAGACGTCAAAAGTTATAATAAATCACTCAAGTGTTAAAAAATCAATAAACTTTTCAGATTATTTTCTCATGATATGCTGAATATATAGTTAAAAAAAAATCTGATATCTTTTGGTATGTTTTTTTTATCGAGAACGGGGTCACCACCCTTGGTGTGGGAATCCCCATTGTGACTATCTCAAAAAATATACCAAACAATATCGAATTTTTTTGAAATTTTTACCACATATTTAGCATATAATGGAAATATAATCTGAAAAGTTTTTTTATTTTTCAACAATTGTACGATTTATTATAATAATTTGAATAATATTTTATAAAATAGACGTCAATAAATCGTAAAAGTGTTGAAAAATTATAAAATCATCCAGATTATTTTCCAATGATCTGTTGAACGTGTGGCAAAAATTTCAAAAAAATTTGATATCGTTTGATATATTTTTTTGTCAAGAACGGAAGTCACCATCCTCAATCTCACTTGAACATGCCAAGTGAGATCAGCCCTCCAATCTCTGAGAACGGAAGACCGACATGGTTAAATTGAACGTTTTTCACGCTTCGAGGTTGACATTGTTTAAAAAATTACTTTACGATGGTTTTTGTTAAATGCCACATATTTTGAAGTTTAAAATGAATATTACCTTTCAATTTTGAGTGACTTATTGACAAGACAATATAGCTAATAAGAAAATACAAAAAAAGGAAGAAGAAAGGATAATGTTCATTCAATCCATTTTTGTTGTTAAATATTAATAATAATAAAAAAATAACGAAAACTGGATTGCGGAATCCCACTTAAAGTTATTTTGCTAAAAATGTATAGTTTAAGAATGAGTTTGTTAACAATTTAATATTGAATTTGTTATTAACTACTCCATGGTTAAGATTTTTTTTTTTTTGTTAATTATTTATAAAAAAATTCTCAATTAAATTAGTTTATAAATAACATGAAATAAGAGTTTTGTACTTCAATTTATTATTTATTTACACTTCTATTTATATTTTTTAATTCTTACTTACTGTGATAAATATTTATCATTAATTGAGTTAATTAATTTTTTGATAAGTTAAGAAATAATAATATAGAATTGACGGAAGACTTTCAAAAGAATATTCCAACTTTGAAGATCATGTTGAAAAAAATTAAAATTATAAGGGACTAAATTGAAATGAACGATAAATTGAAAGGACGTAAACATAATTTTTCCCTATATTTTTGCCATAAAAAACAAGACTCTTCCCCAGGTCTCGGAAAGACGTCGGCTTACGCCGCCTCGCCGCAGTTCCAGTCCTACAGTCATCAATGGCGTCGTGGTTGATCAGAATCTTCCCATTCTTCTGCTAAGTCTCAGCACTTACATCCCAGTATGTCTACACTTCACCTTCATCATCTCCACTCTCCAAAACCTCGCCCGTTTGCTCCTTCAGCATTCAATTTTTCCCTAAATTCTCATTTCTGTTCTGTTCGATCTTTTGGTAGAATCCTCAACTTTTCTTCTACTGCGAAAATCAAATCCCTCTTTGCTTCAAATACCCAGAATCTTCAGCTAGTCACATTGTGTTCGAATCATAATAATGTGGCTTCCCCCGACCCTTCTGCAGATGATCTTTATCCTCCGCCAGATCGAAAATATCCTTCTCGTGACGTTAATAACTTCTGGGGTGCTGTTAGTTTGATCATCGGCACTGCTGTAGGCCCTGGAATGCTCGGATTACCGGCTGCCACCATTCGATCGGGCCCTCTCCCCTCCTCCATAGTTATCCTCCTCTCTTACGTCTACGTCGTATCCTCCATAATTCTCGTTGCGGAGCTCAGTTTTGCGGCCATGGAAGAAGATGGTGTCCAAGAAGTGAGCTTCACCGGCCTTGTGACCAAGGCCTTCTCCCCTCATTTCGGTGCTTTTGTCGCTCTTGTCTATGCTTCCTTGACGTTCTCCCTGTTAGTGGCCTGTGTTTCCGGCATTGGCTCAATCGTCCACCATTGTTTTCCGGCGATCAACCCCATCGCAGCAAACGCTTTGTTTCCATTTCTCGTCGGAGCAACAATCATATTTTTTCCGTTCAACGCCATCGACGGGGCAAATCGGGTTCTATGCTTAATCATGCTCTTTTCCATCGCTGCACTTGTGGCATTTGGTTTATCAGTAGCAAGGAGAAACATAATAGCCTCCTTTGGTTTTTCTTCCTGGAGAGTCTCTTCAATTTTGCCGGCAATACCCATCACTGTCTTGACGTTAGGATTTCACGTAATCACCCCTTTTGTGTGCAAACTCTGCAGGCACAACAGAGGGGAGGCTCTCAGAGCAATAGTATTTGGTGGGGCTGTGCCATTGGTGATGGTTTTGTCGTGGAATTTGATTGTTTTGGCCATTTCCAGCGCCGGAGCCGCGGCTTCCGGCGGAGACCCCATTTCCCTCTTACTCTCAGTCAATCCCTCAGCTTCATCTGCAGTTCATCTGTTTGCCTTCTCTGCTTTGGCAACTAGCTTGATGTAAGCTTCCCCAAACAACTCGTTGACACGATGAAATTGATTTTAGATCAAATCATTGGACGAAGCTCTGGATCGGAATCCGAAACTAAAGCAAGCAGAGAGTTTAGCAGGACTGAATTTGGGCTTCCCAGGATTCTGATGCTCATGTTTGTTGTTGGGAGTCCTGTTATTGTGGCGTCCTTCTTCCAGTCGGCATTCTCAAGAGCTCTGGAATTTGCAGGTGTTTATGCAAATTGCTTTCTCTTTGGCATCCTCCCTCCAATCATGGCTTATATCTACAAACTCAAAAACAAAACAAGGTGCAATGCTACTTCGTTTACTCATAATCTATCACATTTACTTGATGTGCAGTGGGATAGAATGTAAATTGTCGCGACTCGGAAGCGGGCCTAACATAACGCGAGGTCGGACGACTGATTTCGGGGAGAACCCGACCGGCTAAATAATTTGAAGTCTTCTGCTGTCAAATCTAGCCTTAGCCTTAGCGGTCGGATTCTCATCGGGAATCTGGTCGTTCAACCAGACATTTCTCGTTAGACTCCCTTATCATAAAATTATTGCATTTTGGATGCTAAATGGTAGGGTTTTTGCAGAAAAAGTGATCTAGCAGGAGGGGAAGGGAGTCTTGTCCTACTACTTGGGGTGGCTCTCATCCTGGGGATATGCCACTAATAAGGCACCACGCCCATAGCTGTAGCCAAATGCATCAACCGAAAGACTTGCATTTTGCTCTGTTATTTCAAACTTGCATTGGTTTGTCTGAAGAGCGGATGCAATTGATCACATCTGACCGACTCTGGATGCACCGGATCGGAGTAGTAGAGTGAGCAACGATTGTTGGAGGGAAACGACGAGATTCGTAGAGTTGGAATGCTACAATTACATTCCATTTTGCCGCTAGACGCGTTTAGTGTATCCTCATTGAACATCTGTTGAACTTGCGACTTCATCTGGAAATGCAAACGAACGAATTTCTTATTTATTCTTAATTTTTTCTCTATTTATGGAAATTAAAACTAAAAAGTAATCATTTTTTATATTTAAATTTAAAACCAAATTCTATCGATTCCCTTCTAAGCGATTTATTGGACTTTATTTGACAAAAAGACTGCAATTTGAAAATCAAAGATCTTACCCAGTAAAGCACTGTTCCCAAAAAGGAATCAACCGCACCGTAAGCGTGATGAATGACTTTGAATCATTTGACTCCAAGCATTACCCCACTTGGCTGCAAGGGATATAGCTCAACTAGTACAACTACTTTTGATTATGCAATATTTTGTTCATAAACTACTCCACCTTTCATTTTCATGTAAGATCATTTCCTTCACTAAATGAAATACATAAAAGAAGTAGTTAATGGCGTAGGATGATTACCTTTATTTTTTTCTTTTGCAGTGATGAATCTCGTGTGTTTCTCAAAAAAGTTGCTCATTTTTCAGGGGCTCGAGCTCTACCAATCACTATTTTCATTGAATATCCAAAAGACCAATCTTTAAATTGAAATAATTAGAGATTATATTCAGGGTCATCAACAGGCCGAAGTGGGATTATATATACAAGAAACTGTATTTAAAACAACACTACAAACTCAAAGCATCTTTTTTTTTTTTTTTTTTTTAATTAAGGATAAAATTATTCTATCAAAAATTTGAGGGCATCCTCCATACCCACATTAATCATTACCTTGGCAATGGCTTAACTTGGTTTACCCGCAGCAGGATTTCTACCAAATTGGATGATCATTGGCTTGCCTTTGAACATAAAGCCATTCACCACATCCTGCCACCAAAAACACACCTCGTCTCAGCACATCATCACCCACCAACTATTTTACAGTTCTGAATTTAGTTTCAAGTTGCTAGAGAAAGATAAGAAACAAAAAGAGAGAGTGGAAGAAGGACTCAGTCTATGGAGAGTAGATGAACTCATACTCAAAATAACCCAATTCATCTCCTCAATTCTGTCTACCATAGTGCATTCCTAAGCAAGCATCATCAAGTCCTAACCAACGACTAATCGACACATACAATAAATGACACGTACAATAAATAACAAGCACTAAATTATTTTAGTACAATAAATAACAAGCACTAAATTATTTTATCTATGTATAAATTCTCAAAGTCAACCAAACTACCATAAAGTCAGAACTCAATTGGATTCTTCGATCTGATTCAACTTAACAAAAAATGAGCAATCATGTTCTTTCAAATTAATATTAACTGTAATAATACAATTTTCAGCAATTAATTATATTTACGCATCTAGTATATTTGTATGAATGCCAAAATATAAAAATCTTGCTGCATTCAGTTTAAATTACTAGCGGAATAAACAAAAAATGTACATTTTTTCTGACAATAATTTTTATGTTTATCCAAAAAAATATAACTATGATAACATTCTGCGACCACATGCTGGCAATGCAATGATATCAAAACTGAACAATATTATTCATTTTCATCGGAACATTATCATAGTTTTCATAAAATGAATTGCATAGTTACAAAAAAATATTTCTTCTCTATTTTCCCTGTCCACTGACATTTATCACCGAGGTATAGTTGAAAATAAAAAATAAAAAATAAATAAACGATTAAGCACACACAGACATGACCTTACAAGTTATTTATTTCATTTTGGTAGTTGAAAAGGAAATTTAATGGCTCTACAAATATCTGATACAATAATCTGTCAAACATGCATCAATTTATAAAGGTACAACAACATAACGTATGATGAGTTTTTCATGTCCAATTGTAAACCATGAGCTGTAAACCATGAGAAACATACCAACGCCTGATGAGCAAGTTCAACAGTTGGAAATGTCACAAAAGCCTGGCCCCTCATTCTTCCCTCCTGATGATTAAAAAAATTAAGCATGCACAATGCACTATTTTGGTGTAAACTTCAAAAATTTCAGAATATCAACAAATGTAAATATTTCATACGGTAGCTCTATCTATAAACATATAGGCTTGAATGGCCTCCAAGACAACCAGCGTTCCTTTCATTCAACGCACATTTCAAACAATATTTATCAATCAGGAGACAAAAGCCTTCCTTTTCCATTCCAAAAAAGTGTAAAATAATTCTTTTTAATAATAATGTATATGAATAAAGCTTGTTTATGAACATTGATAGCAATCATTGCTCTAGCACAGTGACTTCGAACAGGTAAGAAAAATGGCATAGATCCTCTTGCTAAACCTTGACATAGATGGGGAAAGACAGCTAAGAGATGTAACCTGCATTAGCTTCACCGCTAAACTCGATTTCGTTGATTCTATGCTTCCAAACAATGATCCTGCTATGCAGAA
Organism: Begonia masoniana; assembly: GCA_022432975.1. Classification (NCBI taxonomy): domain Eukaryota; kingdom Viridiplantae; phylum Streptophyta; class Magnoliopsida; order Cucurbitales; family Begoniaceae; genus Begonia; species Begonia masoniana. The sequence continues at coordinate 48,859,135 of CM039505.1, forward strand.
AAGACGGACAAAATAACAAAGATTTCAATAATATAGCATTTCCCGTGGTGAAACCAAGATTGTTGTAATAAGTTTTGCATAACAAATATTACAGGTAATGAGATTAGGTGTTATTCAAACCATTGACCTAGGGTATATATGAATCTTAAGATGCATATAAATTGCGCTTCTGAGTACACCAGGTATTCCATTAGAGTTTGAAAAGTACACTACTATATCTAGTTTATGAAGGACAAATTCACTTCATCCCCCTAAAAAGGTCATAATATTTTAGAAGTACGTCAGAAAGAAGATTCTTAGAATCTTAATTAATTATTCTTTAATTGTAGTTTCATCATTTGCGCACATTGGCCCCTTCGATAGGTCAACTTCATTTAGTCAAATGTCAAACATTCTTTTATGGAAACAAACATATTTCCAAATAAAAATTTATTTATTTATTCATGATGGCTAAATTCTAACCAGATTGCAGGTATGAATATTGTATTTCAACACCACATGCATGCGGGACAAGATCACAATTGGATTCTTCATTGTTTATATACTGATGACATTATACTTACAAGAAACGACATATCCACCTTACCATGCAAAGACATAAAGAAACTAAAAAGAACATTTTGAAATGCTGAACAAACCAAATATCAAAAACTTTAAAACTCACCAAATATGTAGTAGAAATCGTCAGAAACCACATCTTTAGCCAAATTCTTAATATATAAAACAGGAGTAGGGTTCCCAGCTGCATAGTTCTGCATAATCCAAGAAAGCTCCGTCAGTTGAGTATTTCATATTACCACTAAACTCAACCGATTTATCTGACAAGGTGTACTGATTAACAAAATCTGCATTCTGGTTTTAAACAATCACCACAAGATTGGTTCAAGAGGTTTACTAATGCTGGCAAAGAGCATCAAACTTTTTGAAGCCAAGCAAATTATATCACGTTCCACATACTCCAATAGTACTAAGATCGTAATTCTCATTTTATAAGTTCAAGATATTAACTGGCAACGTGTTCATGAGGTAGGTATATTGAAAAAATTACTCAACGCAGAATTTGAAATTAAAAATTTCACAAATTCGAAACATGTTTTAAGCATTGAGATAATCAAACATAAATATTTGCTTCTCAAAAGCAAATATATCTAAAATTTGCTTATAGTCGTCAGTATTTTTAATTTAGTGAAAACTTATCTCTTCTCCAAATGTTCTTTCATCTATAGTCATATTTGTCAACCAAGTTTCCCAAACTTTGAATGAAAATAATGGAGCAATTCATGACTGATTAAAATCATAATTAGAAACTAGCGTGTATTACACCATAATTTGTCTTTTTTATAGTCTCTAGGAGTGCAGTAGCTGTACTCCTCTCACATTTTTTTTTTATTTTAATACAATTTTGAATACTAATAAAAACAAAGAAAATAAACCAGAAGTAACACTTTGACAATGTATCATGATGCACTAACGAAATTTTAAACTGTCAGCAGAATGTTTTTGTATAAATAAAAAAAAATATAGACACTTTGTTGAATAGATAATAGTTACGATAGGGGAGGATATAGAAACCATACATTCTCAAACAACGCATGATAATTTTGTATACCTTTACAACAAGACATGACCACATAAATCTGTTGCTAACAAAAGTTGCGGTAGATGGAAACTAACAAAAAAACCCAACTCTTTCCCCTAAAAAAACTATCTTTATCCAAAATTGAGAATTATACTAACCAAGGTAATTTAGTTTGATAAAAGAGGACCATCTACTTGCTCATTCAATGCTAATGAATATTCAAGTAATCAACTATTTTTCATTATTCAAAAACATTCTCCTAGAATGTTAGATCATGAATTGCCCCAGAATTATCTCATTACTAATCAAAAGGATTGTCGAATAAAGACTGAGAAGAAAATCCTGGAACTAACCCAATAGGTTTCAGATATCCTTTAAACTCAGATATTCTAACTTGACAAGATTCAACTACCCCAGCCAATTGATCCAAATATGTAATTGACAGCTACTCGTCTTGACTAGCCTTCTATATAGATTGTTTTTTGGCCGTAATAATTTGAGACACTATTTTGCTTGACATTGAGGCTAAAGTAATCCATATTAACTCGCTTGAAGCCCCAAGTAAAACATTTTAAGTTTCAGCCAGTAGCTATTCTGTCATCATCTTCACAATATGCTATTTCATGGCAATGTTTTAACCTTCTCAAAAAACCACATAAAAACGAGGACTAAAGAGGAAAAAAACAAGTCTTTTCTTAAGATACCTTAAACATGGGAAGTGATAAAATTTCCTCCGGAGGCAACTTGCCAACCTTTAGTTCTTCCGATGTTGCATAAGGTTGAAGACCTAAATCCTTACTCCCTGAATCTCCAGGTTCTTTCCTGATGTCATCATCCTTCAGTTCGTCCTGAGTTACTTTGGGCATGATTTTAATCTGCAATAAAACCAAGAAAAAAAATATAGATGAGTCTAACAAAAAAAAATGATAACCAATTCTCTTTAATAAGAAAGTCGACCTGTAGCACAGGGTTCTTCCTTTTTATTATGGGCATCTCTTTTGGAATCAAGCTGGCAGACTTTAAGCCAACTGCCTCATGAGCTACTTCTTTATCAACTGCAGGACCTACTATAGCATCGCGCCTGACACGCTTTCTTCCCGATTTCGCCACTTTTGCAACTCCACTTAAAATGGTTTTTCCATCAGCCTCCTAAAAACATTTATTATAGTAACAAATACAACATTCATCTTCATTTAGCATAAGAAAGCAAATTGTTTGTCTTAGATTAACAAATATTTGTCAGCATATCAAATCAGACAACCCTCAGATGTTTTGTGCAAAATGTCACAACTTGCATGCCAATTACAGAGTGCATCTTGAGTATGGATAAGAATAGGATTGCATATAAAATTCCACCAACATAAATCAAATTGAAAAGGAAAAAGTTCAATATTGTAAAGAAACCAACTTCATCCGTGCGCCCAGGTGCAGGTGAGCTGAGATGCACAAATCCTTACAATTTACAAACGTACTCCAAAGCTCCATTTCCTACCCAGAAACACCACCTTCTGGCTTTCACAATATCTTCTGCTTAAAAACTCTAAAAGAGCTTCATTACCAACGATTATGATGTACAACTTGAGTGTTTTGTTCACATGGTACTCACAATTAATACCCAATAACAAGTTTGCAATCCTAAACGCCTTCACTTTCCGGCAGCTCAATGAAATATGATACACTGGATAAGAACTGATTGAACATTGATACCTCGGATTTCTATTGCTAAGTAACTAGCCATTCATAATTTATACTAGGAAGCAAGAGAGCATTAAAAAAAAAAAAACAAACATTGCAAGATATCCTTGAGTTGGATAAGAATTTGAAAGGCAAATAAGTTCAAAACGTAATAAATCGCAACGTAATGATAAAGGGTTGTTGTCGCATTTCTGAACCATAAAATTTATATAAAACAATATATGTGATTTCCAATTCTAGATGATCCATATGTATGAGCAATTTTACGCAATAAAAAAACAATGAGTTATCAATCCAAAAACTAGTAGGTACCTCGTCTGAAGATGCCATTTCTGATTCACCACTGGATAAATCTGACAAATTAGTCTTTACATCGATAGGAGGCAAAGGCGCCGAAAGTGGTTGTGTGGAAGTAGGCAATATATGTGGGAGTGGAGGAGTGGGAAGAGCCATTCGAAACGGAGCTGGAATATTCATTTTGTTCATCAAGTGTAACACCTATTAATCATATGCGTCATAAACTAAATAACAAATATATTGCAAAGAATGAACTTAAGAAAGATAAAGAATTAATCATTCAAGTATCGACAGAGAGAAAACCTGTGTATAAAAGCGAGGCACAGAAATAAGAGCGTTGACAATGTTAGTGAGAATATTACCATCTGGTGGAGGGTAAGCGTACCTACAATTATAGCAAGTGGAAAGATATTACGCTGAATAAACCTCACTGGCTGCAGAAGATAATGAACAAATGGGATGTCAATGAAATGCCATAGCATGTAAAGATAGCATACTCAAGATGAGGAGGAAATGGATAGTCCACACCAAGTCGGGGAGCAATTGGTTCCCCAACAGGCAGAGGCCTAGGTTTCAAACCTTCAGAACCATCTTTGGCCAAAGAATTATCAGTAACAAGTGTGCGTGATAATGATTCCTTTTCTGGTTGAGACTCAGCCTTATCAAGCTTTTCATTCTTGGTTGAATTAAAAGCCCTTTCCACTATTAAGATCTTGCCTAGAAACCTCAACCTGACGACAATCACAGAACAAGACTAATTAAATTCAGAATAACCATTAAGAAAAGAATAAGATTTATCCAAAATATAAATCATAAATTGGCACATGATAGTGGAGTTGACCGCATTCTTAGCTTTAGAATTCAGGGAGAAATGAGTTTGTACCATCTCCATGCTCATAGAATTGCAAAAGACTCTGGTCTCTCATGATCATTAATTGTTGCATTTCTTTTCATTATCAAACTATAAATCTTACTTCCATTCAGAACTTACTGGCTTCAAAATTTTATTTGAAAATTATGAGGACCTACTATTTTCTAATTTTACTATGATCATTGTGATGCAATCGAATCAACAAAAAGGAATTTATTTGGTAATGTTTACAAGAGGAAGAAGGTTGTTAATAGTGGAGGGAGTTAGTGGGGGAGAAGATTTTCTGACATTCTGTTAGTGACTAGGAGAGAGAGACCTAAGAATTCGTTACAAGAGAATAAAAGAGAGAATGGATAGGTGAAAGGTATGTATTGAATATTATGCTGTTTATGAAATAAAACCGAGTCTGTGGTTTGATTTCCAGACTTGTGGATTGTGTGCTTGTGGTTGTAGTTGTTGCTCTGTTTTGCAAGTAACTCCCAGGGAATAGAGAGAAGGTTGTCGAAAAAGGTAGACAACTCATCATTGGTATCAGAGTCGTCGCCATGGCCAAGCCCTTTACTCGTGGTGATAAGATGAAGGAACAGGATAAGGAAATCGCCGAGATCAAGAATGAGCTGGGACGTCATTCTGGAGTTTTAGTTCGCATTGAAGAAGCCCTCAAGTTACTGACCGAGAAAACAGAGGTGGTGTTTCTCCGGGCAGCACCTCCTACACCGTCGGAATCAGCAACAGGTAATCCTTCCTCCTCGAGCACCAAGAGCAAGGCGCCAATGCCACCTGATCCGGGGCTGAAAAAGATCGATCCGCGTTTTGTGGGGTCTATCAGCGAACGGCCACTGTTCTTCCACCGATCCGACGATATGTACAGAGATGAGGGGAACAACTTCCAGGTCGATCTGCGCCGACGACGCGGGTTCTGCTTTCCTTCACGGGGTGATCTCACCAGTCCGGTGGATTTCTTCCAACGCAACGGGGGCGATTTCCAGAAAATGGATCTGCCCCTCTTCGATGGTGATGACTGGGAGAGTTGGGTCAAAAAGGCCGAGCGATTTATTCGCTTGGCCCATGTTCCCCCAAATGATTGGGCCCACGTTCTGTCAAATTTTTTGGTAGGAAAGGCCTGAGATTATTTCGAATGGATAGGAGAAGAAGAGCCCAATATGACTTGGGAAGAAATTAAAGCGGCGATGGGACAGCGTTTCGGCCCTCGAGAAATTCGATCCGTGCAAGAACAGTTAATTAGTCTCAAGCAAATGAGGAGTGTGGAAGAGTACGGAGACAAGTTCCAGATTTTGGCAGCCAAAATTCGAGGCATGGATCGAGAAGCTGTTTTAGCGGCTTTTTTGAACTGGCTTGCTATTGAATTGCAACACGATATTCGGGTTATGAGGTCCAGAAATGTTTATGAAGCCTTTATGCTAGCACTGACATATGAAGATAAATTATTGGCCCAAAGATCTACTTCGGGCTATAGGCCCAATTTCTCTACTCTGGAGTACGAACCCAGACTTACTCAGGGGCCCATTTCTCCAGTGCAAAGCCCCTTTATCACCTTCCCAGCGACAATCAACGAAATCAGTATCAACTCTCCAGCGACTCCAAGCCATTGGCCATAAAAGGGGTATCTTCTGTCGCACCCATTTCTCAGGCCAAACTGGAAACCAACGCTGTTCGTCCAGCGGCCTCTCAGCTCGAGCGCCAGCGACGCCGTGAGGCGAAATTATGTTTTCGGTGCGGTAAACCATGGCAGCCTGGTCACCGATGCAAGGGAGCGTTACGCATTATCGAAGAAGACGATCTGGAGGATCCCGCTGATCTTCTGCCCCCTCTTACAGAATCTCCAGACGACGGTGATGAAGGTTTGATGTTTTATCAACCTTCTCTTTCTTTGTTTTCCTTGGCAGGAGTGAGTAGCTCGACTTCTTTTAAACTATTAGGGCAGATTGAATCTTGTTCTGTTTTGATTTTAATCGACTCAGGGGCTACACGCTCTTTCATCAGTTGGCGAGTGGTTCATTCACTAAAGCTACACCGTGAAACAGTAACCCCTCTTTCAGTATCTGTGGGCGATGGATTCCAATGGTCTTTAAATTCAGTATGTTCAAATATTTCCCTAGTAATTCAAGGCATAGCTTTTTCTGTTACAGCCTTTCCTTTCCACATTCCGGGTGTCGATATAGTGCTTGGCATGAACTGGTTTAGAAGTCTAGGCACTTTCCAGGCGAATTTTACTTCTATGTGGCTTTCTTTTTTGCGCGATGGGATCAAATATAAATTAGTAGGGGAAACAGCTTTGTCCCTTCAACTTATTTCTTTAAAGACTGCTGTGAAGTCGGTCCTACAGGGGGATCAATGTTTTTTTGTGGAATGCATATCAAATGAATCCTTGGCAACTGCTCCATTATCTTAGGATGTTTCATCTTTTTTACAGAATCTCCAGCAAGAATATGCACCGGTATTTTTATTAAGGGATAGTCTTCCACCTACAAGGTCTCGCTGCCATGCAATTCGCTTAAAAGAGGATGCTAACCCGTCGCATATTAGGCTCTATCGCTACCCCTACGATCAGAAAAATGAGATTGAAAAGATGGTTAGTGATATGTGTACAGCTAGGTTAATTCGTCCTAGCCGAAGCCCGTTCTCAAGCCCTGTTTTATTAGTTAAAAAAAAAAAGATGGAGGGTGGTGGTTCTGTGTATATTATCGGGAACTAAACAAGTTAACCGTAGCAGATAAATTTCTCATTCTCATTATTGAGGAACTCTTAGATGAACTTCATGGAGCTTCATGGTTTTCTAAATTGGATTTAAAGAGTGGTTATCATTAAATCAGGATGCAGGAGGAGGATATTGAGAAAACGGCATTTCGCACTCACCAAGGCCACTATGAATTCTTGGTCATGCCTTTCGGTTTAATGAATGCCCCAACTACCTTCCAAGCTATAATGACGGATTTATTTCGACCATTTTTATGTAAATTTGTCTTGGTCTTTCTTGATGACATATTAATTTTTAGTGGGAATGCTTCAGCTCATTATGGCCACTTACAATCAGTATTAGGGGTCTTACGAGATGCTGAATTTGTCTTAAAAACGAAGAAGTGTGATTTTTTCCGCCAAACGATTCATTATCTAGGGACACTCTATCAGTTCTAAAGGGGTGGCAGCCGAGGATGACAAGATACGATGCATGGTAGCTTGGCCTACACCGACTTCAACGAAGGAGTTAAGGGGTTTCTTGGGACTAACGGGTTATTATCGTCGTTTTGTTTGTGGCTATGGGTCAATTGCTAGGCCTCTTACAGATTTATTGAAAAAGGGCACTTTCAGTTGGAATTCTCAAGCTCAAGCGGCTTTCTTAGAATTAAAAACAAGGATGATTACTGTTCCGGTTTTAGCACTTCGAAACTTCACAGTCCCTTTTGAGTTAGAAGTGGATGCTTCGGGGGATGGTCTCGGAGCAGTTCTCATGCAAAATGACCAACCTATTGCTTATTTCAGCAAGGGTCTATCTCCTAGCCATAGAGTTAAAACCGTGTATGAAAGAGAACTCATGTCCTTAGTACTTGCTGCGCAGAAATGGCGTTCCTACTTGCTGGGTCGTACTTTTACAATATTCACGGATCAAAAGTCCCTAAAATTTCTCCTGGAACCGCGCTTGTCCACCCCCCAACAGCAAAAATGGTTTCTAAAATTACTTGGTTTTGATTTCAACATTATTTATAAAGCTGGTAAGGAGAATAAAGCAGCGGATGCATTGTCGAGACGTGGAGGTTGGGACGATTCAGAATTATTGCTCTCCCTTTCCACCCCACAGCTCTTGGATTTGACCATTTTGAACAAGGAAATTGTCGCCGACCCGGTAGAATGTGGACCATCGATTTGAATTATGCAATAGCATCCTCCTCTACAAAGGTAAGATTATTTTACCCAAGAATTCAAGTCTTAAACAGCAACTTTTAGATGAATTTCATTGCTCACCGGTGGAGGGGCATTCGGGGGTATGGTGTTTTTTCAAACGGATCAGCTCTAATGTGTATTGGAAGGGTCTATCAAAGGATGTTCAGAAAACTGTTTCTAGCTACGAAATTTGTCAACGCAACAAAGTTGAATCTTCTAGTCCCGCTGGCTTATTGCAACCCCTACCAATTCCGGAGATGGTTTGGGAAGACATTTCTTTAGATTTCATCGAAGGACTTCCCAAATCCTTTGGGTTTGACACTATATTGGTAGTGGTTGATTGGCTAACAAAATATGCTCACTTTTTTATGTTAAAACATCAGTTTACGGCTAAAATGGTGGCTGAAATTTTCTGCAAAGAAATAGTACGTCTACACGGTATTCCACGGAGCATCGTTAGTGACAGAGATAAACTTTTTACCAGCACTTTTTGGAGAGAATTTTTTCGCCTCCATCAAACGCGTCTCAATATGAGTTCAACTTATCATCCACAATCCGACGGCCAAACTGAGGTGGTTAATCGTTGTCTTGAAGTTTGCTTACGGTGTTTTACCTCCGACCGCCCAAAGTTTTGGAGCAAATGGCTTAGCTGGGCCGAATATTGGTATAATATCAATTTTCAGAGTGCGGTAAACATGTCGCCATTCAAGGCATTATATGGTAGAGAGCCACCCACCATTATTCGTTATTGTGGCGGGAAAACAACAGTGGGGGCTATCGATCAGCAATTATTTGATCGGGACGAACTACTCAAACTCCTTCGCCAAAATCTGCTCCGTGCACAACAACGTATGAAGAAGATGGCTGATGAGGCGTCTTGGGAACCTGTTTCGGAGCTCCTGGTACGCTATCATGACTTGGACCTTGAGGACAGGGTCCTTCTTAAAAGGGGGGAGTAATGATACAATCGAATCAGCAAAAAGGGGTTTATTTGGTAATGTTTACAAGAGGAAGAAGGTTGTTAATAGTGGAGGGAGTTAGTGGGGGAGAAGATTTTCTGACATTCTGTTAGTGACTAGGAAAGAGAGACCTAAGAGTTCGTTACGAGAGAATAAAAGAGAGAAAGGAGAGGTGAAAGGTATGTATTGAATATCATGTTGTTTATGAAATAGAACCGAGTCTGTGGTTTGATTTCCAGACTTGTGGATTGTGTGCTTGTGCTTGTAGTTGTTGCTCTGTTTTGCAGGTAACTCCCAGGGAATAGAGAGAAGGTTGTTGAAGAAGGTAGACAACCCATCACATTGCTCTAGGCAACACTTGTGATCAAATGCAATGAAGAAGCCTCTTTTTGCTCAAGGGAGAATTTTTTGTAGAAAGATTTGGAGAGCATGAATCACCCATTTCTTCACCGGGACTTCAGCAAACAGTATTGAAATTATCTCTTCATCAGTTTTTCTCCTCTATGGTGCATTTTCTTGTAGAAAGGATATGAATCGTGGAATGATCTTCAGTTTCAGTAGAACAAGCCAATGTGATATATATTTCTTAATAACATGTTTTCTTAGATTTCTAACTGTTTTGTGAATTTTTTTATTTTAATCAAATTCTATAATTTTTTTAATGGAAATAAACTTTAGAAACTCTACAATTGTTCGAATAAAATATTGAGCCTAATATGCTATCAGGTCCTTTCCTACAATATACAAAACTACCAAGTCAGTTTCATAGAAGATGGATAAAACAAGAGACAAAGTTGTGGCTGAAATGCATCAGCAAGGTAAAGGCCAACTTCATTTGTCATTTATTGTTTGTGTTAAGAAATATAAAACTTTTTAGCCACAGAAACCCAGCCTGTGGAATTGTTCATTTGAAAGAAAACTTACCCATTTAACTGACGCTGTGCTTGATATGCCACTGCTTCATTTTTAAAATCCACAAACGCGCAGTTTCTCATTCTATAGTGAGAAAAGAAAGGAATTAAAGATAGCATTCACTGTGATGATAATGAAAAAAGTTGGACGGAAGGAAAATTCTGTTTCAATTGTTTAATACATTAAAATGAATTGTTTAATACATTAAAATGAGATTGAAGCTTAACATAAAGAAACATAAGCTGATGAGGGAAGAAAATAGAACCCTAAATAGCAAATGTAGAAAATGAATGCGGGCTAATCGAAGAACAAAAGTGAGAGTGACATAGTACCTTCCCGAAGAACAGGGACGGAGGGAAAAAGCACCATAGTGGGAGAACAATCGAGAAAGCGTGGAATGAGGAATGGCGTCGGGTAGGTGCTTGATCAAAAGAGTCACTGGTAGCTCTGAGTTTGAAGTTTCCGGAGGTCTGGGATTAGGTTCTGCATCCATGGGATGAAATCCTACAGGCTGCGACGTTGAAACTCCAATCATTCCGCCCACCGTCGATCACAGCAATTTGCTTCCTTCCCGCCAAATACTTCTCTCCGTCCTCCCTCGACGACGGCCTGTTCCTCGCGAGTAAAAGATGGATTTTTATTTTTTATGGGTAAATCAAATGTAACGCGAATTCAGTCTGCCTTTGGACTCCAATCGAACCGAACCGAACCGAACCAGAGAAGGTTGAAATAATAACTCGGCTCGGTTCTCATTGCTTGAATAAAATGACCAATGGACTGGGTTTTTATTGGTTCAGTTTCGCTTGTTTTCATTGATCTTGTTCTTCAAAATCAAGAACCGAAATGTTCGGTTTTGTTTCTTTCGGTCTAAACCAAAACTCAATTTCTTATGCAAAAAAAAAAAAAAAAATGTAATTGAGTTAAATTAAATTCATTAATCGAGTTTGATTTTACTAGTTCAGCTTAGTTTTTGCCCACTCTTGAAGCTTAGCAAAGGATCCGGTTCGTCTCGTTTTGAGTGAAACTACTAAACTACGAGATAATGTTACATAGGATTAGAAATCAGAATCGTAGATTACTAAACTTAATCGAACTGATAGTTAGATTTTTTATGTTAGAATAAAAAAGAAAATTAATATCATTAAAATATATAAATTAAAGATAGAATTTAGACTAATTTTGTTAAATATATACAAAAATCGATCCATGCATGTCAATACTTCGATTTCGTTCGAAAGTCTCTTCTCAATATTGAGAATTCTATAGAGCCCGTCTGGGTCTGGTTTTGGAGAAAGAATCGGGTCCTGACATCCATGGAAAAGGTTTAACCACATCAAGATTTGCTAGTCATAGATATCAACAAACAAAAATACTATGAAATTTTGTGTCAAAATGGAAAAAAAAAATAAAAACAAACATTTTGACGTGTTAAAAATATAAAAATAGTCCAATTATTCCTCAACTCGCACGCTTAACTTTTTGTAATTGTTGGGAAATGAAAAGATCTAGAAAAGAAGGTAACAAAATGATATTTATCTTGAGATTTGAAGTTGATTGGCCATGATTAGATAGGAATAACAACAGAGATTGAGTTGAGCTGAGCAGTGGGCCAAGGATGACGACAAAGATGAGTTGAAGCGAATGGTGAAGAAGGTTTCTAGATGGCGGGTTGTGGTTCACAAATGGTGGATCTGAGTCTGACCCATGGTTGAAAAAGGTTAGACAGTAAATTTCAGCACGTTGGTTGAGTCCTCAAGTTTGGTAGGGAGATCACTACTCAGCCCATGAAAATCGGCCTCTTATTAATTCTGTATATTCACTGAAAGGGCCGCCGTTGTCCCACTCTGCAGTGTGGTTGGTGGGCAATCGTCTTCAACAATGCTGAGATGCATATAATAGTTAGACGAGCCGACCCAGAGAAAAGTGTAGAGGAAAGTTGCCTTTTCTGCCATTTTCTTCCACCCATTTCTTGATTCTGCTGCGCTGTGATCGACTGGAATCATCATGGGTGCGATAATTGCCGCCATAGCTGACGGAGTGCTGACGTTTATGTGGATTTTTTGTGCTTCCTCGATTGGGGTTCTTACTGCCGTCGTGTCCTCCGCCGTCGGAGTTTCCGGCCTTCCTCTCCCTTCCATATTCATAACCACTGTCATTATTTTCCTCCTCGTCTTCTTTTTCAACTTCGTCGGCAGCCTCTTGGGTGGGGCTAGCTTCAATCCCACCGGAACCGCCGCCTTCTACGCTGCTGGCCTTGGCCCCGATTCTCTAATTTCCATGGCCCTTCGCTTTCCTGCTCAGGTCCATTTACTTTCTCTTGTTTTTCTCTGTAATAACTTTGCTTTGATCTTGCCCACTACTTTGATTTAGGCTTTAACGTCTTCCATTGATCTACTCCTTCACTTTGGAATCACTCGAATTTTTAATGTTTTGATCATTGGCAGGCTGCCGGAGCTGTCGGGGGTGCGCTAGCGATCAAGGAGGTGATGCCGACACAGTACAAACACATGCTTGGCGGTCCTTCTCTGAAAGTTGAGGTCCATTCCGGAGCCATAGCCGAGGCAATTTTGACGTTTTTCATTAGCTTGGCCGTCCTTCTGATCGTGCTCAGAGGCCCCCGCAGCCCGCTTCTCAAGGCCTGGTTTCTGGCCATGACCACCGTTACCTTGATCATCTCTGGATCTTCTTATACAGGACCTTCCATGAATCCTGCAAATGTAAGTAATTTGCCACTTCCGATCTTATTTCTTCGCTTTTGTTGGATCGTCAAAGGTTGAGAATTATAATATATACAGATCTTTCCGTTTCATTTAGTTCGCGTAGTTGAATTTTATGTCATTTTATGCGGTCGAGCAGGATGATAACTAGGGAGATATGAACTTAAACATACTAGAAATTCTTCTTCTCGACCTTCAACATGAAAGATGCAGCCACTATGAATGCAGATTTAGGATATCTAATTGTTTTATAGCTTCTTTTGGACGATTGATTCCCGACAAATGAAATCGACCAGAAAATATAAAGTGCATTTGCAATTCTACTACTCGACAAACCAAAGAGACGAAAGGATATGTACTCTTTTCTGTCTTTAATTTTAATGGGTTTTATGTGCCAAGACTAGCCTCCATTGTAGGATATTTAGAGTTTCAATTGGATTTTCAAGCCCTTCCCCGTGTTCGTCCGTTACTCTCTCTATATGGGTGTGTTCTTGAACCAGGCCGGATGCGATTGTAGCTCTATATACTCGTTTTCAATGTTTGGATTATATTGCTTTTGTGGACAGACTGATTTGGTAATGTTTTTGGCAAATTAGAACAGAGAAAGTAAATATAGAGAGTATAGTTTGAACTTCCCATAAATGCATACTGGTAAGAACAATGCTTTAACTGGTTGTGGAGCTGATGAAAGCTATGAAATGTAATGTGTTTTGGGCAGGCGTTCGGGTGGGCGTATGTGAACAACAAGCACAATTCCTGGGAGCACTTTTACGTCTACTGGATCAGCCCCTTTGCCGGTGCAATTATAGCCGCTTGGCTGTATCGGGCGGTGTTTGCTGCAGCTGCGCCGGTGAAACAGAAGAAAGCCTGAAAATGTTAGCCGATCCAGTTGGTCAGCTTTGCAGCAAGTTCATCCTTCTAGTAGTGGCAGTGGTAGTGGCATTGGACTGTAGCATTTGATTTAGCCATTGAATGGCTCTCTCTCTCCATTGAAATAATATGAAGGTATTATCTTGTATTATGATTCGACGTTCACTTTAATCATCAAGTCTTCTGCTTTCTCGAGTTTTCGGGCACATGAAGCTTGGCGCGTCGATTAGTTGAATTTTTTCTAGATTTAGGCTCCGTTTTGTATTGCTTTTGAAAGACTAATAGTGTTTATTTTATAATTTTAACTGTGATGGAGTTTTTGGTAACTAAAAAGTTAAGTGCATTTTTAGAAGTCATTGCAATGTTGGAAAGTTGGCTAGGCACGTGATCTCGGCGAGCTGAGTATTGTCGAACTTTGAGACTTGGCTGGTCTGTTTAGGGGCGAAATTTGTCTAGTTCGCTTTGGTGTTACTCCTAATTGGATTAGAAACCGTTCGTTTTTGAATGAACTCGAATCGAATTGATTCTTTGGGTTTGGTTCCGGTTCAATTTTGGTTTAAACTTTTTTGGTTTGGACTCGATTTTTTATCGGTTTGAGTTGGTTTAGGCTCTGTTTGCGCCAGTTTTGTTCCGTTTGGTTTAGTTTTTTGTAATTTTTAAAAATAAATTTTAATAAATATTATAATACCGATTCAACTAGATTTTGAAAAATGTACCGAGAACCGAATCGAGAACTTAAGTTTTATGCGTTTCAATTCCAAAGTTGGTTTTCAAAAATCAAAACCAAGTTGATGCGCGAACTTAAAGCATTGTTTCGTTCAAATCGAACTGATTTCACCCCTAATTATTATACAATTGGTTTTTTTAATTGTGTGGTTATTTGGATCTAAAGTACATTTTCTTATTCTCATTTATAAAGTTATTTTATACTTTATTTACTATTAATAATTAAATAATAAATTAATTATATTAACAATTGAACAATGCATGGCCCAATATTTTCAAATATTTAAATAAGATGATATACTTTATTTTAATATAATAAATTATTACAATACTTATCTCTTTGTAGATTATTACTAAATTACCCTTTTGAAGATACTTTTCTTTAGTAATAGAGTAGATATATATAGCTTTTTTATGTCACGTTATTTAATAAATCAATAAATTATTAAGCATGCATTGCCCATGTTTTTAATTTTTTTAATACATGAGATATCACTCATATATAAAATATTATATTTATAATATGTTACAAATATAATATCAATGATAATAAATAACATCATGTTGCTTTAATAAATTGCATTTAAATTTTTTTAATATATAAAGAATAAAAGATGTCTCAACACTCAACTTATCGAGCTAACGAGCCTAATCGCTTAGGTTTGGTTAAGTCTGAACTCGTCAAGCTCAAACCTTAAGTTTAGCCTAGATCGTCTAAGCAGATTGAGCAAACTCAACTCTACTTCCTTCGTGATTGGCGAGCGAATGTGTAACGACCACATTTCCCAGCAAGATATTGTCCGCTTTGGGGATTGGGCAGCAGCCCAATATCCTCCCCTCACGGCTTTGTTTGGCGAGAACTTCCCGGAAGGTCACCCAACCTGGAATTGCTCTCGCTGAAGCACTTTTAACTTCGAAGTTCTTATGGGATCCGTTGCCAATTGTGCTCCAAAACGCGTCTTGCTATTTTGGGAGGATCTCTTTACATATGTTTCATTTTCACATACTTCCCCAAGCGATGTGGTATTGTGACGACCCCACTTTCAACGACAGAATCCTCTGGCCCAACCCTCTGGGATCCGCGGAGTTTTCGTTGAACCCTCCGGCTCAATCCTCTGGGATCCGCGGAGTTTTAACCCATACTCCGGCCCCAACCGGACACATACGTCCTCTGAGGATCCACGGAGCATAGGTGGTTCCACCACATACGTGTCAAGTCGTGTCATCACAATCACCCCCTCGGGGGCCCAACGTCCTCGTTGGCCACATTTCCAGTTGGGTACAGGCTTTGATACCATTTGTAACGACCCCATTTCCCAGCAAGATATTGTCCGCTCTAGGGATTGGGCCGCAGCCCAATATCCTCCCCTCACGACTTTGTTTGGCGAGAACTTCCCGGAAGGTCACCCAACCTGGAATTGCTCTCGCCGAAGCACTTTTAACTTCGGAGTTCTTATGGGATCCGTTGCCAATTGTGCTCCAAAACGCGTCTTGCTATCTTGGGAGGGTCTCTTTACATATGTTTCATTTCCACATACTTCCCCAAGAGATGTGGTATTGTGACGACCCTACTTTTAACGACCGAATCCTCCTGCCCAACCCTCTGGGATCCGCGGAGTTTTCATTGAACCCTCCGGCCTAACCCTCTGGGATCCGCAGAGTTTTAACCCATATTCCGGCCCCAACCGGGCACATACGTCCTCTGAGAATCCGCGGAGCATGGGTGGTTCCACCACATACGTGTCAAGTCGGGTCATCACAGAATGAAAATAAAAAACAATAAAATTAAATGTATTTTAGTCTTTAAATTTCAGGGTGAAGAAGAAATATATCAATGCATTATTTTTACCCAAATAATTTATGAACTTAGGGGTGTTAAAGTTGCCGTCAACGAAAATTTGTCGCCAAAATGTTATATGCATTGAGTTTTTCTATTTATTTTTATCTGAAAGTTACCAAAATTGTTTTATTAAGAATTATTTTTATTTAGTGTGTTATTTATCATACTAAAACATGATTTTTTTACGTAACAAAAATTTGATTTCTTTGACAATGACTCTAATAAAAAGGACTTCATTACGGATGTATTTAAGTTCAGTGCGTTATTTATCATACTAAAAATGTGGATGTTTTGATTTTCTTATTATTTTATTCTTATTTTATTAATTACTATTTTAATCTTAAAATATATTATATTAATGACAATTGTTCTTTTCTATCTGTTTGTAGCTCTTGTTTATTCTCTCTCATTATAACAGAGTTTTCACCTTTGTCAATTTCTCGCTAGTCGCTATCTATAGTCATGATAATATTTTATGTAGATTTTTCATATTATTTATCATTCTATCTCTTCCTCTGCAACTCACTTTCTAACTTCCTAAACAAGAGACTTTTCATCTTCTGTATCTCTTCTTTCGAAAAATACAATCCTCATTTTTTTTCACTACAACCTACTCTCTCTGTTCGAGGCTGACTTATTCAGAAATAACGTTGCAACCCTCTTTTTGATTACAGTCTAACGAATCATCCCTCATCATCTAATACAATTCATGTCATTTTTAATGGTAGATGAGTCTATAGGTGAATCTGACACTGTTCTATTCAATTTGGATTTTGAAAACACGTCGACCTTCAACGGCCAGATATGGTGCTTGGTTTTAAGCCTCCATTTCACTTCATATGTACGTAATTATATATATTCAGTGATTAGTTCTTTTGCATAGGATTTGACAGCCACATTCTCCGACTAGCTTAACTGCTCTGTGACCATCGTCGTCAGTGTAAACGTCTTCAAACAATTTTCCATTGATTATATTCGTCGACCAGTGACGTTCAATCCACCCCGTCAAATGCTGCCATATTTCGTTCATAACAACAAATGTGTCTCTGATTTTGAAATCGAAATGTTAAGAAAACACGATTACATGAGGAGAGAAGGAGAAGTAGCCTTCCATTTTGTACATTTGATGAAGGTGTAAGATGTCGGTAGCTTCTAATATTCTTTTATCAAAAAACATAAGCACCATAAGATAAAGAGGTTACAATCAATGCACTTTCTAAGCAACTCTGCATGTTGGGTTCTTTACACTTGGCTTTTAAACTTCTCTGCTTTGAAGGACACCTGTGATACACCCATCGCCTTATTATCAAATCGTCGACGAAAGAACATAAAGAGCCACTCACTAAAATCACTTGTCTTTCTAGTTTTCTACAAAAATAAAATAATATAATATAGGATAAATTTCCACATCATTCTATTCCTCCGAGACTTGTGTCAGCTTTAACATATTTTGCTTATGTATCAATAATAATAATATCATACTTCAACTTTTCTATTAAATTTATTTTATTGACATTAACAAGGGAATCGTCCAAAAATAAAATCTTGAAGTTATTTTATTGTCATCTAAATGTTGAAGTTTGCTCCACAATCAAAGCTGTAAAATATCTATACAAATATATTTACAAAGAACATGATCGTGTTGCTTTTACTCCATATGTTCGTAATTATATTGTTTGTTACGAGATGATAACTATGTAGTTCAATGCTTAGAAGAAACATGTGTCTTTGAAATGCCTAACACATTGCGAAAGCTATTTGTAAAAATTCTTGTATATTGTGAACCAAATAATCCTCAGATTCTATGGGAAACCTATGAACTAGATTATCATTGGTCTAATCTTCCAGTTACATCAGTTCGCTTTAAAGTATTGAGTCATATTCATGCAATTCTTGAAAGTATGGACAAATCTACAAATGACTTTAACCTTGTCCTTTTTGATGTGCACAAAATGATAAGGAGATTGATGATGAACTAGAAATTAAAATTAACGATGATGACATTATTGCTATATCATTACTAAATGATAAACAAATATATGCATTTGATCTAACCTTTGAGAAAGTTCTTAAAGAGCAACCTGCTATTTTCGTCATTGATGGACCAAGTGGTAGTGATAAAATATTTTTATACCGTGTTTTGCTTGCTGCAATACGCTCGGAAAAATTAATAGCTTTAGCTACAGCATCATCTGACATAGCAGCTTCAATGTTACCTGGAGGGAGGCAGTACAACACATTCAAAATTCCTCTAGAAATTGACTCAAACGTAACATGCTCAGTCAACAAGCAATCGTCTCTAGGAAAATTACTACGATTAGCTCGACTAATAATTTGGGACGAAGCACCAATGTGTCGAGAAGAGGCAATCGAAACATTTGATCGAATGCTTCAAGATGTAAATACAAACACATCTCCGTTTAGTGGAAATTTTGTGGTTTTTGGGGTGACTTTCGACAAGTTGTGCACATTGTACCTAGTGGTTCGCGATATGACATTATTAATGTTTCATTAGTGATCACTCTTAATACTTACATTTACAAAAGTAGCATTAACAACCAACATGCATGCTTCAATAGATCCACTGTTTGCAAAATATTTACTCCAAATAGGCAACTACACATAACCAACATATTTAAATGACACAAATTCTGAATTTTCTTTGAAAGGTATTTATATTTTATCATAATGCACATAGTTGTTTAATTTGTATTCATTTTAAAAATAATTTATTGTACATTTTTACAACATCTTTGCTCATTGTTATTTACTTTAAATTCTTATTCTTCTAAAATTTATTTGTAGAATTTGACTATTATCATGAGTCTCAAACTCATTGAAGATATTGATGTCATATTAAGCGAAGAATGAACAGTCGAGGTATGTGTTATACCTTATACGTAAACCAGAACCAAAAATTACATGTTCTGGACTTACATAATATCAAAAATTACTTTTAGAAGACTCAATTTTAAGTTTTTTACAGTTACTATGTTAATGTAGATTACCAAACATTTATCATATTTAATAAATTAGTTGTTTTACCTTTTTATTTAGGGAATGCAAATTCATGCTACTTTATTTGCTACTCATATCGAACTATTTCGAAAGCATTAAAAATCTAAAAGAATTATTACATTACAAAGCATATGTCATTAAGTCCAGAATATCGAATAGAAAAATATTCTTACTAGTGACAAATTAATGCAAGAACTTTAGTTGAGGAAGTTTTCCTATGTCAACAATAACTTTTTGTCCCCGACCATTTCAATTCACTCGATTTAGTCAGCTAGCAAATAGTTGGATAAGCGTCAACATATATCTAAATTTTTCTTTGCAATGTTCCTCTATGTGGCTTATTTATTTCTTCTTTTTTCTACCTCAAATTAACCGTTTATTTTTCAATGTATAGATGTAATAGCTCTGGTAGTTGATATTTAGCCGTCAAAAAGTGTTATGTCAAAACAAGAACAACTATAAGTGCGACAATTATTATTAATTGACCATGAGTAAGTATATTAGTTAGTTTATTAAAATTTAATTCGCATATCAACTAATATTTTTAAATAATTATTTATAGTCTTAAACCAACAAAGTTAACTACGTGGGATCAATTCGCAAAAAAAAGAATCAGAAGTCATTGTCTCTATCATCCTGTAACATACTAAGGTTTGTAACTCAAAATTTAAAATTCTACAGAGAAAGAGGGGTTCGGTCGTAGAAAGAGGGGTCGTCACAATCCCGCATCGCTTGGGGAAGTATGTGAAAATGAAGCATATGTAAAGAGACCCTCCCAAGATAGTAAGACGCGTTTTGGAGCACAATTGGCAACGGATCCCATAAGAACTCTGAAGTTAAAGATGCTTTGGCGAGAGTAGTACCAGGTTGGGTGACCGACTGACAAGTCCTCGTCAAACAAAGCCGTGAGGGGAGGATATTGAGCTGCAGCCCAATCCCCAGAGCAGACAATATCTTACTGGGAAAAGGGGTCGTTACATCTATGGTCTCAAACAAGCACCTCGTGCTTGGTTTGAGAAGTTCTCCACAATGATCACTTCGCTTGGTTTCCGTCCTAGTCATCATGTTTCCGCATTGTTTGTTAGGTATACGAGTGCAAGTTGTATTTTGTTATCTTTGTATGTTAATGACATGATTATTATTGATGATGATTGTGATGAGATTGAATCTTTAAAGTCTGAGTTGGCCAGTTGTTTTGCTATGAAAGACTTAGGTTTGCTACGTTACTTTTTGGGCATTGAGGTCGCTTACTGACAACAGGATTGTTGATACTCCTATTGAGACTAATGCTTGGTACTCTCTGTCAGATGGTCTTCCTTTGTCGGATCCTGGTTTATATCGTACTGTTGTTGGTAGCTTGGTTTATCTTACTGTGACTCGTCCAGATATTATGAATGTTGTTCATGTGGTTAGTCAGTTTGTTACTGCTCCTACTACTGTTCATTGGGTTGCTGTTCTTTGTATTCTCAGGTACCTTCGAGGCACTCAGTTTCAAAGTCTCTTGTCTCCTTCTATGTCATCTCTCGAGCTACGTGCATACTTCGATGTTGATTGGGCTGGTGATCCTACCGATCGCAAGTCCACCATTGGATTCTGTATTTTTATCGGTGATTCACTTATTTCGTGGAAGAATAAGAAACAATATGTTATTTCTCGGTCTTCCATTGAACCTGAGTAACGTGCCATGACCTCGACTACTTGTGAGATTGTTTGGTTACGTTGGTTGCTTGCAGATATGAGTGTTTATCTTCGTCATCATACTCCATTACATTGTGACAATTAGAGTGTTATTCAAATTGCGCGTAATTCAATTTTTTATGAGCGAACCAAGCATATTGAGATTGATTGTTATGTCACCCGCCATCATCTTCAGCTTGACACCATCACTTTGCCTTTTGTCTCTTATTCTCTGCAGAATGATGATTTGTTTACCAATTGATGATTTGTTTACGAAAGCACACTCTGCTTCGCGATTTTATTTTTTGTCTGACAAACTTTCAATGCTTATAGTTGTCGCATTATAAATTTCTGCGAGGGTGTTAGCATATATTATTATTATAATTAATATCTTGAGGGTATTTTAGTTTTTGATTATTCTTTTTGTTTACCCTATTTATATAAACATCTTTATGTGTATATTTTACATTTTAAGAGTTAATAAGCAATCTCTAATTTCTCTCTATTTCTTCAATATATACATAGTTTTATTATGTCATATTATTATTTTATGAATTAAAATAATATATTATAATATAATAAAAATATAATAAAGATTTAAAAAAAATGAAGAAGGGTTAGAAAACTCTTCTTCCCTCTTTTCTTCCCACGAGCGCCACACACACTCGAGAGGGAGAGAGTGTCGACGATCGAAAGGATCATGTTCGGCAAGCTTGAGGTGTCAAAAAGTTCGTCTTGAAGAGTTCTACAACATTTGTGAAGAGAGTTTTACATTTTTTTGTCGGAAAACATTTAGGCTTCAGGGTTGATTTTTGTCCCCCATTTTGCTCAGATTTTTGAATATTAATGTGTTGGGAAGGTTGTTTTGAACATTTTGGGTAGAAAAAAGGCGGTGGAGAGTGGCCGACAATGGCAGCGCCATTCAGCGCTGCATGCCAGACCCGAACCATCCCCTGGGTTCGTTTTCTCCCATTTTTCCAATTTTTCTTGGTTTTCTATCCCTTCTTTCCTAGTTTTTAACGTGGGTATCCCCCATTGCTTTTTCAGATGAGTTCGCCTATTTAGAGCCGATCCCTGAGTCTGCAGCTCCGATAGGGAATAAGAGGAACTGTCGTAGAGATAAGAGATTTATGCTTTTTGTATTAGCATTGCACGATTTTCTTAAAAACTGAATTTTGGTGGGTTGCCACTTATAAAATTGTGTTGGGGCCTGGTCGCCAGCACGTTGACATTAAATGTATATGTACGTAGGGGTGGGCAAGGACATTAAATGTATATGTACGTAGGGGTGGGCAAGAGTTTGGTTCGCTTCGGTTCGGTTTTGGACCGAACAAAACCAAACTAATCGGTTTCGGTTTTGGTTTCCGAACCCGAAACCGAAACCAAAACCGACTGACTTATACCAGACCCGAACCGAACTTTTCGGTTCGGTTCGAAACGGGTCGGTTCCCTCTCAAGGTCGCTCAAGGTTTTCCTCTGACATTTCATGCGTTGAATCCAAAGAAGGGCGTCGTTCACGTCTCCACCGATCTTAACGTCAAGGTCGCCGCTTCGACAACCTGCATCCAATCGACAGTGTGGAAGCTCGGCAGCTACGACGAGTCGACGGGGCAGTACTTCATCACCACCGGCGGAGTTCAGGGAAATCCTGGCCCGGGAACTACGGGCAACTGGTTCAAGATCGAGAAGTACGAGAAGGATTACAAGCTGGTATTCTGCCCCACGGTGTGTAAATTCTGCAAAGTGATTTGCAATTATGATCTTGAGCGACCTTGAGAGGGCACGATTTGTTTTCGGCGCTGGTGAGGACTAGTCCGCCGCCCATTCCTCGAATGACTGGCAAAATGCAATAGTCCATGCCATATCGGACCTGCTTTCCGACGATGTCTCGCACGGCTTCAGAAACAGCGTCGGCTGCAATGAGAACAAAGATAAGAGAGGCTGAGAACTGCAGGTTTTTCGGTTCGGTTCGGTTCGGGTTTGACTTCCACCCGAACTGAACCCGAAAGCGTATTAGTGAGATCGACCCGAACACAAAAAAACAACTCCTGCACCCCAACCGACCCGAACCGAACCCTCGGGTCGGTTCGATTCCTCGGATCGGTTTTGGGTCTACCCACCCCTATATGTACGTAGGTTTTTCGTGCATGATTAATTCAGCATATATGTAACGACCCTTACCCGTATCCTAATTTTACCGTAAT
This sequence comes from Begonia masoniana, assembly GCA_022432975.1. Taxonomy (NCBI): domain Eukaryota; kingdom Viridiplantae; phylum Streptophyta; class Magnoliopsida; order Cucurbitales; family Begoniaceae; genus Begonia; species Begonia masoniana. The sequence continues at coordinate 48,882,400 of CM039505.1, forward strand.
TTTTTTTTTCATTTTAATTACAGTTTAAGCGGAACTTAAATCTAGGACTAAATCGTTATAAATTATTCGTAACAAATTTAAAACCAATTAAAAGAAACATAAACCGTTTTATTAAAACTTAAAACAATAAATTAAAACAATTAAAACTAATAAAAATCAATCGGGTAGGCAAATGGAGGGCAAAAATGGACAATGTCCCGAAATATAAGGGGGCGCTCGATCGGCCCTTAGGCAGCCGACCGAACGGCCCCAAGGCAGCCGACCCATCGCCCCTTGTTCTGCAACAGGTCAGCTGCCGTTCTGGAAAAATTCCAGAACACAGCTCCAACTCTCTGGAATCCCAGAGAGTTTGGCGTCGATCGCCCCTCCTTCTGCGATCGAACGCCTCCCTCTTTTTCTTTTTCCCTTCCTTCTTTCTTTCTTTCCTTCTTCGTTACCCTGCACACTCCAATCACACTACTTCACAATTTCTTTAACCTCCATTTCAATACCAACTTAACCTATCAAAATTTCCTCAACATACATCACTCAAACCAACTCAAGATACATTTAAAACATAACCAAATTTCATAAAAACGAACCGCGTGGTTCTGTTTAAAAGTTTAACATTTCCTCCTGTTTGAAAATATCAAAACATTACAAAATACTTTCAATTTTTCAAAAACACTACATATTATCTATCCAAGTCCAAGCATCCTAAAATGTTTAACTATACAATTTCCTATATCCTGTCTATCAATTCCCCAAACGTTTACCTATGTCCCCACGGGTCAAAATCACGCACCGACTGCCAGCGCACTCCCACGGGCCATCCTCCTTCAACGTGTTCATACTTCAGGCTGAGGGACGTCTTTCTCACCTGTCTCAAAATCACCTACACCATAGAATTAAACACGTGAGCTAGAGGCTCAGTAAATCTAAGTGAATGCACGGGAATGCTAATGCTATGCTTGTACAGTTCATAAATCATGCGTCCTACCTTTTCGCTATTCATTTCATTTCATTTCATTTACGTCACTGGAGCTTCTCTCTCGCTAGATAGGAGCGGCACATCCGGCGATTGGATAGCCCCTCGTATCTAACCGGGGGGAAGACATGCTTCAACCGACAGTCATGTCTGAACCACCGCCACCGACGTGACCATCATTACATTCATTACCTTTTCATTATCGTTTTTCTTTTCATGAAAATATGCATAGAAAACTCATTTTCATGCCGTTCGAAAACGATGATGCGTGAACAAACATTATGCAATGAACGAAATAGAAACATACAAACAGTAAACTAAACAATTAAAAACCTAACCAAATCTAAAACTAACTACCCGTTCTAATTACCCGACACTACAACATCTCTAATTCCTCGATCGACATAGTCTTATGGTGTAGTCCAATCGGCCAAACAAATCACAGAGACTTACCTCGCGTCCGTTGAAATTCACGCTTCGTCCACGAGCGTTGTTTACCTATGGAAAAGCACAACATTCGTTATTTAAATCAATTCTAAACTACCGAGTTTAGAAAATTACAAACTCCTAACTAAAGAAAATCTCATAAACTCTAAAACTCCTCATTGAGGCATTTTATCGAGCAATTCGCGCTCGTGAATTTCCAAATCTCCATTAATAGAGTTTTTCAAGCTCCAAACCAACCAAAAACTCCAATGTTAACCAATAAATCGATTAACTACGTCCAATAAACTCCAATACATCGATTTTAGGCTTAACTACGCTAAACCTATCAATTTCAAACTCTATTTCACGTTTTCAACGAAAACTCTAACGAACCCTAATCCGTTTAAACTGTAGAAATCGAAATCTAACACTCCAAAAGCTTAAAGCCTTACCTAGGGAGCGAAGACGACAGAGAAAGGTGAAGAGTCGCCGGAGTTTGGAGGGACGTCGGCCGGCGTTTGAAGGAAATCACTGTTGAGAGGGTGAAGTCGTCGATGAGGATTAAGAGAAAAGGGGAAAATCGTGTGAAGTGAAGAAGAATAAAGGAGTTTGTAATTATTTAACAAAATTGGTTTGTTCAATTACCAAATTGCCCTTCCTTTTGATTTCTATTTGTTTCGTTAGTTATTTCGTTATTTAACTAACGATCCGTTTTCTCCAAATTTTCATATTTCACTATAAATTCCAATTTACTAATACGGCTTCATTAAAACTTTCCGTTCGCAAAACGGACTTAATTTTACGTATTTACAAAAATGCCGTTTATATTGGAATAAAACCAAATCCCGTAAAGCCAGGCGTTACAATATATTATGATGATTTTGTTGTGGATAATGAGAGGATGAATCATTTTGATGCGTGGGGCTATTTGGCGCCAAAGCATCACGAGACTATCCTAGTACGCCTTCTCTGCGTGAAGGTGGTTTGTTTGTACAGATTACACTGGGTTATAGGGTGGTGATGATGCGGCCCTTGGGGGACCCGATAACCCCTTAACCCGATCAGGATGGATATTTGTGCAGGTTTGTGTCTTTGTTGGCTATTGGTCACCGACCGCTCGAGTGATGAACTGGATCTCCAGATCGCCATTGCGCTTACTTTCTGGTTCATGAGACGTTGTTGGTCCTCAGATCACCCTCTTTCTTTAAGGTGTGCCAGAGTGGTCCTTATGCGACACTCATTTTTCACTTAGATGTTTTCTACAGAAAACTATGATAGTATTTTGATTGTATAGTCACCTATGTATGTAACGAGTTTTTGTAAATACCTCACAGAGGGCTCGTGGAGCCGGGTTTTAAATGAAAGAAAGAAAAGATATTTTCATGTATTATTTTATTTAATCTATGCATAGTTTTGAAAGGTAAATCATGTTAAAAAAAGATAAAAACTTAGTTTTAACCAGAATGCATTAGGTATAACTTTCTTGTTGAGTTAGTCACCCACCCCAAAGACCCTCCTCTTCCAAAAAAAATTCATGTAAGGAGAAGACAAGTTAGGGCTCGATCCAGTGGAGTGGGGGATGAGGACGTCGCTTTACCTAACTATTGGATTGGGCTTTACCTTTATTTCCAAGCACGTTTTGGATATTGGTTAAGTGTTAATGATATTATGGTATTTGCTTGGAATTTTCTTATTGCGGGTTTGACTTGTTTTTAAAACTAAATAGGCTTCCGCTGCCAATGTGTTGCTTTGGGCTGGGCGACCGGGTTCTCTTTCGGAAGATCGGGTCGCCTGACCTAGGGTTTCTTCCACGGCCCTTCCTCGGGCAGTGACAAGTGCTCAGGGGATGGGAAAATCACACCAATCTAGAACTTCTCTCTCTCGAGTTCTACAAGTCAGAGAAGAGCTCTTACCTCACTCCGACCTGTGAACACCTCCTCTGGCAAAATCCCTCCCTCTCGGCCGAGTTCTCGCTAACATTGAAGGATCCTCTTTGACCGAATTAAGTGATTTTGAGAATTTATAATAATCATGGAATAAGAAAATGCTTGATGTTAAATCTGATTTGAAGATATAATTGACTAACAGATAGTGGAAGTATTAAGGATCTTATATTGGAATGTTTAGTCAAAGAAAAATTTTAATGTTAGATTGACAATATTTTGGAACACAGTTAATTAGATTGAAGTTGAGAATGTAAGATATGAACTTTACCTCCTAAGTATTTAGTGTTGCTCGATTGAAGAAATATGGATGTTAGACTTTATTTCAGAAATTAATATATCTTGAAGAATATAGTCAATTGAAGAAAAGTTAAAAGCTGAGATCCTTAGGTTCAAGATATATATGTAACAACCCTAATACTGTACCCATTTTCCCGTACATATTTTTTTTTTATCTCTATACTTTAAATAAACCCTAGGCGGAATCTAAACCGAAATCGAAACCAGAATCGAAATCGGAATTGAGATTCAACTTTTTAAACCAATTAAAACTAACATAAAACTATTTAATAAAATAATTAAAAACTATAAATAATTACAGAAACCAGAACAAATAAAGGGGAGGGCAAAACTGTCCAGCCCGTGACAAAAGGGGCAGCGATCAGTCGCTGCATGCTGCAGCGACTGATCGCTGCCCCTTTTGTCACGGGCTGGACAGTTTTGCCCTCCCCTTTATTTGTTCCCTCTTGTGAGCTAGACAGCGAGTCAGCATTCGTCCAACTCTTTTGGTCCATGATCCCTCGCCCCGGTCTCTAGATGAGAGGATTCCTTTCCACCGACACCTGATCCTCTTGGCTCAGACAACCACACGATGGAAGAAAGGTTGCAGCGACTGATCGCTGCATTTGCTGCAGCGAGCAGCGATCAGTCGTTGCATTGCTGCAGCGATTGATCGCTGCATGCAGCGATCGATCTCTGCATTGCTGCAAAGATCGATCGCTGCACACACTGCAGGGTGCAGCGATCGTTCATGCGATCCCTTGCCTCCTTCAATCGCCTTCATCATTTCTTTTTCTTTACAATTGCTCTCTGGAATTCCAGAGAGCAAAACACTTAATGAAAACTCTCTGGAATCTGATTCCAGAGAGCAACCTCAAACATTTTTCACCAATTTCTCATCAATAACCATAATCGACTTATAACTTAAACTCGACCAACTTGCAGCGGACTTTGCGAAATCCAACTGCGTGGATAGCTCTAAAAACCAAGCATATCCGTAACCATCCTAAAACCATCAAAACATTCCTATAACGTTAAATTAACAGTTTAAACCAAAACATTTTCTATATACAGTTTACCAAAACATTTAAAACATCAACCATAAACCTATCACTACCAGTACCAAGCATCCTATAATGTCTATACAACCATCCGCCCCAAAACATCCCAAAACCCTTGAAATCTATACATACTTCCCCACGGGTCAAGGTAAGTGTCGACTGCGCCAGCACACCACCGCAGGCCATCCTCCGTCAACTGCATCACTCCTCAGGTGGAGGGATCTCATCCTCACCTGCGTCCTCGTAATAACCTACACCATACGAATACACTATGAGATAAGAATCTCAGTAAGCTCTAGTAAATGCAAATGCGTGCTGTGCATATGAATTTGTAAATCATGCATTGTTTTCTTTACTTTACTTTGCTTTGCTTTACTTTGCTTTGCCTTGCTCTGTGGGTGTCACCGAGATCTCAGCCCCCTAACCGGAGAGAGCACATCCAGCGGGCGTACTACTCTTTCCAGCTAGAGGAGGGGGTACACGCTTACAACACGTACAGCCGTGCCTGAGCCCCACCTCGCGTGACCTATAAACTGTATACCGAATGGTTATTTAAACTATATATAGAAGGGTCATTTAAACTATATACCTAAGGGTCATTTAAACTATATACTGAAGGGCCAACTTTTCTTTGCATTTACTTTAAAACATCGTGTGGAAGTTCATTTTCTATGCATAATTCAAAACCATGATGCGTGAACAGTTGATAACAGAATTTAAACACTCAGCATAAGTACCATCAAGACTATAAAGCAATTAAAAGTATAACTTATACAAAACTAATCCTAACTACCCAACCAAGACAATTTAAACTTATACATCTCCAAAATTCCTCGAGACGACCTTGACGTACGGTGTAGGCCAATCGGCCACAGAAGATCACGAGAACTTACCTCGTGTCCAAAGCAGCTCAGCTCCGTCCACGAGCGTTGTGCACCTACGGCAATTCACAACAATTATCATTAAAATGAGTTTGAACCGTAAATGTCTAAATTAATGAAATCCTTAACTAAGGAAATTCTTCCAAAGCTATAACTTAATTAATCGAGGCATTTGAACAACCTATTCGCGCTCGATTCTACGAAACATCCAATAACGAGCTTTTTCCAAAAACCCAAAATTCATTAAATTTAACATTTCTCACAAATTAGTTTAACTTCGTCCAATAACGTTTAATACGTCCTTTATATCCATAAACTCGATAAACCTATCAATTTCGAACCTTAAATCACAATTCTAACAAAACCCTGATCGTAAAACCTAAACGTATAACTTTATTAAAACTGAAAACTAACGTCCGAAAGCTGTAGAATCTTACCTAGAACGTTGATTGGAGGAAGAAACGTGAAGAACGGAGATCGTTCGGAGGAGAGCTCGTCGCCGGCGTGAGGGATCGCCGCGGAAGAGGGAAACCAGAGCCCTCTGGTTTTCGCGAGGAAGAGAGAAAATGAGGGAGAAAGAGATTTTTAGGTTATTTAATAAATTACTTTGACAAATTACTATTTTGCCCTTCCTTTGATTTTATATTTGTTTCGTCATTCGTTTCGTTAATCGGCTAACTATTCGGTTTCACCAAATCTTCTTATTTCACCAATAAGTCCAACTTAATATTTGGGATTTATTAAAACTGTCCGTTCGCAATTCGGACCACGTTTACTATTTTTACTAAAACGTTCTTTATATTCCTAGAAATCTAATTACTCGAAATATAGCGTCATTATTCCGAAAATTCTCATAATTTCCTTAAAATTCCTATTAATCGTTAGGATCATAATGACGCTTTTCTTTTGCAAAACAGAGTTGATTTGACATATTTACGAAAATATCATTTTATATTAAAATATTAATATCCTGAAAAGCCGGGATATTACAATATATGTAGGTGTCGATTTGAAATTATTATTTTTAGAGAGATGTATGAAAGTTACAAACTCTTGAAGATATGAAATTAAAGATTTAGAATAATCTTTGTCCGAGGAAACATAGATATGAAGTTATAATAGATGACTTTGAAATTTTTTGAATTTTAATTGATTTAAGTGAAGTCAAGAAATCTATGAATGAATTATGTGTTCAAGTGCATAGTTTATAATGATTTGTTTGAAGACATAGCAATTACATAGTACTAGATAAATAATTGAAATTATAGTTGATTAAATTAATTTGAGGAACTTAAGTATGAAATTTACATTCAGGTGTGTAGTTAGAATTATCATTGTTTGAGGAACCATATGGATGAGATTGTAGTTGAAGACTAACTAAATTTTGATGATATAGTTTATCAAATAGAAATCAAAGTCATTAAATAAGAATTTAAATTTTGAGGATGTAGTTAATTGAAATGGACTCAAGGATATATAGAGAGACCATCATTTCTGTAAGCATGAGAGTTATAATGATTGTCATGAATAATTAGATTTTTCGGATATAATTTATTGATGTTAAATTAAGGTGTTAAATATGAAATTTATATTTAAGTATTTAATTTAAATAAATATTGCTCGAGGAATTCTGTAGCTTAGACTTTTCTTAGGAAATTATTAAAATTTTGAAGATATTTGATATGTAGTTGATCAAAATGGCATTGAGACTTATAGGTATGACATTTATATTTAGAACCTTCATTACTCGAAGAAATTTAGAGTTTATATTTTATTAATGAATTATTAAATTCTTAAGGAGATTGATGAGTAAAAGAAAAATCAATTTGAGGATCTTAAGGATAAAATCCATATTTGAGTTTATAAATTTGAATAATTATAGCTCAAGAAAAACATGAATGTTAGATTTTATTGAAGAAAATTGACATAAGGTCGATATTAAGATTGAAGGACAATGAATGATTAAGAATGATGACCTTTGCATTAACGAGATAGAGATTTAACAATAGGCATGAATAGGGTTTAATTTTGATGAAATAGGGGACCTTGAGACTTTAGAGGATAATAATAAAGGAAGAAATAAAAACATTTATAATTCAGAGCGCAATGAAAGCATAGTAAGCTCTAACCTACAAATTTGAAGATGACATGAGGATTAGTGCTATTAAATAAAAGAAGAAACTTAGGAAAGAGGAGGAAATGAGAAAAGTTTATCCGGAGCAGTTCAAGTAAAATTTAAATTTCGATGACGAAATTTCTTTAAGAAGGAAAAATTGTAACACACTAGAGTTTGTAATTCAAAATTTAAAATTCTCAATTCCATCCAATTTCGAAACGTAATCTACAATTTATTTTCCTAAAATCTCTTGGAATCATAAGGATATATGAATCCAATCCAATCGACAACAGAAAAATCAGATGCTAGCCGTAAAAACCTGATTTCAAATCTCCCTAACCTCATTGCCAAGTCTTTTATCTAAAATTTGATTTGGGATCGGATGAACATATTTTTAGCTTAGAAAATCCAATTTGAACTCGGACTTTGGGGATAAGGTTGTTAATAATGTTCCCCTATAAATAGAGGTGCTCGGGGGATGGGAAAATCACACAAATCCAGAACTTCTCTCTCAAGTTCTATAAGCCAAAGAAGAGCACTTACCTCACTCCGACCTCTGAATACCCTCTTCGGCAAAATCCTTCTCTCTCGGTAGGGGTGATCGTGGTCCGGTTCAGTCTGGTTTTAGGAGAGAATATGACCAAACTAATATTTTTTTGTTTTTAATTTTTAGGACCAGAATCTGTTAATTTTTTTTTAGGACCGGACCATAATCTGACCAGAATTTCTGGTTCGGTTCTGATACTTTCCATTATGAAATAAATTTTTAAACTTAAAATACAACAATTTATCAAACCAAAAATCAATCATTAGCCAAATCCAACATAAAATAACAATCTAACAAAGCATAAATCAACTTAAGCATAAATCAACCCAAGCATAAATCAACCCAACAATCTTTTAAAAAAACTCTCTATGTATGAACACAAAGTTCGCTAATCATTTTAATTCCTACAAGCAAGAAAAATCGCAACACTGTCAATGAGAGTAAAGATAGTGATCTAAGATTTTATAACTTCTTGAACAGTCTGTACTGTAGAGCAAAATTTTTAGCTGGTACACAAGGGAGTGACATTAGGATGGGAGCCACAAAACTGTCAGGAACTGTAAAAAATTAAAAGCACCAAAAACTACATATGGTCTGAGATTCAATTCCTTGTTTTTAATTATACTTTTTTTTCCTAATTTTAGATTTTTCAACAACAACTCCTTAATAAGGAATCCTTATCCCATATATATAGTCCGAGCAGTGAAACAGAATTAGGGTTACAGCCTTGAGTTCTAAAGCATTCAATTTCGATTTTACAGCTGGGTTCTAAACAAAAAAAAAAAGTTTTTGATATGAAGCAAGTACAGCCTCAGTCGCAGGTCGGTCAGACCGGTGGCCGACCTTTGTATGCGCATGTTGGGCAAAATACAGAAAGTGAAAGAGTAGAGAGGTTACGGCTTACCTACCTTCGTGCTTCGTCCTTCACGCCTCACAGCAAACTGAAAGAGCAGCGGCGGTCAGTGACTACGAGAGAGAAGAGAAAGATGGAAGATTGGAATTTGGAAGAAGCAAACTGTCTGTCATCAGAAGCAGTGAAGCAGAATGGCAGAATGGCCAAATGGGTTAGTAAATTAGCCATTAAGGTTGTATTGGTCCGGTTCGATTTTAATAGTTTTGTGTCGTTAAACCCAAAAACCAAACTGAAATGTTTGATTTTGATAAAAGAAAATCAAATTTCCCTTGTGGGAAAAACCGACAAGAACCGGACCAAATATGTCGGTTCTGGTTCGAGACTCGATTTTGATTCGGTTTTGCTCACCCCTACCTCTCAGCCGAGTTCTCGCTGACATTGAAGGATCCTCTCTGGCTGAAACCTCGTGCAATACTCTAACAAATCTCCATCGACGATGAAGCTTTCATTTTCGACGCAAACCATTTCCCTTCATCGTCATACACTTTCTTTCTGTGTTGGGGTTTGCGTGACGAAGAGGAAGCACACGAAGGAGAAGAAGAAATGAGAAGGTTTGGGTTTGATCCTTAACCCATGAAACAATGAACCAAACCGACATGGTTCACTTAAGTTGTTCCAACCAAACTGGCCCAGTCAAATCGAGTTGGCCCAATTGAACAGAACATATCCATCCGACCCAAAATTAAATCATAATCGACCCAAACTGGACTAAATCGTTTTTGAACAGCCAATTTTGACCAGAAAGTTGTCTGAATCGATCCTAATCCTACCTGAACTAATCCAAGAATAAACCTATAAAATTATTTTATCTAAATTCTTCTGAAATAGATTTATTAAAATGAGAAATTAATACAAATTATTTCAATTAGGGAGGAAAATCTCGAAATTCATTTGAGTCGATCAAGTTCGACCCTAACCGACTTAAGAGTACATTATTAAATATTTTTTTTACATTTTCTTTTCATAAATTTTTATATTAAAAATTTGCTATTATTTATAATATACTATGATGTCCTTCAACTTATGGCAACTTCTGGTTCAACACAAGCACTAGTTCATCTCAGATGTTCAATTGATTATCGCCGAGGATCTCCAAATTCTAAACAAGCACAGATAATGCAAATTATATCCAAATGCTCTGAAAATTTAACAGGAGCTTACCTCACAAGAACGAGACTCCCTTAAAATTTCAAGTGAAAATATGCAGCGATTCAAAAGATATGCTTTGAACAATCAGATTGGTTTTCAATTAACCGGGAAACTGCTAGGTGGCCGAGAAAGGACCAACTTCTGCACTGCACAACTTCTGCTTCAAAGCTCCAAATGGCTTGTAATTTTATCACGAACTATTTGGGGATGTGGATGAAAGACCCTGAAAATTTCAAGGTCTAATTTGAAGCGGTCGAAAAGATATGCGATGGAAACTCTTGCTGGTTCGGAAGGTGATAAAACTGCACCTCTCGATTTTGTGGATCTCCTACAATGAAAGAACACTCCAGCAAGCTTGAAGAGAGTTTCTATGGATACTACCCTCAAGGAAGGAAGTGAAAAGTGTAACAATAAGAGCTTCCAAGGTGCTCACAAACTTGGAAGACAATTCACCTTAGTTGCCCGGATATTATTCACCGACGGCCAAGGAATTTTGAGGCTCAAAGGAGACCCGATTTGGAAGGCAAAACTACAGCTATTCAATCATTCAAAAGTGGATGCTACAACAACTAAGGGAGGGTTAAATACCTTCCTCCAATTACATTTATGGTTTTAGCACATAAAAGGAGAAGAAGAGTCTTGAAGGAGGTTTGTCATTCGGCCACCTCATAACCCAAGTACAAGTCTTCTCTCTCCCACGATCACTTATACTTTCTCCCTCCCAATTTCAGCTCATCCTTCCTCCCAAGTGTTCAGACATGCATGTCATGCAACATAAAAGAAAATTAAGTGTTTTGTACAAAAAAAATGAAAGATAGTTTCGGTTACAACACTTGTCAAAAAGGAAGACAAATTCCTCCTTCAATGACTAAGCTCGACCGAGTGATGCTCTCCCTTGGTACTTGGTGATGCCGAGTGAAGTTCCTAAGTTAGGACATGGAGAGGCTTCTCCAAGTCTATAGTGATTGGCTCCCACTTCAAGTATTCAAAATATTCTTCTTCTACAAAAAGAGCAAACTTGTTAGAAGGAGACTCGGCTGAAGACAAGGCCTAGGCTCGGGATCGTGTCAAGAGTCCCCTTGGCATATCATACTAGGTGTTTATTCGAATTAGAAATACGCAACGACACTGGTGCAATTACAACTATAATTTTTGGATATGATGCAGAAAATATTATCTCATTAACATCAATTTTAATGACCTTCACATCATTGGTTTGTTTAAGTTCTCACTTAACTTTGTAAGATTAATTTTTACTTATTTATTTATGATTCTTACGTTTATTTATATATGTGCAGAAAACTTTGAATTTGATATTTGCAAGACTCCAAGAAGAAAAGAACAAAACGTGGTTATTCCGAATTAGCATTGACAACAAGTATCAAACTTATTACAGGAAACACAAACATCGTGAGATAGTCATCGTCGATGAATTTTCTGCATTAACAATTTAATGTCAAATATAATATCTTTTTTTTTCGATAAGTTTTTTTTTTTATTCTGGTAAAAATTTCCTCCATTAAATTAAATACAATATCATGTTTATTTTTTATATGTTATTTTCTCATAACGCGTACGTGCTTTGCACGTGAAATTAACTAATTTAATTTATATATATTTAATTTTTAAGATGCGATTTTTGCAAAAAATAATAGTTTTTAAAACAAATTTTAAAAATAATACTTATTAAAAAAAATCTTGAGGTTTACTACTCAGTTCCTTTGGCATGGGGCGGATAATGGGTTGGGCGGGCCGGCCTGACCACCTGGCCGGGATACCTAGAGCGACGGTGCTTACGGTGGTTGGAGCTTTAGCTAAGGTCGTGGCCAATCTTCTCAACTCGACCGCCGTCCACAATGCCGATGCACTTCTTCGTCTAGTCCGATCTCGACCTCCTGGCGTTCCCCTTATTACTGTTAGCAATCACATGTCCACGTCCGTTTCTTCTCTCTCTCTCTCTCTCTCTGGTTCTGTTTTCCTTCCTGTTGATTTCGATTCTCTTTAGCTTCTATCAATTTTGCAGCAGTGTTGTATCTCTAAACTTTATACTATAATTTGCAGTCTGTTGTCTTTGCAATCGAGATTCACTGTTTAAGTTATGATCTTCTAATTCAAACAGATTGGACGATCCGGTCATGTGGGGATTTAAAGGTTTTCCCATCTCCGATGCTAATTTGGGTCGGTGGGTCCTAGCTGCTGAAGATATATGCTTTAAAAATGCTGTTCTATCGTATTTCTTTCGACTCGGTTAGTATCTTTGATCGATAATTGGTATTTTTCATGATGTAATCAGTATCCTCTCATCTATTCCTGAACTCCTTTGGGAAAACTGGCAAATTATGAACTAGAATGATGGTAACATCTTGTAGGAAAATTGAGGAAAAGAAATGTTTGATCTCAGATTGATAATGTATCAAAAATTAATCGATTGTTTGATGTCAATAGGCAGGCTTGCTCTGGAGTGGCGTCACACGAAGAACACCAACTGCTTTTGTGTTGGACTTTTGTTCGATCATGTTGACATTTAGAAATCAAAATTGAATGGAAAACACTCCCACTTGTACATAATCGTAAATAGTTACAAAATGCAAATACAGATTCTGAATGCTGAAACAGTTTTATGGAAGCTCTCTGTTTAAGCAATATATACTCTGTAATATTTTGTCTCTGTGGTGTGGTTTTTTAGTAAACATTGGTCCATGTCGGTTTTTATATTGTTTGTCCTCTAATTGGTGCTTGGGGGAAACAAAGAGTGTTTTTTTGTGCTTATCTATTTCTAAAACATTTTCTCACTGAAACAACTTGTGGGTGCATAAGCATCTATAAGATTAAATTCCTCTAATGGATAGGTAATCGAAAATCAAACATGTGTTTTAGTCGGGGAATGATTATGATTTAGATTAAATTGGAGATTTGCAGTATTTTATGTCATTTGTTGAATACTCAGTCGATAAACTAAATATATGTGTTTTCCAGAGAATTTATGTAAAACTTTTCTGTCGACTTGAGATATTTTTCTCAACAATTTGTCCTTTATTATGCAGGAAAATGCATACCTATAACCAGGGGAGCAGGAATTCATCAGGAGCACATGGATGAAGCGCTCGAGTGCTTAACTAATGGGGAATGGGTAAAGTCTCACATATTTCCTCCTCATTTATATAACATTAGCATTGCTGTCTTGATGTAGAAGTTTATAATTGTAGATATGGAGAATCATTTAAAATCACAATAAAGCATTTCAGAAGGCTGTTTTTGCTTGAACAGAAAATGAAATCAAAGATGCAGGAAATGAAGCAAGATTTAGTTATGAAGTTCCATTTTTTGATTCCATGGTAGGACCAAAGTTTACCCTACCCTTCATAGTTTTGTTGCATTGCATACTGCAGCTCCACACGTTTCCACAAGGAAAAGTTTATCAAGAGGATTCGCCTATTCGGCGGTTGAAGTGGGGAACTGCGAGTCTCATTGTTCGTTCTCCTATAACCCCCATTGTTTTGCCTATTTTTCATCATGGTCTTCAGGAGGTAATTTCCACTAAAACTATTAAGTCTTAATACTCCGTCTTTGATCTTTAACATCGAACACGGCATCTACGCAAAATGATTCCGATTACTTGACGAAAATCTGGGTAATATCTCTTTAAACTTGAATTTTCAGGTAATGCCAGAGAACTACTGGTTTGGGAGAAGGCCTCTCTTCCCTTTGTGTAACAAGAAAATTGAGATTATCATTGGTGACCCGATTGAATTTGACCTCCCGAGGTTGAGGCAGAGTGCGATTTCTATGGCTGCTGCTAATTCGGCTCTTCCTCCTCCGGCAGGGGCTGGCGGTTCGAATTCATTCGACGAGGCCGCTCGGAGGTACATGTATAGTGATATTTCCAACCAAATTCAAGGCGTGTTGGAGAGCTTAAGGTGTTTTAGTAAAAGTTTTCAGAAGCTAAAACACTGAGTTTTCTCTGTTTTTCCAAATTTACAAAAGATCCCATTCTTCCATGCATGCCATCCCAATCAGGGTAATGGTAAATCCATTTTGAAAATATAATTGTTTTATAGAACTTCAATTTTGTATTTTAATAATTTATAAAATAATAAATCACTTGTAAAAATATAATTTCTCTTTTCTCTTCAACATTAAAAGAACCGAATTCGATTTCATTTTTTTATGAACCGAATTTATCGGTTAGAATAATCAAATTACTCTCGACCTACTTAAAAATTCACTTAAACGACCTAAAAATACATACACTTCCTAGAAAACTCGTCAAATTTCAAACAAAAAATCGATTGTTTATTCTAAAAGAAGAATAAATAGGGTAATTATTTTGATTTGATTTATATTTTCTTGTTTTATTGTTTAGTCTAATGATATTTATATTTGTTTGCAAGAACTAAACTTAATAAATACAAAGTTTAAAAAATTTATTTTTTTATAAAGTAATTATCAAAATGAACCTTAAAGTAAAAAATATTTTTCAATTGACATTTTAAACTTTTAATTTCATCAATTGACACTTCAAAATTTAAGATATTAACAGTGGACACCTTAACGTTAAGGTCCATTACTCTCTGTTAATAAAGTCGGTTAGCTCTCACTCCTCTGTCTCTCCTTCCATCCACTCTCTCCTTTCTCTTTCTCTTCGAACTCTGCCAGCATTCTTCTTCTTCGCCATCATCGGTCTCTCTCAACAAAAAAAGAGTGTTGCTAAATAAATATTAAATAAATCAATAAAATAATAATCAATAAAAGATAAACTCTATTTTGTAGGGGTGGGCAACTTGCAGTTCGGTTCATTTTTGGAGGGAAACTGAACCGAATTGACCACAATTCGGTTTCAGATTTGGAGTCTGAAATCGGTCGGGAAACCAACTGGAATCGAACCGAAAGTTTCGATTCGGTTCCAGTTCTTCAAAATATGTTAAAAATTTTAAAATAATATAAAATATATTATATATACTCCAAAAAAATATATCCAAAAAATAAATATATAGTTTTGTCAATATCTCATAATATCATAACAAAACAATTGAATATAGCAAAATATAAAAATAAACCGAAAAATCAAGTAAGTAATATTATCTGTTATCAAAAAGTAAAAAAACCAAAAAATGCTGAAAAAATGTTGAATAATATTCACTTCAAGTCTTCAACTATTCCACCAATATTGGAAGAATATCTTCATCTCCATTAGTTGATGTGAAATTTGCAAAATGTAGTTGATAAACCAATTAGGTAAAATGAATTAGAAATATGAAACGAAAAGAAAATAAAGATGTAAAACAGTATACACCTTGTTCAACCTTGTCAATATCAGCCACTGAATAATTATTGTTGGTAAATTGATGTTTTGCCGTCCGAATCCAACTTTGAGTGCAAATAAGCGCCTCGACAATTTTTTGGGGACAAAGAACTACGAAATGAATCGAGTACACGTCCTTCGCTACTAAAAGTTAACTCCGAAGTAACTGTTGAAATGAGGATAACTAATACATCCCTTGCCATTTTACTCAATAGTAGAAATTTCAAGGAATTCACTTTCCACCATGCCAGAATATTACTTTTATCATAAAACTTTTATAGTCATTCAGAAAAATATTGATGAACTTCAGTCTTATTAGTTGAATCGTCATGCTCATTATGATGATTATAAAACATCTCATACACCTTATTGTGGGCCAAACTACTACTTTGTCTCATCACGGTAGAAGTCGTTCCAACCATTATACTAGAATTGTCTTATGAAATTTCAATACCCAAATCAGATTTATAATGGAGATATAATCTTTCTATCACAATTTCTACTTGTCTCACTAAATTATTTGTCTTCTCACTATCAAACAACATGGTGAGACAATGTTTCAAAAACTCCATTTTACATCTAGGATCTAGTGCAGTTGCCACATACATCAACATATTGAATTTATCACAACTCTTCAATATTTGTTAAATTTTCTTTACATGTCAATAGTCATTCTCCTCATCAATGCATTATAACACTCAGAGTGTTCATGGATAACCATTTTCAAATTACACACTTCACTAATATAAATATTCGATGTGACATGTGAGGAGGCTGAAACAGCAACAATTGTATTGTAAAAGATCTTCAAAAACTTGATAAGCTCTCTAATATTAGTCCAATCTTCTATTGTGGGTGGTCTTTCGCTTTCCCCGCCCAAATCAATAAAATTATGACTATCAATTTCAATTAACTTTGTAAAAGCTCTTTCATACTTTTCGACGTTTTCTAACATCAAATATGTAGAATTCCATCGAGTAGGTACATCAAGACAAACATTACTTTTGCAAGTGATTTTTACATTTTCAACACAATTTCTAAATTGTTGTAGCCTTACAGGGGAAGATCGAACGTATTTCACGACTCTACAAACTCTTGCAACAGACTCTTGATGATCTTTTAAACCATTACACACAATCAAATTTAAAATAGGTGCAAAACAACGCACATGCATGTGTTCCCCATTCAAAACTAACTCATTCCAATTTTTAATAGTTTTGACCAAATACGAAATTGCAACATCATTCGAAGAAACATTGTCAACTGTAATCATCAAAACATTTTCAATTCCCCATTCAAACAAGTATTTTTCTACTTCTCTACCAATCGTTTCACTTTTATGATTCGAAATCAAGCAAAAATTAATAATTCTCTTACACAAGATCCAATCACTATCAATGTAAAGAGTAGTTAATACCATATAATTCAAATTTTGAACAGAAGTCCATGTATCTGTAGTCAAGCATACTCGCTGAGATGTCTTTCTAAAATAATCTTTCAATTTCAGTTTTTCTTTCTCATAAATACTCAAAATATCTTGTGTAATGGTAGTTCTAGAAGGTATGGAAAACTTAAGTTGAACATATTGCGAATATGTTCTAAAACTCTATCCTTCAACAAATTTCAAATGCAATTTATCAACAATAATCATTTTTCCAAGCAGTTCTCGACAAGTTGCAAGACTAAAACAAGTTACATTCATTTACCCTCCCATATTCCGATAGCTTAAAGTCTTTTGCTTCATATCGACAGTTGTCAACAATTTGTTGCAATTAAGGATGTGTTTTTTCAAGTTTGATGTCTCATTCTTCGATGCATCACATGTATATGACTGTGAACAATTGTTACATTTTGCTCTAGGATTGCTATTATCATAATTTTCAATCTTCGTAAAATAATTTCAAACTTTTGATTTTTTTCTTTTCGTTTGACTAAGTGTAGGACCCTCTACATTATCATTAATGATTTTCATCTTGAAACAAAGTTAATTAATCAAAATCAAAGACAAAATCACTTAAAAGACAAAAACAAAATTAGTTTAGCTCTATGCAAAAACTACATAATATGTAGTACACAGTCTAGGGGTGTTCAAAAACCGCATCACTCAAAGATATTTGCCCACCCCTACTACACACTACACATGTTGCTCTGCTCTCAACTCTCGGTCATAATAAAACAGCAAAGCACAGAACACCAATTTAAACAAAAACTCACAATAAGACAGAACAGAATAAAAAATTTACTCTCGGTCACGCCTGAAGAGTCTCCCAAAACAGAAACATCAACTTCACGGTTCACAGTTCAAAACAAAATCAAATTACAGGATCTGCTTGATTTTGCTCTCGGTGAAACAGAAGAGAGCAAAATCATCAAAAAGAGAACAGATAGCATAAGATTATGCTCTGCTCTCAGCCAAAAACATAAGAGAGCAAGATCACACATATTTGCTCTCGGTCGAAAACAGAAGAGAGCAAAATCTGTGATTTTTCTCTCGGTCAAAAATAGAAGAGAGCAAAGAATAGAACGTACCCGGTGGCCGATGCTGTTATCGTCATCGATAGCCGGTAGCGGTGCGTCATCGCCTGTGGCCTGTCGGGTCTCTGGAGAGTGGAGAGTGGAGTCTGCAGTTGAAACAGAAGAAATTTCAGCGAATATCGGGTTAGGTCTTCACTCTTCAACACGGTTCTAAATTGCCAAAACCTTGTTGGTCGGTTTTGTTCGGTTATTGTCGGTTCTTGCTGATTTGAACCGAAACCTAACCAATGGAGTCGGTTTTTACAATTTAAAACCGCATGTTGATTTTTTCTTTATCAAAACCAACTCGAACCAGACCGATGTCACTGGTTCCTGTGACGGCCCAAGCCCCGAACCCGTTCGGGGTCCGAGGGTCAAGCCATCACTCCGGGACATAACAGAAAACTCGGACTATATATATTTTTTTGAACATTATACTTTTGAAACATTGACAGAGAGAGAGTGTTCTCTAGAATAGAAATCATAACGGGAAAGAAAATAGTTAAAACTAGACTGCAGGATACACAACAGATGGATATCAGAATACTCGGGACAGTTTTGGACCACAGGAAATAACAGACTGAAGAAAACAGGGAGACAGATGTAAACTAAACTTCGGACATTTAGAATATCGGGCAAGGAGAAATCTGAAGAGTGCAGGAAGGAATGTAAAAAGAATCTGAATAACAGTTATAAATGGCAGCAGAAAACAAGAAATAAAGGTGGAAGACATAGGCAGAAGACTGACGGAAGAAATCTATCGGATGATGTAGTTTTGAAGGTAGAAGCAGAGATGACGTCAGTTGGAAGATACAGGCAGCAGATGAAATCGGATGAGGTGATGACGTCAGCCGGAAGATGGATGACGTCAGGCGGAAGACATAGGCAGCAAATGAAATCGGATGAGGGAATGACGTCAGCCGGAAGATAGATGACGTTAGCCGGAAGATACAGGCAGCAGATGAAATCGGGTGAGGTGATGACGTCAGCCGGAAGATGGATGACGTTAGCCGGAAGATACCGGCAGCAGATGAAATCGGGTGAGGGGATGACGTCAGCTGGAAGATGGATGACGTCAGCCGAAAGATACTGGCAGCAGATGAAATCGGGTGAGGTGATGACGTCAGCCAGAAGATACAGGCGTTAAACGTAATCTGCAGAAGAAAAACCTATGGCAGAACCACTGTTTGGCGATAGATGGAAATAAGACAAAATGCGAATAGTATCAATCGGTAGACATAGTTTCAATTTTTGACAGGAAGACACACAGACAGAGAGCATAAAAACATAAGACATAAACGTCTCAGATTCTCAAATCACTTCAAAACATGGTTCTCGAGCACAACATAAGGCATAACAGAAACTTAAGAATAATCACACAGCATAGATAGTCCAAAAACCAGAGACCATCCATGCATAGACTAATAGAAAATATTCCAAACCATTTCAGAATACTTCAGAACATAATTCAACTGTCTAATACAGCACTAACAGAAGGCATGGAAGTTGTAGACCTTCAATACCCGATTCTAAACAAGGTTGTAGAACATACTTTACAATTGACAGATTCAAAGAAACAGACTGCATGGATAGTTCCAAAACCAGAAGTCATCCATGCACAAACTAACAGAAAATATCCTCAAACCATTCCAGAACATTCAGAACATGAATTTAACTGTCAAATACAGTAGTTTTTAAAACTTAGGCATCAAAATCTGTGCATTGTTTTAAAATCTGAGGATCAGTACAGAACCTAACATATATTTGCAGAATTTCCAAAACTGAAGTTTTAAATACATAAACAGAACATAGTTTAGAATTTCACTCTCTCAGTCGGGAATTTGTCTGACAGCCACAACCAACCCGAGAGCTCGAACCACCAGCCACCTATTCATCAGATTGAGGCACAAAGTCCTCATTTTCGGGTTCAGTACCTACATCAGAGAGTTCATCTATGAGCCTAAAGCTCAGCAAGAACATATAAAATGCAGTGATGCATATGCTATGCATGCGGTTTTCAGAAATTCAGTGACAGTACAGTACATTACGTTTCAGTGGCAGAGGAATATAAGTGGGGCTTATAGGGGAACTAGCGAACAGTGGGTGCACTATCAGGCACAAACAGTAATACAGAACAGAAACAGATCTGGGGGCCAATCCCCGTCCCGCACTTAACCAGTACATTTCAGTCAGATTTTATCTTGTTTAGCTTCAAACCGTGTACAGAAAACATTTGCATGTCTTTCAGAGAAAACATGTATGCATGAACGGTGCTTGAACTTAAACTGGCAGACAACAGAAATAAGACAACAGAAAGTAAATCAAAGCCAGACATTTCAGAACATAACTCTAACTCTTCTACCCAAAACAACCCGACAGAAATGAAACACCTAGTACCTCCGTGATGTAGGGCCTTAAGGGCCAACCTACGGTTATGAACTTACCTGTTATCCGCGATGCAGTTAGCTGGAAAGTCTCGGAAAAGCACAGATCTGTAACATGCACGTAGAGAAATAAACAATGCTGTAAATGTTAACTAATAACTTGGAAGATTATGCAGTTAACCCCATTCAGACTTGTAGAAAACAACGAATGTGTTTCCATACAAAAACCGAGAGTTTTCTCTAAAATAACTTAACCTAAAACTTCAGCAAACTCATACTTTTACTTGTTCAAATTTGTTAGCATGAGTAGACGCTTACCTTTTTGCTGAAGGGAACAGAAGAAACAAGAGAAAACAAAGTGTTGATACTTTGTCACAATCGCCTGGACAAGAAGAACAGAGAGCAATGGAAAGAAACAGATGAGAAGTGAGGGTTTCACGTAGGAGGAATAACTTAGCTTCTTCAACAAGCTGCCATGTGTCACTCAACCATTGGTTTCCTCCCACCAACCTTAAATTCTTCCCCATTTACCCTGCCATTGGTTTTTAACCAATTTAGTTTCCACATTGATTTTATGAATCACACATATTCGATTGGAAACATTAGCAATTATTAAAAACACACATTGCATAAATATTCCCATTAATCTCGT
This sequence comes from Begonia masoniana, assembly GCA_022432975.1. NCBI lineage: Eukaryota > Viridiplantae > Streptophyta > Magnoliopsida > Cucurbitales > Begoniaceae > Begonia > Begonia masoniana. The sequence goes on from CM039505.1 coordinate 48,903,534, forward strand.
TGAATAATTTAAAGAATATTTATATGGCAAAAATGCCGGGTGTTACAGTTCCGGTTTGGTTTTCGATTCCGGTTCGGTTTTTTAACACCCTTACTATTTTGTCAAAAGCAAAAAAGAAATTAGTTTCTTAAATAAAAGAGGTAAGAGCTTGCGTCATGCCACGCCTCAATCATGACCTTTTTAAATTATTTATTTATAATTAAACTTTGACAATTTTAGCGTTACTTTTTTCTTTATCAATGTACATAATTTATTAAAATATTTATTTACAGACGAAACAATATGTTAGAATGTAAATTAAGATAGTATATTTAGTAATATTATTCACTTATCATTTATTATTATAATTATTTATTAATAAATAAATAACACATTAAGTCAATGTACATTTAATATTTCTTTTGTTATGACCACTAAAATTATATATTAAAATTTTTGTCAAGATTATTTTTAAATACTCAAAGTTCAATTATTTTCGTCGCGATTATATTATTTTTACGATATATTAGAATTATATGAAATTCTATCACTAAATTTGTAATGAACAAAATATATATTAAAAATTACTTTATTTTAAATATGATTTATGATGCACGAGTTCATAAGTACATCTTACTTTTTACTAAATAAGTACATTTTATTTATTTTATTATAAAAAATTAAAATATTAAAAAAAAAAAGAGAGAGAATCTTGAAATAATTCCAAGAAACTTACCATTCTTATGAAACGATTTACGAGGATTGTTTTGGAGACATAGACATACCCCCATGGCCCCATTGGCCAAACCCTACCCCTATCCCAATCAATCATCCTCCCCTTTTTCCTTTTTTTTTTCCTTTTTTTTTTTTTAATTATTTGCAGAATTTTATAATAAAAAAAAACCTAAGAACCCAACTAAAAATAGTAAATATATTTTTAAAATTATCCAATTTTTATAATAAATCGAAAATAAATTGATAAAAATAAAGATAATTAATTGATTAAACGAATTAATTATATAATAGTGTTTAAATCCAAAATTATTTGAATTCAAAATCCAAAAATTGATATTTAATTAAAGTAAAAACATTGGGCCCACACGCTAACGAGCATGTGGTGTCTTTGCCTTTTTCTCTTTGGAATCCACTATTTTTTCAAAAAAAAAAAAAAATATTTAATATTAACTCATTAGGTTTGAATCATTCTTCGATCAATTAATATAAAATAAATAAATAGTGAACCTAGATGAACAAGAACAATGAGGTCCAATACTCCATTCTTAATTTAACTCTCATGTGTCATTTACTTGATTTAAAAATCATATTTTTTTACGAAGTTCATATTGCTAGAAAGGAAAAAAAATGACCGAAAAATGAATTTTCTCACGTCGAACTAATAATAGCAAAAAGGTGAAAAACATGTCCAGTTCATTTGTTAAATGTTTAAACTCCCGCTTTTAAAGTTTAAGTTCAATTAGCATACATCCAAGCCTGCGGCACTTGATGGTCGAGCCTAAGAGAGGAGACCCTAGTTCACTGAGTCAATGAGTCTTCGTGGTATGGTCCTATGAGAGCTTGTCACTGCCCGACTCACCATCTAAGATTGGGTCGAGAGGGTGAGCTATACTGCTTATTTGTCATCTCTAATAGTCGGTATCTTGTAAAACCTCGGCATGCATATTCAAGTAGGTAATATGAAAAAAAGTCATATACTATCTTTACTCGATGGTACCCGGTACAACCAAAAGCTTTTAGTCTTAGTTTTGGAAAACATACGAAATCGAACAAGTATTGTGAGTAAATATTAATTTTTTTTTGTGATTTTTGAAGAATTGGAAGTTAAAATCGACCATCAGTCCAAAATTGAATCGAAATCGAACAAAAAAGTTGTTGGTTTCACCCCGTCCAACCCGTTGTCATGAAATTACATGGAAACAAAAATTTGCAGTTGTGGGTCAATGATAGGAATGGGAAGATCACAAGGAATTTAAATCAAAATAATTAAAAAAATAATGAGTAGGTAATGTGGAAGCTCAAACAAAAAATAGGAATTGTTTTACAAATTGACTCAATTGATTGACTCAAATTCTAAACTAAATAATCCTTTATCATACTTACCCCATTGTCAACTAGCTTCGTATGACTTGGTTAGAATAAGATCGCTTATTATTTTACTTCGTTAAATGAATTTAAACTTTGACGAAAATTAAAAAAAAATACTTAATTCACGAGATATCGTCTAAGAATACAATTGTATTTAATCAATCTCGATAAAAAATATATCGTATAGTTTTATTTCGATCACACGGGAACGAGAATAGTAAAGAAAATTATTGTTATTATAAATTAATATCTAAATAAAAAAGAGTTATATAAAGTAGAGTAAGTTTAAGTTTATGAAATATTGTTTTTAATTAATATAAATAAATATAATAAATTGTTAGAAGGAGGAAGACCGCGAATGACGCGGCTTGACGGTCAAACTGTCGCAGACCATTGCCTACGGTTTTAACACTAACGCATCCCAGCTAAGCTAATAACTCTCTTGTTTTTTTTTTAATTAAATAAATAGAGAAATATTTCTAATTTCTCCAATTTAAATCGGAGTGCCCTTTAAACTATCTTCTTAAACAAAATCGTCCTTAAACTATACTCTGTCAACAAAATAACTTTTGTTATCTAGTTTTTCGTCAAAAATCCGTTCATACGGATGTTCGTGAAGACAAGGCGGGATTTTGCGATAGGCATTCATACTTAAGTAGTGGGCTTCCACGACATATAATATTTTTTATTTCTCTGTTTGTTGGAGTCTGCGTAAATCCGTGGACTTTCGTAGTGGACATCCGTGTTAGAACTAGAAAATCAGGCTTTCACAAAAAGATTGTTTTGTTAATGAACATAATTTAAGGGTACTGCGTATATTCGTAGACTTTCGTAGTGTACATCCGTGTTAGAACTAGAAGATCAGGCGTCCACAAAAAGATTGTTTTGTTAACGAACATAATTTAAGGGAAGTTCGTTAACGATACGATGATACGATGATTTTTTTTTTTTTTTGTCAAGTAACTCATTTAATCATGTTTAATAGGGCAATAAAATATTTTCATTTAAAATTGCATTAAATTATGAGCTAATTTGATTTTTTTTCATAAATTTAGCATAATATTAGGTAATAATTTATATAATTATATTAACAAGCATGTAAAATAAATAATTAATTAAATGATTAAAAAAATATTAATAATTTATTTACATGGTTTGAGGTAGACTTGTGAAGACTTGGACAGTAATAAATAAGAGGCGTGACAAAATGCTGACGCGTGTCCAATCGGAACAACGCGTTTTCTCTCTCCTCCTCCATCCCTACCGTCTTATTTATTCTTCTCTCCCCTTCTCCACCGTCCTCAGTTCTGTCTTCTGCTTCTCTGCAGAGTAGACTGAAGACTTTTCCCTCCGCTCTCAACTTTCCGGACTGTTTCTTTGCTTTTACCTCTTTCTTCTTCTCCACTTCTCACTGTCGCCGACGATCAGTCAGCACCATCTCAATTCTGCTGTTTCGTTTTTTTTTTTTTTCCAGTTTTTATGAGCTTAGAGCAATGGCTTCTCAGTTCTTACTGTCTAGAAAGTAGATTTTCTGGGTTCGTGTGAAATGCTTTGAGCTTTTTCAGTTTTGAATTTTGGGTGGTTGTTTTTTGGTTGCTGCTCTTGAATTCGGAAGTGTTTGAGAAGTGAAAGATTAATGGCTTCGTCGGAGAACTTGGCTAGTATCGATCCCTGGGCCTTTCGCTCAACCTTCGCTGATTCATGGATTTCCGACTCTTTCGCTCGTGACACCGAAACCATCACCAGAGCCCTCCAAAGTCTTTTGCCGGACCTACCTCCGAGATCTTCTTGTCCGAGTCGATCTCTCCCTTCCTCGACCATATTCAGTCCGAAATGGCTCCGACCCCCACTGTCTCCGGCGTGTCCGGCGGTTCGGACCCCGAAACGGCGTCGAAACGTCAGAGAAGCACGGTTTCAGCTCCGACCGGTAGAGTTACGAAGCGGAAATCGCGTGCTTCAAAGCGAACGCAAACAACGTTCATCGCCGCCGACGCTGCGAACTTCCGACAGATGGTACAGCAGATGACCGGAGTACGATTCGGTAACTTGCAGGCTAGCGCGGTACCGATCTTGAAGCCAGAGCCACAGAGATTAGGTAGACGGTTGAGCGGAGGAGGATGCTTGCCGACGCTGGACACATCGGCGTTTCTGCTAGACCACCACGAGAGCCAAACCATGGGACCCGGACCCAACCGGGCAGGATCCGACAACAGTTGGGCTGGTGCGTTTTCTTTCGGGAGTGGAGCCGGTATCTCGGACGGCGGATCTGGGGGTTTTGAGTTTGAGACAATTTCAAGCTTTCCGACCTTGGAGTCGTGGAAAGTCATGTGACTAGGTCTGGGGTTTGTCTCTGAGGGCGGCGGTGAAGAGCTGTGGACGGCCGTCCGGCCGTCCATTTAGTTTCTACTTTGCAATCCCTTCCGTTCCATCCCTGTACTTTTGGTATATTATGAATCTTTCCTTCAAGAGAAGAAATTAAATTAATGAATTTTAATTAATCTTATAATTAAAATCAATACATAGATCCCCTTAACCTAGAATTACTCATGATTCAAATGTACTTGTTCCATCCAATGCCCAACCAACAAGAGGCATTGTAAGGCAGTGGCAACTTATGGTATCGGTCTATTAGTTTGAGCCATTAGCTACCATTACAAAATCTTATGAAAAAAATATAATCTCGTCTTATAATTTTTGTCACGCTCCGAAACTTTTCAGGTATACGAGAGTCAACGAGTTCGCTTTTGCTAAACAACCCATTAGTGCACAAAATATATGTTACAAGTTGTACCATAGATTACAAAAACTTGTTTAAATTACAAATCAAAGATTAAGATTGAAGAGAAGGCAAGTTTTGACCAGAATTCAAAAAAATAGAGCTCATAATGAGTTAGGTAATCCCATTAGATATGGAGGTTTGAGCAGGTCAAAAAAGGGTAATTAGCCAATTATCATATTCAAATTTCAAGATATGATTCCAAAAACATGAGTCATTTTTGCATAATATTGAACACTTTGAAAGTCAAAAACCTCCTCCTATCCACAAACTGTCTGCGTTCGGCTCTCCATCGCCCGTGGTTTCATTTTCAGCTCATTCTTGCCAAAGACTGGAGATTTATCTGCAGAATTACTTGGTTTGAAATGGGTTTTGCTGCAGGGCCCTTCTGGGTTTGTCTGTGACTGTTTTTAGAGAGAGAGGATGACGACTGACGATGACGATATGGGAAAGCATCAATCAATCCATCAATCAACATAAACCTTAGGAAGACTTGTTGATATATGAAAGTAAACGGTGGGGCAAGATTAGATAACGTTGCTCCGGTTGACTATCAACGCAAGATAATGTTAGTAGCTCCTCTCTCTCTCTCTCCGCTCTTTTTCTCTCTCTAGGATGCTGATTAGGAGTCATTTTCAGTCGATATTAAGGGTGGTTTGTGAGTTGGCTTATACATAATTTAGGGTTTAGTGGGTCCTATTTTTTTTTTTTTTATTATTTTCCATTTCTTTTAATTAGACTTGCTTTCTGTCTTTTTTGCTTTCACTTTCCTTGCTCTTTCTTTTATGCCATCTGTTATTTTGCATTTATGGTTTTGTGTGTTCCTTCTAGATTCGCTTTATAATCTATTCTTTCATTTCCTTTATAATATTTCAAATCAAAATGACATTTTTATCCCTTTTTAACGCCCTAATCTCTAAATTAACATCTCGTTCGTTGGTTCATTGGTACGAACAATTATACTTCGGTGTTACATCATTGAATTTCGTTGTATATAATTTAACAGAAACATATTGAACATTAGACATCTAATAAAGTGTGACACTTTAAATGTGACTAATAAGTTATTCATACGTGTTATAGTCAATAGGTGAAACAGTTTACCAGTTTAGTCGTCGTTTCTGTTCTCTCAGTCTCATGTTCATTTAGAGAATACAGAGAATAGATATTTTTTCTCTGAGAAAATCATTATGAATTAGAAGATCAGAAGCATCAGTTTCAAATTTGATGACTACATTCGTAATCGTCTTCGACAACAAATTTCAATAATCCAATTCTAAAGTGATTCCACGGATTCAAGTATGTTACCACATTGAGTTTAGTTCTACAATTTACTTAACATTTTATGATTATGAGAATGTAGAATCATAGAAAATAAAAGTTGAAGATTTAGGTCTAACAAATTAATGTCACGTGAGTATGACATACATTTTGTTTTTGTGTAACATATAGGTCAATAGTGAATGTAACACGAGAAATAATTGGATTATGAAGTATAATCTCTCTCATCTCCTGATTGTGCCACTTGTCTTCACGTAGGGGGGCGTTGATTGTGGGGGATAGGGTAGTCCATAGAGGATTTGGTAGTTCGTGATTTAAGAAAGAAATTATTTAAGAGAGAGAGAGAGAGAGAAATGGGGTTGTTGACCTATGAAGCCTGGTGGGGCCTTTTGGAGAAAGTAAAAGTCAGGTGGGGCCCACCGAAATCATTGACGTGTCACCCGATTTAATTGCATGTTCTGTCAGTAGGATTCCTGATTACGTCACCATTTCGTTTGCATGACGTCACCCAAATAAAAAACTCATAATTAAATTTCAATTCCAACAATTTATTATTTTATTTAGGGTAAAAATACAATTTTAATGTTTATAATTTAGAAAATAGTTCCTAAAATTTTAATTTTGTTTATAATGTTATTTAATTCATTTTTTGGTTGAATTAATAAAAAAAATCAAGCAATAATTATTTTATAAGATTAAATATTTACACAAATTAAATTGTAATTAGAATAAATAGAATGTTATTATTATAGGTCACTATTAAATAAATTAAATAAAAGAATTTAATTGATCTTATTAATTATTTTAGCTAACATAAATAAAACTCCTAATTTTTAACAGTTAAAATTATTAACAAAATAAATTGAAAAATTATTTCAAAATAAAAATATATTTTATTGATATTTTTCAATTAAAAATAATTTTAAATTCTAAAATAATATATTATATGTTACCCAACAAGGGAACAACCATTTAAACCATGAGAAAAGTAGACTTCACTAATTAATTCTTCAAAATCATGTCACCATGATTTACTCACTGCTTAGATTTGTCAACTCTTAATTCTAACACCTAACATCCACTAAATTCATATAATTAAGCAATAATCACCAATTTAACGACTAACCCATGATTCACCAGCTTCATCATAACCTGTCCTCAGAGAGAGAGAGAGAGAGAGAGAGAGAGAGAGACTGTGGTGATTGATTACTTGGAACAGGCTGCACCAACATCAACATCTTTGGGCAGGATCTCCTTGTGAGCTTTGAAAGACAGAATTACATTCCACACTAAAGCAATCACATTAGCAGCCAGCACCTGCAATAACAATTCAATCCTCACAAACATCAGTTTTTTATCCACATAACTCTATCTATCCAACATATATCAACTATTTCAACCGTCTTAGAATGTACGACAATTTTGACGAGTTGAAAAATATAACTTTTGAGATTTGACTCACTAATAACTACATCTACGCCCCATAATTCTTAATTTTACTCTTCATAATATGTACCTGGAACTGCTGTGGGACGAATCGGAAGTTGAGAAACTGGAAAGGAATCCATAGTTTCCAGTTTGCAATAACTGATGAAAACCATTCCTGTGAAGGCAAAGTTCAACAACATTAAGGCTCAGAGATTATTAATCCAATCCCTCCAAACAACTTTGATATTTTACATGCAACATCAAATTGAATTTTTTTTCAATTTTTCTCCATTTTTTCAACTATTATTTGCTGAATACAAAGAAAAAACTTCTGGGTTTCTATCTACGAAGTACATGGTTTCAAGTTCAAAATTGACTCGAGATTTCACCTGTTGAAGCTTCGGTACAACTTGAGACGGTCTACCTTCCAAAGCAACCAATGTTGCTAAGAAAACTCCAATAAATGCAGGAGAAAATAGGAGCTGCAATTAGATCATTTCACACTTCAGAAACATTAATCAAGATCAAAATGGTAAATATATGCTACTGCCAGTTTGAAGTTAGATAAATGATCATCCATCTCAAAGCTTTTTAGGAACTATCCTTCTTTTAACGGTTATCTTTTCAGTTCGACGGGTACTTGTAAATTATTGATTCCCGCTTCATCTCTAGTATCTCTATGTTCTTAATACATTTTCTTCATTACCTCCAAAGAATACATTTTCGTTTTTCTAATATATTATGTTATTTTTATTTATAAATTACAAGTTGGATTGGAAAAAAGCCAAAAATTATGAATCACCTGATCCAGAACAAGCCGCATGAGTGCACCCGATGCTCCCGGCGAAGTTACCAACTTACTCAAGAACAAATACCTGTGAGATAAAATGCCATCACAAAAAATTTTTGGAATTATTTTTTAAGTTGATTCGATTTCTGCAATCAAGATCGATCATAATGCCGTTCAACTTTCCAAATTGCATTTCTGAAGATGAAAACTGTGCCGTATGGCATTTTGTCTTCTATTAGTTCGATGAAGCTCCTTCCAATAAGAAGATTCAGATTTAAGACAATATGACCTAATTATCACTTGCTCGATGCTATGGTTTGAGCACAATAATTGACGGGATGTAAAAATAATAATGTTAAGTTTACTCTCTAATTCTACACTCTAATCTTACATTTTGACGTGTCCTCCGTTAATTGGTGTAATTATTGTCTTACTTTAACTATTTATGATTTATTTTAATTTTATTACACCAATTATCGAGTGAGACGTAAACAACACGTCAGAAGATAAAATTAAATTGTAAAATTAGAAGATAAAACTAGCATTACTCGAAGATAAATATTGTGAACATATACCCTGATGGGGTAGACAAATATTCTATATAAAGATAGCATACTTGTACATAAATCTTTAAATTTCAGCAAGTACCCTTTTATCTTGGTCTGTTTCAATTGCAAAGAGATGGGCATTATTAATTCACATATTTCCTTTTTGGGTTCTTATAAAAAAACAATAACACATTATATGACCATAAATATACGAAAAGCAATGTTTATAAAAAAATGTAGATCTAATTATGCTATACACACTGCAAGTAAACAGAGAAGGATTTGAAAATATACCAGAAATGCAGTGTGGGACCAACCAACACAAGCCCCAAAAGAGTAAACATGAACGTCCTTTTCAGATCTACGGACTGCACTTGTTCTATAACAAGCTGTGGTTAACATTTTACATATTTAGTAAAAAAATCACATGCTTTAAATATAAAAGCAGATGGAAACAGCTGTAAGCTACACAATTTTTAGCTACTAATCTCGAGCCATTGGACAATCACTAAATAAGCTTTGTGATTGAAAATATAGATTATGAAGATTGTTTTCTTGCATCGGTAATTATGTTCTATGCTGATAATTGATATTGGATTACAAGGATGATGACATTTATTGATTCGTTTTCTTTCATTTAGATATATATTTTTTTAGTTCAAAAGCTTCCTTAAAACAATTTGTATAAGCCAATGTGGTAAACTATCTAGACAGATGAATAGCACTACTGTTTTCTCCTTGTTTTCACCTCTTTTGATTCTGTTCTTTCTCCATACTTCTTTGTCTCCCTAGTTTGGTGTTTCCTGTCCCCAATCGAAAATTACCTCATAATACCAACTCTTGTACCAATTTCTCTTTCCTACAATTCAGATTATTGGGTCAAACATACTCTTGTATTGTATTTAAATCATTGCGGCACATCATCGATGTCCATTCATCTTTATTTGAATCCACTAAGTTGATTTCCATAAATTTTGGGATTAAAACTATTATACATGTTAAAGAGCAATGGCCATTAGAAAAATTTCAAGCTTAAATCTAAGGTAACAATGTTTTGTATAAGAAGTCATTGCAGACAAACCAATCATGCTTTCGGAAGAAAACATATACATGAATTAGGTAAGCAAAAAAAAAACCCAAAGTATTGTGAATTTGTGAAAATCGAAGAAATTGGACTCCTTCTGCCACTCTGTGTGCATCTGTTAAATTTGATTCTTATATCATGAGAAATTCTATTGCAGCAAACAATCTCACTTTACAACTAACAACTCAGGAAATAATAAAGAGATTTTTAACTATGATGATTGAGTAGACTTAGAAAGTATACCTGGCAGATCAAATCCCCAATGCAAGTCAGTAATGCAGATGTAACAGCTTTTACTGTCACTGGATGCTTTGCAAGAAGAGCTAAATACCTGTACCATAAATAATCTTATATTAGAACGTGATGTAAAACGAGATAGTCATTAAAATCTTTATGCTATTTTAATTTTTATCTTTTATTTCGGCCATATGTATAAGGCCTTAAGTTGTTGTTTGTTTCTAGTTTTGTCTAAGTGTCTAGTGAACTCTAACTATAAGGTTTAGTTGTTATTAATAATTGTCCAAATGCCATACGAGTTTTAGCCCATTAACAATCTTTCTTTACTATTACTCAGACCGATCACGAAATGGAAGAGGCGATTAAAGAATCTCGGCATGCTTTGCACTAATCATGCGGCAGATTTTGGTGGTTGGTGACGAGCAGTCGACGACCGAATTACCCCGAGAAGTCAGCATGTTATTGGAAGAGTTTGCTGACATCGTTCCTGAGGAGTTGCCGAATGGTTTGCCACCTATGAGGGACATTCAGCATTACATCGACTTGATTCCGGGGGCCAGTTTACCGAATTTACCACATTACCAGATGAGTCCTACAGAGAGTGAAATTCTCCAACAAAAGGTGAAAGAGCTCATAGAGAAAGGACATATCAAGAGAGCATGAGTCCGTGCGCTGTTCCCACCTTGCTGACTCTAAAGAAAGACGGAAGCTGGAGAATGTGTGTAGACAGCTGAGCGATCAATAAGATTACAATCGGATACAAATTTCCAATCCCTCAAATGGAAGATATGTTAGACCGATTAAGCGGAGCTCGTATATTCAACAAAATTGATATGAGGAGCGGATATCACCATATTAGAATTCGACCCGGCGACGAGTGGAAAACAGCCTTCAAAACGAGAGAAGGGTTGTACAAGTGGCTGGTCATGCCGTTCGGATTGTCAAACGCACCAAGTACATTCATGCGTATAATGAATCAGGTACTCAAGCCTCTTATTGGAAGATATGTTGTTATCTATTTTGATGATATTCTAATCTATAGTAAGACTGAGGAGGAGCATCTAGACGCATTTACGAGAAGTTCTAAGCATCCTACAGGCCAACAAGCTATTTATTAATCTGAAGAAGTGCAATTTTGTTGTTCAGAAATTGTTATTTCTCGGATTTATTATTGGTATAGACGGCATTCAAGTTGACGATGAAAAGATCAGGGCCATCAGAGAGTGGCCTACTCTAAAGTCAGTGACCGAATTGAGAAGTTTCCTTGGGTTGGCCAATTTTTATCGTCGGTTCATTAGGCATTTCAGCTCCGTTGCAACACCTCTTACGGAGTGCCTAAAGAAAGACAAATTTCAATGGGCAGACGAAGCTGAAGCGAGTTTTGCATTGTTAAAGGAGAAGCTTTGTACAGTCTCGGTGTTAGCTCTTCCTGATTTTGATAATTGTTTGAAGTTGATTGTGATGCCAGTGGTGTAGGTATTGGAGCTGTTTTATCCCAAGAAAAACAACCGATTGCGTTCTTCAGCAAAAAATTGTGTCAGGCTAGACGCACGCGAAGCACATACGATAAGGAGTTTTATGTAGTTATACGCGCCTTGCGAACGTAGGAATATTATCTGGTCGGAAAGGAGTTCGTTTTATTTTCTGATTGTGACGCCCTTAAACACTTAAACAATCAGACCCGCATCAGTAAAGATATGCATGCCAAGTGGGTTCAGTTTTTGCAAAAGTTTCCGTTCAAGCTACGACATAAGGCAGACGTACAAAATAAAGTGGCTGACGCGTTGAGCAGAAGAGTAACGCTAATGGTGACGTTGGCCAATGAAATTGTGGGTTCGAGTGTTTGAAAGACATATATCAAACAGATCTAGAATTTATGGAGATATGGGACAGGTGCAGTAGTGGACAACCCTGTGAGGATTATCATATACATGACGGTTTTCTGATGAAAGGAAACCAGCTATGTCTTCCACAATCATCTTTACGAGAGAAAGTCATTCGAGATTTGCATGGAGGGGGTCCAACAGGGCACTTAGGCAGAGACAAAACTACGATCGTAGTTAGCGAGCGGTTCTATTGGCCCCACCTATGCCGAGACGTGAGTAGGGTAGTGCAGAAGTGTTACGTCTGTCAAACAGCTAAGAGACAGTCACAAAATACGAGACTCTATATGCCACTACCCGTGCCGGACAATATCTGGGAGGATCTCTCTATGGACTTTGTTCTACACAACGGGGAGTTGACTCTATCTTTGTGGTGGTTGACAGATTTTCTAAGATGTCTCACTTTATTCTCTGCAGGAAAGTCGCCGATGCACAGAACGTAGCTCGGTTATTCTTCAAATAAGTGGTGCGCTTACATGGGGTGCCAAAATCTGTTACATCTGATCGAGACAGCAAGTTCCTCAGCCATTTCTGGAGGACCCTATGCAAGATGTTTGACTCTTCCCTTAACTACAGTACTACTGCCCACCCTCAAACAGATGGTCAGACGGAAGTTACAAATAGAACGCTGGAAAATTTACTCAGGAGCATTTGCACAGACAAGCCAAAGCAATGGGACATAGCTCTACCTCAAGCAGAGTTTGCGTACAACAGCGCCGTTCACAGGACAACAGGAAAGTCTCCCTTTTCTATCGTCTATACGAAACCGCCTCAGCACGCTCTCGATTTGATTAAACTCTCCAAGACTTTGGATTCTAGCATCAATGTTCCAGCAAAGCATATGGTTGAACATTGGCAAAATGTTGCATCAGAAGTCAAACAGAGAATTGAGGAGTCCAATTCTAAATATAAGGCAGCTGTAGATAAGCATCGACGTCAGAAAATATATGCCGGGGGAGATCAAGTGATGGTGTTTCTTCGCAAAGAACGATTCCCAATCGGCAAATACAGTAATTTACAACCCAAGAGGTACGGCCCATATCAGATAGAGAAGAAAATCAACGATAATGCTTACGTCATTAGGCTGCCAAACAGTATGGGCATATCGAAGACATTTAATGTGGCAGATATCTTTCTATTCTTTCCAAACGACGAATCAGCGTATCCGGAAAACCCGAGGTCGAGTTTTTCTATGGTGGGAGAGAATGATGGGGAGTAGTGACTTCCCCAACTTCAAAGAGCCATAACTTTTACTACGAGTATCGGAATTTTTCGCACAAGATATCAAATCGAAGATGTGGCAGAGGCCCACAACTTGTCACAGGGTAAACCCGGACCAACCTTTCTCGGGTCCAAAATCCTACCTTTCGGTCTTCAAACTAACAGCTCAAGATTTTATCTAATATTTCTTGCTTTATTTAATTTTATTCAAATTTCCTTAATCGTCGGTATTTATTTTGGATGTAACTCGAAATTAGGCATCTTTTGCATTATTGAAATTTCATTTTGAAAAACTAGAGTTTTCGGTTTCTCTTTGGAGATTGTTTGTTCATTCTTTCTGCATCCCGCTGCGTCAATCTATCTCCCAACCTTATCCCTCCTCTCTTTTTGAGCCTATCACCTTTTCCCTCCATCTTCTAACCTATCATCTCCATCTTTTCTATAAGTAGCCCCCTTTTTCCCCCTTTGTCGTTTCTCTTCTTTAATTTTATCACAGAATGGGAGATGAAAGGATGTTGTTCTGTCAAATCATAATCTTTCTTTGCATTATAACATAAGAAAAGCTTTAATGTGGAAAGTTTATGCATGTATTCTTTGAAACTAAACATGCATTTGCACTGGGATAAAATCTCCAAACTTATTTTCATTATAAAATAAAATAATTTTTGTTAATATGAACAAAAGTTGATTACAATTTTCAATTCAAAGGATGTTTATAGTTACATATCCTTGGTTTCAAATCAAAATTATATAGTTAGTCTCAAAAACTTGAACATCATAGATTTAAGAACATTAATTTTTAATTTCCTTAGTTCCAAGAAGACTTGTAGATCTATACAGTTTAGAATCTACCTTTTACGTTGGTTCTTTCCAATTTGGAAAACATTATTATTCTTTACATTGGTTCTTTCTTTGTTCTTCACATTATTGTATCGCTTGATGCCAGATTTTTCTTTCATTTCTCTCAGAAATTTCACTTAACACTTAGGAAATCAAGGACTTCAATAGAATTACATATGTATTCCTTTTTTTAGAGTTATATACAGTTGTATTGATCTATGATGTGTACAAGAATCATGTGAGATATAAAGAAGCTAAAATTTTGCAAAAAAAAGGGAAACATAAAAGAATTAGGAGCTATTTTGATGCAGCAGCGGAAATAGAATAAGAGATATAGTCAAAAGAGGAGAAAGAAGAGAAGAAAGAGAAAAATAGTTATAGCCAAGAAGAGGAGAAAAAGAGAGGAAGGAGAAGCTCGAGAGAGAATAGGAGATTGGAAAATAGGGTTTCAGGAAACCATTTCATTCAATAATCATCTTCATCATAATCTCATTATCCAAGTTACATTACTAGACTTGAATAGGAAAAACTCAATATCACCAACATAAATGATTTAGAAAAACAAGACTAACTCTAGAAGGTGAAGAGTTAGAATATTAAAAGATAAACTTAAGAATGTGAAAAGTTTAAGACTTTTAATGCAAACCATAAATATAGCATAAATAAAAAATAACTAGTTTTTAAACGGTTGATGTCCACATCATACTTTTTCTCCATAACTCAAGAGTAATACAAAAAAAGTTTCGACGCCTGAAAACTTAATTGTTCCTCCTAAAAACCCCTTATATATCTTTTGTTCCATATGCACCAAAACAAACAAAACAGTTTTAAAGTATGTATCTAGCACGGCAAAATAAACCTGACGGAATTCAAAGCAAGAAGAGTAGAAAGGTAGGACTAGGGTCTATTGTCACTGAAAAGTTGTAGGGAAGGTACCAATAATAAAGCTGGCTCAGAGTGTCACAATCAGTTGTGGGTTTGATGCTAAATTTCAGCCAATTTAAATTTTATGCTGTCATTTCTTCTTTACGCCTATTTAGTAAATGCTCAATCAGAATCATAAAAAATGAGATCAATCCAAATTTTAGAACCACGGTATAAGTATCGAGCTATTTCAAGAGCAAGAAGAGTGGAAAGGAAGGAGTAGGGTGGGTCTATAGTCACAGTGAAGCGCAGGGAAGGTATCCTCGTTATCAATACTTGCAATAATCCTAGCTGAGTCTGTTTAAATGTCACAATAACTCGTGGTTTTGAAGCAAAACTTCTGCGAAGGTAGATCTTCATTATCAATTCTGCTTTACAGATATTTAGTAAACACTCAACCAGAATCATTAACAGATGAGATCGAATCCAAAGTTTAAATCCATGGTATGAGTACCTAGCTAAGTTCATCTAAGAAGTGGGCATGTATCGTATTAGGCCATAGGTAAAGAAGATTGAATCTTCTAAACTCGACATTTTCTTGAGCCATTGCTCTACTTGTAAAGAAATTATTCAAAAAACACCTGCAAAGATGGCATAAAAAAGGTTTTTCTCCACCTTCACACCAAAATGAGTAGGATAAAAAAAGTGAGCATCAGACCCCCAAAACAACCCAATAAAGAATCTCAAAAGCCAGGAGTGAAAAGAAATCTCTAGGAATCAAAAGCTCTACCGTTATGATACTTGCATATAACAAAATATAAACTAGGAGCTAAATTCCAAAGAACTACAACAATTTGTATTCATAGCCAGTAAAAAATAAAAGTCATTTAATCATCTAGGGCATGATGCATCATCTCAAAAGATCCCCTGGGGACTATAGATAGACTGTTTGACACAGCAGAAATCATCTAAAGCCTTTGACCAATACATTCAACAAAAATTGATTCTAAGAGTAGTTAATGTATGCTTTCATCGTTCTTGAACGAGTAAGTTTAACTTCAAAATCTACACTCTGAATCCCGTATTTGAAAAATCTCGTCCTCTCTAGATAGATAACTAATTCCAGCCCAGAAAATGTTGAAAATATTTGGCGTTAAACAATGTTATGAGTCTATAGAAACCTTCAAATTAAACATTATAAGAGAAAATTGGAATGCATTACCATGAAAGGAATGACCAGTTATTTCCGCCGCTGCTTCCATCACTACCTTTCCCATCTCCTCCACCAGGATTTTCACCACGAGAACCACCATATCCACCAGTTCCGCCAGAACCACCATCTGCAACTGCCAAAACCCGAGAATTCTCGCGACCCAATGGCCGATGTCGCAGTTCAAGATAACAACTTTCCTTAGGCTCAATTCCAGAACAAAATTTTAAAGCATATGAGGCAGAACGGGAGAAAGAGCAAGCCTCATTCCCCCTTATCCGAGCTGGGTTCGCAACGAGTTGAGACTGTAGACCAAAACGCAATCCGGACCCACGATTAAAACCCACAAAACGGCATAAAATAGGAGCTTTTAGAACAACTGCAACCTGGGTAGGAATCATCTTGGCTCTAGACGAGAGGAATTCAAGGATGATTCAGAACTACGCTTGGAGGTTTTAAATAAAAAGTAGGAGATGAGTGAATGAGTCTGGTGAGCAAGGCATGCGCCATGCACTATGTTGAAAAATCCTAGGAAATTCTGAACACTGTATATAGCTCGAAACTCCTCTAATGGAGGAAGTGGAGTTGCAGCGAGTAGAGGTTTCGGCTTTGACGGATGTGCCCGGTGGTTTCAGTAGAATAAGCCCAATATTACAAATCCAGTTCATTAGCCCGTTCAAATCAGGTTCAAATAGAGCTTCAATCGGTTTGGTTCCATTTTGGACAGAATTGAATCTGAATCGAGTCGATTTTATTTTGGATAAATGAAACCGACCGAAACCGAAACCGAATAGAGGAGAATCTCATTTTTTGGTTCAGTTTTCAATCGGTTCTTGGTTGGTTCGGTTTCGTTTCGGTTTCAGTTATTGGTTTTTCAGTATAAATTTGATTTTGTGTCGGTTTGTTCAGTTTAAATTTGGTTTGTGTCGGTTTTGACAATTTTATTTGTAGGTCTATAATTTGTAATTTTCAAATAAAAAATTTAAAATTATATAAATATTAGAAATTCTATTCGGTTCGATTTTGATTGATTTTTAAAAGAACGAACAGAAAATCGAACCGAACCAATTTGGTTCGAACATTGATTTTCGGTTAATTGAAATCGAACCGAATCGAGATTTTCAGGTACGTACACCCTTCCATAGGAGTGGGCACAATGTTACCTTAATCGCAGTTAGTAAATTCGGTCTCAATCCAATCTCACTTTTATGTGAATTACAATCGGTTTTTTATGTCGAAGAATTGTCTTTCATGGTTTGATTTGCGATTTTAAATGCAAAAAATATTTAAAACTGAATCGACTAGCACAACCCAAAGTCGTTACAAACCTGGCCCAAAATCGAAATTAACTCATGATCGTCAAACTTTACACAAACCGATCAAAAAGTTTTGGGTAGATGATTGGTGAGTTCTTACAAAGAAACAAATAGTTTTCGGTTTTAAAATCCCACGAATCAACCCGAACCGAATTGAACTCCCACAATTTGGTTCGGTTTGGGTCAGTTGGGTTGGTTTATTCTGTTCCTAACCCTACTTTTTATTGTTGATGTCGTGTTGACCACTTAAACAAGTAACCGAAACGAACCCAGAGGCCGACCTTTCAGGGTTTGGTTTTACAGTTAAGCGGGAAGGCGACGGAGCTGTCTCGGAATTCGAATCTGGAATTAACCAGTAGGCCATTGCTGGGTCGAGACGGGAAAGCATAAAAAGTAAAACCCTCGCTGAATCTCGAGTTCGCGGATCGATTAGGGTTTTAAGATCCTGAAAATGCCTTCCTTTCCTGCTCCTGGGTCTGTCACCATTTGTGAAATCAATCGCGACCTCAGTAAGCACTAACCTTACTCTCTCTCTCTCTCTCTCTCTCTCTCTCTCTCTCTCTCTCTCTGTCTTTCTTCATTAGTTTGTTCCTGTGTATGTCCGATGTTGTGTTTTCTGCTTATGAGTATAGTTTTGATTATATTTTGCAGTCACCTCCGACAGACTTTCAGACGATCTAGCAACCAGCACTTATGGAAAACTCCTTGTGCGTAAAATACGTGTTTTTGTGTCTTTCTGTGCGTGGTGCTTGTTATGCATTAACTAATGTTTTTTTTTGTCGGCATTTCGAATTTCTCTTGGTTAAAAAGGGCAAGGTATTCAGCCCTGTTCCATTTCAACCGGAAACTGTGGTGCTCCCTGGTTCCGATCAAGGAACTGAAGAACAAAACAGTAATATAGACGGTGAGGGTGCTCCAACGGAGGGTATTGTAGCATCCTTTCAGGGTTTCATCAATGGCTCCGTGAAACGCCTCTTTTCCCCTAACGATGTGAGTCTGTGCATATGCCTCGCTCCTCAAATTTGAAATGCATAATTTTCTTTTTGGTGTATTTTTCAAATGCCTGATTATAAGTTTATCAGATTACTAGAACTCTTGGTGATTGATTTCTGAAGTAAAATGAAAACTAAAACTGATGACGGATGGAAAAATTTAACACTTGAAGGAGAGTAATGGAGACCCATATGGGGCATGTTTTAGGAGTTTTACCTGTCCTAGTACATTTCCCCTTTGGAATAAAACTGAAGGTTTGTACTTAATGCAATGGAGTTATACATGATAACACGTGACATCAGAAAAATTGAGAAGAAAGAAGACTACGCTAAGGGTTAAACATTTGGAGTGTGTGTTAAAAATACTAAGTTATTGTAATTAACGTTTTTATTACTTGAACATTGGTGTTTATAGTTTAGAATTTAGACAATAATTTGGTAATTTTTCACCATGCGGAGTTGTAAGATCAAGCCATGTTTTGAAGTATTCTTCAAGGCTTTTATTGCTGGCACTTAGTTGTACTCTAAGGTAAATTTAGTTGTGTGTTTCCGGCTACTAGATTGAAAGGGTCTTGAATTCTTTATCTGTGTGGAGGGAGAACTTCATTTAATATTTTGGTTAGAATGTTGGATAATGTATGTATATTGTAAACAACATCAAATCATGAATTTCTTTCAAAGTATATGTGATGCAAGACAAGATTCCCTAATTAATTATTTCATATTATATGATATTTATTTCCACTTAATTAATATTTTATTTCCTAATTAGTTATTTTCAAATATTAGATTATTTCTCTAAGATATTGTTTTCCTAAGTCTATTTAAAGATTCACTCGTAATCTTTAGAGAGACTTTTGACAATTAAAACAATTTTTTCTATTTTGAGAATTATTTCTCTAGTGTTATTTTATTTTTCTGTTTCGATCACGAAACAAAATTTTCGCTGCACCAAATTGGTATTAGAGCAAGAATTTTAACCTTGATCTGATGGCTGACGAAGGTTCTAGTGGAAAACAAATCGTTGACGACGAACGACGATTGAAAATTCTCGAACAACGAGTTGAAGCCATGGAGCAACAATTCGGAAGAAAGTTGGAAGGAAACGACAAAACTTCATACGGTGAAATTTTTTTTCGACTATTTGAATATTGCATAAGACAGTCAGGTCAAACTTGTGACATATAAGTTAAAGAGTGGAGTTTCAGCACCGTGGGAGCAGCTCCAATTTAATCGACAGAGGCAAGGAAAAATGCATGTTTGAACTTGATTCAAGATGAAGCGATTATTAGAGGGGCGATTTCTACTTCCTGATTACGAGCAGTTTCTACATCAACAATATTGTACTTGTCGACAAGCCAACCGAACAGTGAATGAGTATATAAAAGAAATTTATCGGCTAAATGCAAGGGTGAATTTATTTGAAACTGAAAAACAATTTATTGCTCGATATATTGGCGACCTCAAACTAGCTATTCAAGATCGTTTGACTTTTTAAACTATTTGGACTATGACAGATGCAGTTAATATGACAATGAAAGTAGAAGTCCAATTTAGCTGGCCTGCAGTGCGTATGCCAAGTAATTTTCACTGACTCACTCCAGAGAGTTCAGTTATTCTCACTAATTTGACGATTATTGATGGAAAAACCATTAGTCATAATGATAGTCCATCAAATAAAATTTCAAAACATAATTTTAGTGGAAGCTCTTCAACCATTGTTCAGTCTGATTCTCAATTTCAAATCAATCACCAACAACGAGAAAATAACAATCTTTATGCACGTCCTACTCTCAAAAAATATTTTCGATACAACCAGCCAGGTCATCTTTCAATAAAGGCGTCCAATTCATTTAATAGAGGAAGGTGATGGTGACGAACACAATTTTGACGGAGTTATTTATGCAGGTGCTGAATTTGCTGAAGGAGATGTGAGTGAAGAAGTCGTGTGCTTCTTTCGACGAATTTTGATTACCTCAAAAGAACTAGACAACTCTCAACGCCACAAGATATTCCAATCACGATGGAAAATTGGTGGAAAAATCTGTAATGTGATTATTGACAGTATCAATACAGAAAATATAGTTTCCAAGACATTGGTAAAGACTCTGAATTTTCATGTGGAAGAACATCCCTTCCCGTATTGCATGGATTAAAAAAAGACCTGAAGTTTGAGTACATGAAGTTTGTAAGCTTTCAATGTCTATCGAAGCGTGTTATAAAGATGAAATCACGTGTGATGTGGTGGATATGGATGCTTGTCATGTCTTATTTGGGCTACCTTTGCTTTATGATGTTGACGCGATTTATAGAGGGCGAGATAATACCTTCGTGTTTCAGTGGCTCGATAAGAAGATCGTGCTGGTTCCACATCTTTCGGCGTCAACAAACTAAGTATATTCTCTTGGATGAATTCTTTGCAGTAAAAAACTCGAGGACGAGTTTTTTTCAAGTGGAGGAGATAGATGCAGGACAAGATTCCCTAATTAGTTATTTCCTGCTATATAATATTTATTTCTACATAATTAATATTTTATTTCCTAATAGTTATTTCTTAATATTAGATTATTTTCCTAAGTTATTGTTTCCTAAGTCTATTTAAAGACTCACTTGTAATCTTTAGAGGGATTTTTGACAATTAATATAATTTTATCTATTTTTAAAGTTATTTCTTTTGTGTTATTTTATTTTCCTGTTTCGATTACGAAACAAAATTTTTGCTGCACCAACATGTGCTCTTGTCTAAATATTCTACTTTTTCCTCTTTTTAGGTAAATTTATTACCAGCAGTGGATCTTCAAGGAGTTAGTTGGCACAAACATAAGCATATTATAGCATTCATATCTGGGAAAAGTCAAGTTTTCATACGAGATTATGATGATGCAGGTTGTTAGTGGTGTTATAAATAATGAAGTTATTGGTTATCCTTTGTTCTGTAGTATGAGTTATTTCATTTATTAATTTTCTGGCTTTGCTAAACAAATATCCTTATGATTCTAAATGTCATACAGACAGTAAAGATCCATGCATTCTGACTCATGAGTTGCAAAAAGACATCAAAGTATTGGAGTGGAGACCTAATGGCGGAAGGATGCTAGCAGTTGGATGCAAGCAAGTATCATTATTCCAGCATTCATTTATGGATGTTATATGTTCTCTTTCTTTTTCATATACAAGAAAAAAAGAAATTACTGCGTCTTCCCTTTTTATTACGTTATGCCTTTTATTCTCCATTTGATTAAATTTTATTTTGACTGGGTTTCCCTCATAGGAGTGGAATTTGCATATGGGCTGCCTCATTCCCTGGAAATGCTGCATCTGTTCGGTCTGGCATAACTTCCTTTGTAGGGTCACTATCAAAAGGCTCTGGCATTCGATATACTCTGGTGGACTTTCTTCGCAGTCCTAATGATGAACTGATTAGTTCCCTATCATGGAGTCCTGATGGAAGATATCCAGAAACTATTCTAGTTAAGGTGTAATTGTTATATTGTTTTTTTTTATATTGTGTGACTAAGTCTAAGTGGTGACTTGCTTCTGTGATAAAAACTTCCTTGACCTAGTGCTACATATCTAGCATCTGCCTCGTGTGAGAGCTCTTCGTTCATCATATGGGATGTTGCTCGAGGTACAATAACAAAGTTCACCTTTTAGTCCTCCCCAATGATATTAGCAATCTTTACTGTTAAAAGCTGTCACATTTCTTGGATAGACATGAGATGAGGGCAATCACACAAACTACCAACTGCAATAGATACAAGCATAGGATGAGGGCATACCCACAATCTTTTGAAATACATATTGAGACACACACGTGCACGATGAGAACACACTGCCACACTATGAAAACAACTGCATATACTCGTATTTCTTTCGATTTGCTTAACTGAGTCTATCTTACATCTTTTTTGTGGCTATGTTGCATTTTTGATCCAAGTGTCAACATATCTTATAATATGGTGACACACTATTATCTTAGTTTCAAATTCTGATTTTTCTTTTGATAATATTGAAGAAGTGTAAATGTATCTGTCAAGCTGGTTGTCAAAGCTGATATGTAAAACATACTGTCTAAAGTTTGACTTTTATTGCATTTATAATGCAATTTTCTTTTTTATTTTGAAAAGTGAAAAAATTATTTGTGTATTATACTATTTGTTTGCAAACATTTTTTGAGATCCCAGTTCAGTTTCTTTGTGGCTTGTCGTAAAAAAGGCTACTTGATACACTATTAGCTGAGTTTCAAAATTTGATTTTACTTCTGATAATATTTGAGAACTGTAAATATATCTAGTATGTGATTTGTTGTCAAAAGCACAAGGTCATAGTTTTTCTATTTTTTTGGACTTATATTGCATTTATATGGGATTTTACTTCTTATTTTTTTAATTTTAAGTGAGAAAATTATTTGCGTATTATCTCACTTGTTTACAAACATTTCTTTTCTTATTTCAGTTTCTTTTTGGTTCTAGTTTCTTCATGGTTAGATTTTTAACTCTTAAAAAGTTGTTGCAGGGCTTCAAACACCCATTAGGCGGGGATTAGGTGGCGTGTCAACAGTAAAGTGGTCACCCTCTGGAGATTACTTTTTTGCTGCCAAATTGTACATTCGTTTTTCTATACTATTATGACATGTTTTTTTTAACAATTTCTTTCTCAACTGGGGTTGATTTGAGAGATTTAAACTTGCACTATTTATTTCGCAGTGATGGTACTTTTTATCTCTGGGAAACAAACACTTGGACGTCTGAACAATGGTCCTCATCAAGTGGTTTTGTCACGGTAAATGAATAGTTATCTAAAAATATTTTCATATTTATATCTAATAATGGTTAGTCTTTCTCTTTTGAATTTTTTGGTGCAGGGAATTAGCTAAGAACTAGAATTCGTCTGTTTTAGTGCTCTACGCCGTTTCCATCTGTTTAAAATAAATTATCTGAAATGTTCTAAGAATTTTTTTAGCTTTGGAGTGCCAATATTAATTTTAGGCTTTGTTGTCCTACAATCTCCATCTATCATGAATGTTTTTTTTCCCTCAATTTCTCTATTTGAACCTTCTTAGATGTATTATCAGTTTCTTACAAAATAAATATGAAATTTATTTTACTTTCGCATATGTGATATTCCATGAATGGGTCTTGATGGAGGCCTTTTGAACTTGCTTTTCGTACTTTGTCGCCGTGCATGATAACAGAATTTCCATCTAGAATTTTGTCTTTCATCGAAAGTGATGCTGACCATCTAGA
The DNA here is from genome assembly GCA_022432975.1 of Begonia masoniana. Taxonomy (NCBI): domain Eukaryota; kingdom Viridiplantae; phylum Streptophyta; class Magnoliopsida; order Cucurbitales; family Begoniaceae; genus Begonia; species Begonia masoniana. The sequence continues at coordinate 48,927,332 of CM039505.1, forward strand.
ATTTGGTACTTGCAATTGTATTTGCTGACCATGTTTTAATATCAGTTTGTTGCAATGGTACTCAAAAAGTGGTGCATGGTAAAATCTGGATGGTTTTATATAGGCTCTTCTTTTGCCTATGCTCGCCAAAATTTTGAAAAACCTTATCTGTTTAAAGAACATATAACTTGTTTTACCCTTAGCAGAGTGGGTTGGGAGATCTACTTTATAATTTGAGTTTGAAAAGGTGGTGATTTATTTTATTTGGTTTTGTATATTTGATGATGATTGTTTGAGTGGGGTGTTTCAAATAATTTGACATTGGTTTTGTGACCTGAATAGGTTTTAATCATGGGCATTTATTTAAGAGTTTCTGTATCTGTTTTCTTTGCATTTTGTACCTCAACTGGCTCTTATACTATTACACTTAGTTTAAAAAGAGGGGGAGTAATCATGTGATAGGGATTTGAAAGGGGGTCTTACCCTAATTCTATTAGTCTAAATTTTTACAAGATTATTTTCATTAGTTTATTAATGTGTTTTCTATTTAAGTACTGTAAAATTGTTCTTTTGGTTGCTTGTGTGATGGAAAATATCAATCACTTTACACAGTTTGGCTTTTACTTTAGGGAGCAATTTGGGATCCTGACGGGCATATGATACTACTTGCCTTCTCTGGATCTTCAACGTTGGGTTCTATACACTTTGCATCAAAACCGCCATCATTAGGTACTCGAACTTTAAATTGGAGAATGTTTTGGTTAAATATTTACAAATTTACATTTGTGCCTTCAAAATAGGTAACACTTTAGAGATCCTTTATTGTTTCAATTTCTTAAGGCGATGTTATGTGAAGTAATTCGTGTACTGGGGAGCTTATACCTCCCAAAAGGTTGAGCGTGATGTGAGCGTCACGTACGAAAGCTTTTATTGTAATGAAAAATTGTCACACAGACCAAGAGAAGTTTAACTGAATCACAAAGTCCATAGGTATTATAGAACAGACACTGGCAAAAGAAGTTGATGAAACTAGATAGATGGTGGACAGTGAAGCTATTAAGATGGTTCCTAGTGGGCACTGAAACTAGATAGATGGTGGACAGTGAAGCTATTAAGATGGTTCATAGTTTCACAAAAAGTCTAGTCTTTTTTTTTTAGATCTTTTTTCTTATGTTCTTTAACATTGCTGAATTGCTACTTGTAGTAAGTTATTCACTTAATTGAAATTTGTTTTCAACGATGATTCTCCAGATGCACACCTACTCCCTGTTGATCTACCAGGGTTAGCAAACTGGTACGGAATCTTTTTGCTATCAGCCATTTGTTGAACAGTAGCTTCTCTTTATATTTTCCATGCTGAATATCTACTGTACGTGGTGATAAAGAAATGTAATTTTGGGCCATCCTTGTCCATGTCTCGTCTTTTGTTCATCTACATAGTTGTTTCTGACATGAGAGAGTACATTGTTAATGCTGTCAATTTGAAAATCCTCTTATGTTCTTTAGTCATGGCATTGAGAAGATAGCATGGGATGGTTCTGGAGAGCGATTTGCCGTGTCTTTCGAGAGCAAGGACGAGGCGTACAAGGGCCTGATTGCAATTTATGATGTTAGGAGGACTCCTTTGATTTCTGCATCGCTAATGTAAGTTACTTTTTGTTGTTTTTTTAACTCGTGGGATTTGAAGAATACTAATTACGAACACGAACCGATGATTAATTTAGCGGGTTCGTGAGAGGGCCCGGAGACGGTCCAAAGCCATTAGCCTTTTCATTTCACAACAAGTTCAAGGAAGGACCTTTACTCTCAGTGGTAAAGCTTCAACAATTTTCTCCATTTTTATAATATTTGTTTTCTGGGTTATTGTTAGTGTTTATTCATATTGAGAAGATCTGAGTCTGAGTTTTGCTGCCTGTTCAGTGCTGGAGCTGCGGGTTTTGCTGTACTTATCCTCTGATTTTTCGCTCCCATGTTCATCCTTAGTCTCGACTTGCCCCCGGGCCCTCGAGTGTTTCTTATGTTGTCTGCAATGTTGATTCTCCAGACCATGTTTTCATTTTTTGAGTGTAAATAATTCTTTGGATGATAAATTTCATGCTGTCACATAATTTGCCTCTACCTAATTACTAAATAATTGGATCGGTTTTTCAGTTGCATGAAGAACCGAATTCTTTGGGCCGGTTCATAGTTGAAAATGTGGATGATAATCATTTGCGAAAAAAATAGCTGGCCTGTGAAATAATTTTTTATATGCGAATTATTTTTTAACGGATTATGACATTTAATTATTATAAAGAAAAAAAAATCTTAAACTATAAGGTAGACTGACAAAACAAATTTTAAATTATCTTATGCTTACAAGTCAATTCTCTATCTGTGTATGATTGCGGATGATTTTGTGAAGCAGAGGTCATTTGTTCTCTAGTAGATTTTGTAGTCATTGCAAGTGCGAACAATTGTATTTTAACTGCGGATGATTGGGCGAAGCTGAGGTTCTCGAATGTGTGTTGCACATATTTCAAGTACGGGTGACCGTAAATGATTGGATTGTTAGTCAATGATATTATAAAGTTTGTTTTGATAACGAATATAGTTTAAAGTTTATTTTATTGATAATTACTTATTATTAAATTACATAAAAAATATATTAGAATTGAGAGACAATTAAAATGAGAGCGGGAAAAGTGAATATTATTAATAAAACTAAAAAAGAAAATAAATTTATTTTATAATTCCTTTTAGATTATAAGAAAATAAATTTAAAAAGTTACATTTTTCAATTTTTTAAAATTATTGTAGATTTATTTTTTCTAAAAAAGAATTTATTTTTAGTTAAATTTATGGGGATTAAAATTATGAATTACATATTATTAATTTCATTTGTGGAGGTTTATTGAATTGCTTAGAGTTGCTAACCTAACTATTCTAGTGCATTTAATACATTTTCTTAATTATTATTCTAAGTAGTAGTGTTTGTAGAGGTGAATTTAGAGGTTAAATTAAATAATAAATTTAACATTTTCCTTTGTGCAATTATTACTGGAGCCAAGAACATGGCCCCGTTTGGTGATAATGTTTGAAGGATCAATATTTTGATTATTTGAGAATCTAGACTCTATTTTAGTGTTCAGAAAACTAAGAATTTAACTATTTTTAAATTTTCACCAAAAAATATAGCTTTTGAGATTTGATTTTGTGACGACCCGAAATAAAGGGTCAAGCGCAATTCCACATCGCTTAGAGAGAAGATAGAAATGAAACATATGTAAAGGAACCTTCCTAATATAGTAAGACGCGTTTTGGAATACAATTGTCATTGGATCCCATAAGAATTTTGAAATTAAGAGTGCTCCGACAGTACCATGTTGGGTGACCGACTAGAAAGTCCTCGCTAAAACAAATCCGTGATGATTGTATGAGCGACCCAAAGTACAGATTTTGTAAAAATATAGAAGTGATTACAAAATATGTATTAATCTTTTAAATTTGAATAATTATCAATAAAAACCTTGAACGATGAGCCATTAACAAACTCGTGTTTAAAATATTTTTAATTCACAAAACAAATCTTAAACTATCATTCGTTAACAATTCAACCCTATGCGGTAGGTCACAATTCAAATGATGTCGACTGCACTTGAAATGGATGTAAAACACGCTCGAGAACGAACGACCTTAGTTCTACACGAACATACCCGTCTCTACAAGGGCATACCCATGGTCGCCTGTAGTAAAAATGCTCGCCCAAATTTGTTCGATGGAATGTACGGTGCTAAGTCCTCGACTTAGCCAACCTTTCCAATAATTCGCTCAACACACGAAAATAGCAAGTAAGCAATGAGACAAGATGTTTACGGGAACTCTCCCAACCCTCAATTATATTCCCAATATAAAAGACAAGGAACAAATCGCTCAATGATCACCACAAATAACTCAAGACCAAACACACTTGCTTGTCTTAGTTTTGGTGTCTAGAGGCATATTTATACACAAGTGGCTCGGGCACCATTCATGAATCAAAGCATACATCAATTAATTACAAAGTGCCTTCGGTTCATGTATGTGCATCGCGCCCCGCGCGCTGCACCCCTTGGCACTTCGGGCTCGCACCGCTTCGCGTCAAGCATCGCGCCCCTTCGCGCTAGGCGTCGCGCCCCTTCGCGCCAACGCGTTCCAGACCGCGTCTGCCAGGCGCGCGCCGCGTACCGCGAACCGTCGCACCCCTTCTCTCGCGCCTCTCCGCGCTCGCATCTTGTAATATCCGGTTTGTACGGACCTTTGATTTTATTGTTATTATATTATTAGTGGCATTTTTGGTAAATATGTCAAATCAGGTCCGTTTTACAAAAAGAAAGTGTCATTACGATTCTAACGAATAATAAGAATTTTAAGGAATTTACGGAGATTTTCGGAGATCAAACACTATATTCCGAGTAAATACGCTTCTAGTAACGTAAAGGACGTTTTAGTAAAAATAGTAAACAATGTCCAAATTACGAACGGACAGTTTTATTAAATCTCAAATATTAAGTTGAGCTTATTGGGGAAGTTTGGAAGTTCGGAGGAACCGAATAGCTAAACGATTAACGAACCGAATGACGAAACTAATATAAAAACTTAAGAAAGGGCAAGATCGTCATTTGAACATTTAACTTTTATTATTTGTTAAAAAGGCAAAATGCCTTTGTGATTTTCTACGAAAATCACTTTCCAGAGAAGTGTTCTTCTCTGTTTCTTCCTCCCTCCCTCGCGCAAACCTCTCTGGCCGCGGCGATCCAACGAGCTCCGACCTCCGATTTCTCTTCCGTTCCTCGTCATTTCTTCTCCTCTCGCTACCCTCGGTATGTAGCTTTAGTCTTGGGTCGTTTATTTCGAGTTTTGGTTCGATTTAGGGTTAGGGTTTAAATTAGGTTTTCCGTTAAAAAACGCGATTTAGGCTTCGTAATTAATAGGTTAGCTATAATTACGTATATAGTGAACGTATTGAACGTTATTGGACGAAGAAAAGTCGAATTGCGAAAAAGTTATAAATTGGTAAAATTTCGGGTTTTTAGGAAAAACTCGTCATTTAAGATTTCGGATTATCGAGCTTTAATTAACGTTCGAAATGCTTTAATTAGCTAAGTTGGAATTTTAGGAAAATTCTATAGTTAAGGATTTCGTGATTTGGACGTTTATAGTATAAATCGGTTCTAACTATGAATATCGTGTTTTCTCAGACACACGACTCCCGTGGACGAAGCTAGTGATTCAGTGCGCTCCAGGTAAGTTTTCGTGACTTACTTTGACCCAAAGGTCTGCACCATACTCCGTCGTCGTCTCGAGAATACTCGAGGAACTGTTTGTTTTAGGTTATTCTGGTTGGGTAGTTAGGTTAGTTGTTTATAGGTTCTGCTTTACTGCCATGAATGTATGCACGTTGGTTGTTTACTTTCTGCTTATATGAACTGTTCATGCATCACGGATTTCAAATGTCATGAAAATGGATTTCCGCACGTGTTTTAAGAAAAGAAAGGTAATCTGTAATTAATGAACGTAATCTGTAATTAATGAATGTAATCTGTTTCTGGTTACGCGAGGTGGGGCTCAGGCATGGCTGTTGGTTTTTTTTTGAGCATGTACCCCCCCCCCCCATCTAAGTGGAAAGTGGTAGTTCGACCGCGGAATGTATCCTTTCCATTTAGTGGGCTGAGATCTCGGTGACAATTCTGTCTGTGACGTAATGTATCTGTGAATGTATCTGTAAATGAATCTGTAAAGGCATTGGTAAATGAATCTGAATTGGTAATCTGAACGTTTTCTGAATGGCATACGCACGCATGCATGCATCTGCATTTACGTAGCTTACTGAGATTTTGTATCTCACATGTGTCTGTATGGTGTAGGTAATCTCTTAGGCGATATTGAGCCAGGTGAGGACGACGTTCCTCCTCCTGACGAGGGATGCAGTTGATGGATGATGGCCGTGGGAGTGCGCTGAGCAGTCGAGGCGCTTTTGACCCGAGGGGATCGTCTATGTATGTATGGACTCTGAGGGTTTTTGGGATATTTTGGTCTGATAACGTTATAGATATTATAGGATGTTTTTAAGTAATGACGTTTGTTTTGAAATTCTGGAAATGTTTGGGTTGTTGATTTAAATGTTTTGAAATGTTTTGAAATGGTTTAGGTTGTTACGGATAGGCTCGGTTTTTAGAGCTATCCACGCAGTTGGACTTCGTAAAGTCTGACGCGAGTTGGTTGAGTTAACGCATAAATTCACTTGGTTTAAAGATGTAAAAGTGGTATAGAATGATAAATGTTGAAGTGTTTAGGGTGATAGAAGTGGTGAAGGAATGCTCTCTGGAATCATGTTCCAGAGAGGAGAAAGTAGTGAAGTGTATTGCTCTCTGGAATCGGATTCCAGAGAGTTGTGATTGTGTTCTGCTCTCTGGAATTCCAGAGAGCTAAGTATTGAACGAAAAATGAACGAAAATAGAAGGAAGAAACCAGGGAGAAGTCTGATCGCTTGGGTGGTCGCTGCATAAGGGGTGCAGCGATCGATCTCTGCAGCAAGTAGAGATCGATCGCTGCCCTGCTTGCTGCTTTGGCAGCATATGCGGCGATCGATCTCTGCCTTTGGCAGAGATCGATCGCTGCTTGGGCAGTGATCTCACCATCAGCGATCGGTCTCTGCCTTCAGCAGAGACCGATCGCTGCTTGATCAATACATGGCAGCGATCAGTCGCTGCTACGCACAGCGCCTGATCGCTGCTTGATATTTTGGGGGCAGAATCCCAATTCTGCCCTCCCACTTTTCTGCATGGTTTTAAATGTTTAATTTAATGTTTTAAGTTTCTTTTATTAATTGTTTTATAGTTGTTTTAAATGACAGGTTCCATTTTAATTCTGATTTCAGTTTTGATTTCAACTACAGTTTTAATTCCGCACAAAGTTTTATTTAAAGTAAAGGAAAGTAATAAGTATAGAAAAAAAAAAATGTATGGAAATACGGGTACGGTATTAGGGGTGTTACACATCTGCTTGCTGCGCCTGTTGGTTCGCGCCCATTTGCGCACCTCCTCGCTCGCGCCTGTTCGCTGGCGCCTTTTCGCAGGCCCAGTGCCCATCTTCTGGAGCTTGGCCTTGGCGCCCAGCGCCTTGGCCCAAATCAACGAGCTGCCTTCCATAGTGGGCTCCCTCCAAGTAAGTCCACCAAATAGCCAAGTGTCTTTCCAACACTTAGCCCATTTTGGAGAAGCCTCGCCCCTCCTCTTTCGGGCCTTGACCCGAGCCCTGAGCTTAGTGCAAATTGGGGCGTGACACCCATGGTCGCCTGTAGTAAAAATGCAGTCATCCACGCTTGGAATGAGTGAAAAACATGTTTGGGAATAAACGATTTTGTCTCCACGCGGTTACCAACATTTGAAATGAATGCAAAAATGCACTGGAAAACGGCAACATTTGCTTCACGTGTGTGTACACGCTGTCGCCTGCAGTTAAAATGTGGTTGAACACGACTGAGTTGAAGGGCAGGAGAATTGACTTGCTAACATGTGATAATTTAGAGTTTATTTTGTTAACTATCGTAATTTAAAGTTTATTTCGTCACTGACTTTGACCACATAGTTTAAGGTTTTCTTTGATTTTTTTTTTTCTATTAAATTTTTGAACAATCACGTTGGCAGGAAAATTTTCTTCATCAATCTTAAACAAACTAGGGGTAAGCCAAAGTCACAATTTACATGAAGAGAGGATGAACAGGAGTAGAGGTTGGACAATTGCAGTTGCTGGCAATCTCTATTTGCAGTTAAGTGAGGGTCGATCGATTGTAGAATGTTGTTGGGCAATCGATTTCCGAAGTTTGGTGATAATGGATGCTCGTTTCATTTTGCTCAGAGAAACGCGTGGAAGACGACGAATTCAAACGAAGATAACATTATAAAATGATTTGGGCTGTGAGAGCACGTTTGCTAGCTGCTTCGCTTGGACTGCTTTGATGATGATGCAGACGAGAAATCATGTAATGAGTTTCTGGTTTTTTTAATCTTAACAGTTCGTCAAATCTTATTTAATTGATGCGGAAATGTCGCTGGAAATCGAATCATCCGCCCCAACTCATTGGTGCAACCATTTTTTAGAGAGAATGAAATGGTGACGTAGGGTTTAGAGAGAGAGAGAGAGACAGAGGGACATGAGAATCTTTGTCTTGGTATTATCCGTCTTTGTTTACTGGAACCAAAATTTTGGAGTTGAGGGGCTTAGCTGGTTTTTGATCCATCCTTTCTCTCTCTCTCTCTCTCACTGCCATCTTCGTTATTCTTGATTGGGATATACTTTAATTGCTCCGACATATTCGTTCCCACTCGCGCAATCAATATCCTGGACGGGAAAATTTGTATTTCGGCGATTGTTTTGGATTAGTTCTTGATTTGGGTTTCCTGATTTACCGCTTTTCCGAAAGATGCATAGACCGATTGCTGATTGCTGAGTTTGACGTACAAAAGAGAGTTAAAATTGGTCTTTTCTTGAGCATGGTATGGCCCAAAAAAATTCCAAGAAACTCTATCAAGTTTGGAAGGGAAGCAATGTAAGTCTCCGTATCATTTCAATGCATTTGTCTTTAATTTTTGAATTTGATAGTCTCCTCCTCCATGTGATCTCTTTCATCTTGGCTCTTATTTATATTTTACTTGGTTGTTTTCTTCATGAAATTAAGCAAAATACAATTGTTTTTCATGACTTGAGACGATGAGAATTCTCATCTTTTAGTTTAGTTTGAAATAGCCATCAATATACTCACCACTGTTATTTATGCAATTATCTTTCTTTGATCTAGTGCGTAGTCAACTCCTAAAGTTTCTGAATTTTCTGGAGTTGACAGAAAAAATTATAGGAACTTTGTTTTTTTTGTTTTTTTACCTTGAACACTCCTGCTGAAGAAATTGTTTTGGAAGATAAATTCGTGGAGGTTTGTGTTAGGTATTCCTACGATTTCAATTCCAATAATATGGCAGAACAAATAAACCAGAAAATAGACTTTAATTCAGCAAGAAAATGAACAATTCAGAGGAATTTTAGAGCCTCTGTATCTCTCCCATTACCACTCTTTTTCTTCCCTTAGCTTCGAATTTCCTCCCCTTAATATAATTCTACCCCTATTTAATATTATCATTAAAAGTTTGCCCCTCCCTTAATGAAAGTAACCGAAACAACATTAAAAGACATTGCTATTCAGCTTCTTTGTTTTGTAACTCTTGACGTTTCTTTGTCCTCCTTGAATACGTGAATTTAATTGATGGATCTCTATCAATACCCGCCGCCCAAACTTTCACCTTGTCCTCAAGGTGGAATTGCGGAAATTGAGCCATTATGATATCAAAGAACTCCCACGTAGCCTCCTCTTTAGGTAACCCTTTCCATTGAATAAGAACTTCTCCTCGAGTTTGAATGCCATCTGTACTTGGTTGCACATTCAATAAATCTTCGGGTTCTAAGTGAAGCTCCATATCCTCAGCTAAAGTAGTTGGTAAGGTTGTAGTTACTACCTGGTTGCCTATGGCTCGGCGTAATTGAGACACATGGAATACGTGGTGGATGTTAGAGGTCTCTGGTAGTTGCAATCGGTATGCTACTTGTCCCACCCGCGTGATCACTTGATAAGGCCCATAGAAACGAGGGCTAAGCTTCTCATTCCTTTTCTTAGCCAAGGAGCGTTGTCGGTAAGGCTGTAATTTCACAAATACCCAGTCGCCCTCATTAAAATACACTTCACGTCGTTTGCCATCAGCTATCTCCTTCATACGTGCTTGAACTTTCGTTAAATGATTGTGCAATGTAGTGATAATGGCATCTCGTTCTTGTAAAAGGTCCTCTAGTGATTGAACCGCAGAATTACCCTTCCCCACGCGAACCAAAGGAGGTGGCTCTCTCCCATAAACTGCTTTGAATGGAGACATCTGAATAGCTGTATGAAAGGAAGTGTTGTACCAGTACTCAGCCCAAACTAGCCATTGAACCCAGGATTTGGGTTTGTCCGATGCAAAACAACGTAAATAAGTCTCCAGAGAACGATTCACCACTTCTGTTTGACCGTCCGTCTGCGGGTGATAAGCGGAGCTATGATGTAGCATCGTGCCCTGTAGCTTAAAGAGTTCTTTCCAAAATATGCTTAAGAAAATTTTATCACGGTCAGCTTACGATCGATCGAGGGAACCCATGTAGACGAACAACTTCCTTTATAAACACACCAGCCATGGCTTGAGCAGTGAAAGGATGTTTAATGGCAATGAAGTGGGCATACTTACTTAGGCGATCAACAACTACCAGAATGGCAGTGTACCCCGCGGAACTGGGTAAGCCTTCGATGAAATCCATAGAAATGTCTTCCCAAATCGATGCGGGGATCGGTAGAGGCTGGAGAAGCCCTGCTGGGGATAGAGCTTGATACTTATTGCGTTGACAGATATCGCATGCTGCTACAAATTGTTTAACCTGGTTGCGTAACCCTTTCCAAAAGAACTCTGCTGCTATTCGTTGGTAGGTTTTAAACCCTCCTGAATGACCGCCTACTACCGAACCATGAAATTCTTTAAGCAACACTGGGATTAAAGCTGAGTTGGGGGCCAACACCAGTCGCCCCTTGTAATATAATCGCCCGTTATGCAAGGAATATCCCGTTGGTGCCTCAATTTGCTGTTGAAGTTGAGCGAGGATGAGTGCTAATTCTTTATCACCCAAGATCTCGTCCTGAATTTCCTTCCAAGGCAAGAGTGTCGTGATCGACAAAGTGGCAAGCGTGGGTGGAACAGGTCGACGAGAGAGTGCATCTGCCGCCTTATTCTCTAATCCTGCTCGATATTGAATTTCAAAGTCGAATCCCATGATCTTTGTTAGCCACTTTTGATGCTCCGAACTCACCAAACGTTGTTCTAATAAGTACTTGAGACTACGCTGATCCGTGCGGACAATGAAATGACGTCCCAGCAGATACGGCCGCCATTTAATGATAGATAAAACAATGGCACGGAGTTCTCGCTCATACACCGATTCCAACTGAGCGCGAGGTGACAATGCTTGGCTAAAAAAAGCGATTACTCGACCTCCTTGCATTAGAACTGCCCCAATGCCGGTACCAGAAGCATCTGTTTCTAACACAAACGTCTTGGTAAAGTCCGGTAAAGCTAAAACCGGTACTGTAGTCATCGCGGTTTTAAGTTGTTGAAAAGCTGTTGCTGCCGCATCCGACCACAGAAATGCATCTTTCTTTAGGAGGGCTGTTAGTGGAGAAGCTATTTTTCCATAACTAGACACAAATCTTCGGTAATAGCCGGTTAAGCCCAAAAATCCCCTCAATTCTTTCAAGTTGCGTGGGACCGGCCATGATAGCATTGTTTCAATCTTCGATTTATCAACTGCAACCCCTTCAGCTGAAATAATATGCCCCAAATATTCCAAACGTGGTTGTGCGAAGAAGCACTTGGAAGGATTAACATATAACTTATGCTCTTGCAAGATGGTAAGAACTGTTTGAAGGTGTTGTACGTGGCCCGCAATGTCCTCGCTGTATATCAGTATATCATCGAAGAAGACTAGGACAAAACGCCGCAAAAAAGATTTGAAAATCTGGTTCATAAGAGCTTGGAATGTCGATGGAGCATTAGTAAGTCCAAAAGGCATTACCAAGAACTCATAGTGGCCTTCATGTGTGCGAAATGCTGTTTTAGGGACGTCCTCTGATCGCACTCTGATCTGGTGATAACCTGACTTTAAATCTAATTTGGAGAAAATAGTGGCACCTGATAATTCATCGAGTAGCTCATCTACCTGTGGTATCGGAAACTTATTTGGAATAGTGATCTTGTTCAAAGCCCAATAATCTACACAAAAGCGCCAACTCCCATCTTTTTTCTTCACTAAAATAACCGGGCTAGAGAAAGGACTACTACTCGGTTGAATAATGCCGGCCGCTAACATTTCCCCCACTAGTTTTTCAATTTCATCCTTTTGAATGTGAGGGTAGCGATATGGTCGAACACATACAGGAAGCGTGCCTTGGGCGAGCACAATTTGATGATCTAGAGCCCTAGGAGGTGGTAACCCTTGTGGTGGAGTAAACAACTCCTGGAAGGAGTTGAGAATAGCTTGAATTTCCGAAGATGGTTGTGAATGAGGCTCCTCTGCTAGCCCCTGTAGTTCCAATAATATTCCCGTGTCTCCTGGCTCAAAATTTTTTACTAAGGAGTTAAAGGAAATCAAAGATTTCCCCAAGCTAGGATCCCCCTGTAGTAAAACTGGTTTGCCCTGCACAGCGAAGGTCATAGTGAGGTCTCCCCATTTAATCTGCATTTCCTCTTGAGCCTTAAGCCATTTGAATCCTAATATCACGTCTGCACTGCCCAACTCAAGAGGCAAAAAATTTTCTACCACCACCAAACCTGGAAAACAGACTGGAAGAGCTTTGCACATGCCTTTACTCCTGACTGTCATACCCGTACCTGTGATCACTTCGAATTGCCCGTTCGGCTCCAATGGAAGACGTAAAGCATCAACGACAGAATGAGAGATGAAGTTATGAGTTGCCCCGCTATCGATAAGCACGACCACTTCTTGGCCGAAAATTGTTCCCCGAAGCTTCATAGAATCTGGGGACGAGAAACCCACTATAGAATTGAGGGATAATTGCGCTAATTCGGGCTCCTCAGTCTGTACCCTTTCCTCCTGCGAATCACTCTCGTGGAGAACCTGTTCTGTCGGATCGCCCTCCGCCTCCTGACAGACTAAGACCAAGAGATCTTTCGATTTGCAGCGATGGCCATAGTGAAACTTTTCATCGCAACGGTAACAGAGCCCGTTTTCTTTCTTCCGCTGTAGCTCTGCGTCGGATAATCGTCGAAATGAAGATGCTGATCGAAATGGAGGATGAACCGAGTTTGGTTTGGGCATGGGCAGCGCTGGAAACGAAGGAGGCGATGGTAATGCGCGGGCTGGACCTGGTTGCGGGCCTCTGGATGGCGCAGAATGGGAAGGATTCTGGGCTGGAATTTTGGGCTTGGGATATCCGACCCATCTCGCCCCTGGATCAGGTCCGGTTTGCTGAAGAAGAGCAAACTTGTCTTCTACCCGCTGTGCCGTAATCATCATCTGGCCGAGACCCGATGGACGGAGAACCAGAAGTTCAGCCCGAACGTCTGATCTCAAACCGGTCATGAATTGCGCCTCCAGTAAGTGCTCGGGTAGGTCCGAAAAATGGGAAGCCGCTCGTTCGAAAAGTTGTCGGTAGTCTCGTACCGTTCCGATCTGTTTCAACTGTAAGAACTGCTCCGATAGAGTTCCATCGAGGGATGAACGGAAACGCTCCAACAACAGTAGACGGAAATTGGCCCAACTACGAAAAGGTCGTCGGCGTTCCTCCCATTGAAACCAGGCCAGTGCTTCTCCCTCCAGATGGACAGCCACCCAATGAAGTTTTTCCTGTTCTGATAATAGCTGCAGAGTAAAGAAGCGCTCAGTCCGAAAAATCCAGTCGTCTGGATCTCCCCCTGAAAAGACGGGCATTTCCAACCGACAATGCAATTGCTCCTCCTTCCAGCAATCCCCTCTGTCTCGTGTTTGTGAAGCTTCACCTTGGTGACTCGACTGTTCCACAGGTTCGTCTCCTATTTTTTGTTTGCCTTTATCCCAATGCTCCGGCGGTGCCGAACACACCGCATCTGCTAGCGAATCTAATTTCGCCATAATCAGCGCCATATTCCTTTCTAACTCTGGCAACCGAGCGATGTCTTCTTTGACAGCATCCATCTCTTGCCGCCAGTCACCTGGTGCCATAGCTGTATGATCCTCGCTGAACCCCTGTTTTCCCTGTTTCTTCCCCGCCATAATCCAGGAAATGCTCTGATACCAATGTTAGGTATTCCTACGATTTCAATTCCAATAATATGGAAGAACAAATAAACCAGAAAATAGACTTTAATTCAGCAAGAAAATGAACAATTCAGAGGAATTTTAGAGCCTCTGTATCTCTCCCATTACCACTCTTTTTCTTCCCTTAGCTTCGAATTTCCTCCCCTTAATATAATTCTACCCCTATTTAATATTATCATTAAAAGTTTGCCCCTCCCTTAATGAAAGTAACCGAAACAACATTAAAAGACATTGCTATTCAGCTTCTTTGTTTTGTAACTCTTGACGTTTCTTTGTCCTCCTTGAATACGTGAATTTAATTGATGGATCTCTATCAGTTTGATAGATTGTTTCATTATTTTTTTGTTCAATAATTATTTGTAGCCTACTATAGAATGGATCATCGAGGTTTATGCGCATTGTTTCAAATGAAGTATGAAGTTAATGAAATCAGTAAACAGTGATTTGACTGAATTGTGATGTGCCTTTGTTTGACTATCAGAAGGTTTGCATCAATATAACTTTATTATTTGATCTCGAGGTCTGCCAAATATCTGGCTTTTAAAGTCTAGTTTGTACCTTTTGAGGTTAATATATTGTTGTAAATGCGATTGTCAGATTTCAGCCAAGTCTAATTCTTCTGTTGGATTCTGATATTTGAGTTCTTTTCTTGGTATCAGAAATTTTTCTGTGGCGGGAGATTAATTTTTGGACCTGATGTTTCATCGCTTTTTCTCTCCATACTCCTTATTACTGGTCCCACCATTACATTTTGCGTAAAGGCATATTTGCAGATCGGCGAAAAGGAGCTCCCTAATTATACAAGTTATCTAATATTGACAGGTTGTGCTATCCTAACAATTTTGGTAAGTGCATATAATCTATATTACTGTTTTTTTGTTTTCTGTCTTAAATGGTGAGAATTTTTCCAAAGTAAATCTAGAAAGAGTCACCTATCCCGAAAGAAAGGGAATCAAAGATATTGATTTCTAAAAGTGTCATAATTCTTCTTTCTGTCACTTGGTAAGGTTGGAGTGGTTGTGTGTGTGTGTGTGAGAGAGAGAGAGAGAGAGAGAGAGAGAGAGAGGAGGGAGAGGGGGTGGGGGAGGGGGGAGAACAAAGAAGGCTACGTCAAGTATAATGTATTTCACATGAAGCCTCAGGTATTTCTTTGAACTCCTGTGGGAGCTATAACATTTCCGTTCTTTTTATTCAGCATGCCATCAGTTATGGTGTGTCACATAACTCTTTAAGAATAGATTTGGTTTTTCATAACAAAATTTCTTCTTATGAGAAAATGTAATTGGAGAATGATTCTTGAGAGTTGTAGTTCTGGGCATAAATGGATTTTGTGCTTTATCAATAAATTAGTTGATAAAAGTATTTCTTGTTGTGATAGTTTAAAATCTCTTGCGCAGGATTTGACATTTCTCTTCTTAACCTCCGGAAGAGATCCTGGAATACTCCCTAGGAATTCAAAGCCTCCTGAGTCAGATGAAGCAGAAGATATGACAACGCCATCCATGGAGTGGGTGAATGGTAGAACCCCTCATTTGAAACTTCCACGGACGAAAGATGTGGAGGTGAATGGCCACACAGTAAAAGTAAAATACTGCGAAACGTGTTATCTTTATCGCCCTCCTCGTGCATCTCATTGTTCTGTCTGCAACAATTGCGTGCAGAGATTTGATCATCACTGTCCATGGGTTGGACAGTGCATAGGAACAGTACGTTCTTTCATTATCTCTACTAAGTAATAATGTTATAAATATACCATCAGTTCTTGTCTTGGACACTAACAAGTGTTAGTACCAATTTGTTTATGACAGTATGATCTTTTTATTCTGGCATACGTTTTCTCTAAGCACAAAGTTAATTGTGCCACTCAAAGTTATTTGTTCTTGCAGCGTAACTATCGGTTCTTCTTCATGTTCATAACAACATCGACAATCTTGTGCATCTATGTCTTTTCATTCTCCTGGTTCTTCCTCGTTGAGAGTGAAGAAAAGATTTGGAAAGCCATAACAAAAGATTTTCTGTCAGATTTCCTCATCGTATATTGCTTCATAGCTGTTTGGTTCGTTGGTGGCCTTTCAATTTTCCATTTCTATCTAATATGTACAAATCAGGTAAGGCCTTCTCTATATTTTTATTTTTTTCAATACTATATTCTTACTGCTTTTAAGGATTCTGTTAGGAATATTATAAGGAGGGATAATATTTTAGTAGATTAAGGGGTATTTGTCTGAATAATTCGGTTAAGATTTTATTATGATTTTGTGGGTTATATATGTGGGGAGAGATGAGTGATACGAGTGGGGAAAAACTGGAGAAAAAGGGGACAGTGCAGAGGCTCTAGAATTCCTCTGCGTAGGAGAGAGAATGACTCTCGAATTCCCTTCATTGTTCGGAGTTTTATTGCTAAGTAAGGTTGGTTTATTTCTTTTGCTGGGTGTGTGTGTTGTTCTGGAATTGGAAAAACTACAGGGTACCTATCAATGGTATCAGAGCAGTGATCCTACAGAATGACAGGAAAGAAATAGATAACCGGAGGAGTGAGTAAGCAAACCATGGACGATGATCCGATAGCTTGAAGTGACTTACGGCAAAAGCTGGGTTCCATCAAGGAAAATCTCGCTCTGCTGCCAGAGATGAAGCGAATGATGACGATGATCATGGTGAAGCTAGACTTACTAGCAGAAACCTTGAATGCAGCACCATCGAAGCAGAGAAGTACCAGAAGTCTGAAGCTCGACGACGAACAGGGAAGAGACGAACCTGTGGGACTGTCGAGCTATCAAGGGGAGACAGAGCGATCGGACATTCGACGACCCAGCCCAGTGACCCCAACAGTCACTCAGCCAGCCCCGGTCCGAGCCTTCCCTGCGAGCCTAGCACGGTCTCTGGCATCAGCTTCAGCTGCGTGCGCAGCACGACCCACGAAATCAGCGTCTGCTAACCACTTTCATTCAGCGACCTCGTTTCGGCATAAGGTGTACACCGACTTGCTCTCGGGGAGAGAGAAAAGGCAGTGGTTGGTCAATTTCGGCAAATTTCTCGGGATCTTCCTCTCTCTCTTGCTTCACGACGCCGTGACCCACGCAGAGGAGAAAGAAGCTGCGCAGAGGGATGAAAAGAAATGAGCCATTCACCAATTCAGTGGGGCCAACCCACACAAACTGGGTTTAACAGCCCAGTCACCAATTCAGTCTGGGGGCCAAAATCTTCCAGTGAGCCCAACTCGAATTCGACCCTCACTGCATAGGCTCGCCGCTGTGGATTTAAGATTAATCCCACCTTGAGGACAAGGTGGAATTTTAGGCGGCCGGTATTGTTAGGAATATTACAGGGAGGGATAACATTTTAGTAGATTAAGGAGTATTAGGGGTATTTGTCTGAATAATTCGGTTAGGATTTTATTATGATTTTGTGGGTTATATATGTGGGGGGAGGTGAGTGATACGGGTGTGGAAAAACTGGTAAAAAAGGGGAGAGTGCAGAGACTCTAGAATTCCTTTGCGTGGGATAGAGAAGGGCTCTCGAATTCCCTTCATTGTTCGGAGTTTTATTGCTAAGTAAGTTTGGTTGATTTCTTTTGCTGGCTATGTGTGTTGTTCTAGAATTGGAAAAACTACAGGTACCTATCAGATTCCTTAAGAATTTGGGGTCAGCAGCAAGTAAGATAATCGATTTTGAAAATTCTAAAATTTGTTTGCAGGGCCTGTTTTTGTTGGTTTGTGGTTTTTTGCGTTGATAATTAGCACGTAGATGTGACACAACTTTTATTAATAATAAAAGCTGCATATTTGTTGTTTTTCTTCTACATACCTTGCATTATATCTTTTATGCATGCCTTTCTGGTCATCAAATTGAAGCTTAAGAGTCACACGACATCTTTCGTGCATTATGTAGCATCATACTTTTAAGTGTATTTTTGTTGCTAACAAAGTTAAAATATAGCAAGGGATCTCCATGGTCCAAGATGATTTCTTTCCTTTGCAACCTATGTTGTTCAAGCAATTTATTGTTGTAGAATTTAGCGTTCTTATTTGTATGCACTTCTTCCTTAATACATAGTTATTGGCTGTTTGGAGCAATATGTATATGGTTAGTTAAATTTGAATTGATAATTAATTAGGGGAGAAAATTTAGTGTATGAAAAATTCTTTTGAGAATCTAGTTGAAGATCCAGGAAATATGATTTAAAATTGATGCATTGGTTTAAACCTGTTTAATCTATTCTGACATCAAGTTCAATGCAGACTACTTATGAGAATTTCCGATACCGATATGATAAGAAGGAGAATCCATACAACAGAGGAATGAAAGAAAACCTGAAAGAAATGTTTTTGTCCAAGATTACACCTTCGCTGCACAAATTTAGATCTCCTGTGGAAGACGAACATATTATGGTAGTGTCCATATCTCCTAATCTTGATGATGGCATGCTTAGCTCAAAGGAGAAAATTGACATTGAAATGGGAAATAAGCTCATAGAAGATGGTGCTTTCCCATTTCCTGAGATTATGGGTAACTTAGAGTGTGATCGGCGACACGATTTGAAGACCGAGGAAGAAATAAAGTCTAGTTTTGATCCCTTACTTCCTCTTGATCAAGAATCTGTAGTGCCTCCGGGAATTTCCAATGTTCATCCACAAGATGGAGTAGCTGCTGAAAGCACAGTCACTCAAGATGGTGCAGATTGTAATGGAAACGATGTGGTTCAAATTAAAGATTCTTTCCTTCAAGGATGAAGGTACATCTCTCGCTCATTCACTTGTACTATTTTGAGAAAAAAAGAAATTTCGACGTGCAGTAATAAAAATAAGTTTTTTAATCTATGATCTGAGTAATATCAAAAGAATAATGTTAGATTTACGTTCTAATTCTATACTTTAATTTTACCTTTTAACTTGACACTTACGTATCATTCATTAATTGATTTAATAATTAAGATAAATAATAAATAGTTAAAGTAAAGTAATGATTATACCAATTAATGTGTGACAATTGAAGATGTATGAATATAGTGTAAAATTAAAGGGTGAACCTAGCATAACTCATTACATAGCCGCTCATGACTTGAATCCTTAATGGAAAGTGTGCTTTGGAGTCTAAATCTAGAGTCAACTAGTTCAGTTTCATAGCACTTAATTATAATACAGTATGCAATTTGAAAATGTAGATCAAATGTTCAATGTTTTCTATATCATTATATTGCCATACATTCTGCAGGTATAATCTTCGACAGCGCGTGTAAGAGAACTTAAATGATCATCTTCCGGTAGTTTTTAGCGGTGCGCGAGAGAGAGGGAGAGATTAAGGTACTGTGATTTTGCTGTAAATTGTAAAAATGACATTGTTGTTGTTGTTGTTTCCTGTGTGTGGATTGTGATGCTGCTTTTTTCCCCATTTGAGTCCCATTTTCAGATTGATGACTCTGTCCTTTCTCTTAGTGGGTATTTGGAAAATTATCATCCCATTGGAAGAGGCATGGTCATTACTTATTTTTTATCATGCCTATTTTGTGTTTTGCTCTCCATTAAACACACTTGTGAATCGAGATTTACTCCGCACATATACTTACGTGTGTATTCATCTCCTGACAAATCAGTGATGACGAGTTATCGATGGTTAAAATAATAGATCATTTGTATCCGTGAATGTATGACCTCGATTAAAATTGTTGTTTTGGACGACACATTTATCTTTCGGACAGTTGTCAAAAATGCTGGAAAAGAAGATATTGTTAATGAATTTACGTTTTTGTCACGTGATCTTTTCTTATGTATGATTTTCAGCAAGAAATAAGTCTCCATTGAATGGTTTTGACAATTCTAAGAATTAAATTTTTCAATTTTTTTTTTTTGAAAATCGTGAAAATCGCTAAAATAATTTTATTAAGAGTTATTTTTCTTTGGAAATTGCCCAGTAAAAAAGAAAATCAACGGACAGAAACTGTTATTTTTACCGATTTTCAACGCAAACTTAACTGCTAATGTTCCTAATTTTAGGATATTATTTGCTAAAATAACTCTAAATTTTCTCTTATTATATAAATAAACACAAATTTATTATTATTTTTTGTGAATTAAATTAAAAGGCAAAAATTATAAATAATAAATAAAATCATTTTTTAATTTTACGGAAATGAATGTAAAATACAATATGCCAAAATTCAAGTATCCATTTGAACCGCAAACAAAAGGTTCCCCACACCAACCACTAATTGGCTTCCACCTGGCAGTTATCTCAACCAGTAACGTAATCAAAACTGACCTATACACGTACGCCACGTGTCAGTATGTCATTCTAACTCTTGGATTTCCTTAGATGAGATTACATCATTGTCACACCCAGTTATATTTCATTGCACCTTATCTCCCTCACTCCGCTCCTCTCACAAGTAAAGAGGAAGAAAGCGTTTCTCTGCAAATCTTTAGTTCAGCAATGGCGGCAGAGATGGCTCTTGTGAAACCCATCTCCAATTTCGGCAGCACTACGCCTAGATTTGGACACCCACGGAATTGTTCGCGCGCCACCTTCAGCACCATCAAAATGGTGGCCACTTCGCAACCCGCCTCTCCCAAGCCGGCAAAGAAGGCGAAAGCTGTAATCAAGGAGACCCTCTTGGCCCCTCGGTTCTACACCACCGATTTCGACGAGATGGAGGCCCTTTTCAACGCGGAAATTAACAAGAACCTGAACATGGATGAGTTCGACGCCCTGCTCCAGGAGTTCAAGACGGATTTTAATCAGACCCACTTTGTGAGGAACAAGGAGTTCAAGGAGGCTGCTGATAAACTCCAAGGTCCTCTCAGACAGATTTTTGTGGAGTTTTTGGAGAGGTCTTGTACTGCTGAGTTTTCTGGGTTTCTTCTCTACAAAGAGCTTGGTAGGAGACTTAAGGTTTGGAACTCGACCATCCCTAAAATTCCTCTTTCCATTTTTCTGAATTCTTAATGGAATTTGATTGTGGGTAAATTGCTCATACTCTCGCTTTATATATGGAAGTTTTCTCGTGGATAATTCGATCATAAAACATAGGAAATGTTGGCATTTTGCTCATTTTGCTGAGCTTTTTACTGCTGAATTGCTTAAGTTCCTTTGTCTGAGCTTCGATCAACTCTGGCTGAAATTACTCCAACCACCATTTCTGGAATTACATTTTACAGTTGAAATCAGATATTTCATGTTGTGGAGATTTCTGTATCGTTTTAACTATTTTATTAATGAAAAGATGATTTCTCTTGACTGTCTGAAATGATCAATCTTGCAGAAAACGAATCCAATTGTAGCTGAGATTTTCTCTCTCATGTCCAGGGACGAAGCTAGACATGCTGGGTAGATTCATGCAACAATTTCTTTTATGATAAACTGGTTTTAAACGTTAAATTGACCTTGATCTTCAATGTTTGCAGGTTTTTGAACAAGGGTTTGTCTGATTTCAACTTGGCTTTGGATCTGGGGTTCTTGACGAAGGCTAGAAAATATACATTTTTCAAGCCTAAGTTCATCTTCTATGCTACATATTTGTCTGAGAAAATCGGATACTGGAGATACATCACAATTTACCGACATCTCAAGGCGAATCCTGAGTTTCAATGCTACCCCATTTTCAAGTACTTCGAGAATTGGTGCCAAGACGAGAATCGCCATGGAGATTTTTTCTCCGCGTTGATGAAGGCGCAGCCCCAGTTCCTCAACGACTGGAAGGCAAAATTGTGGTCCCGATTTTTCTGTTTATCGGTATATTTCCGAGCTATACGCTTTTATGGGTTTCTTGCTCTTATCGGTTAGATGGATAATCCGAGAAAAATCATTCTTTATATGCGATGCAGGTGTATGTGACGATGTACTTGAACGATTGCCAGAGGACCGCATTTTATGAAGGCATCGGTCTCAACACGAAAGAATTCGACATGCACGTTATTATCGAGGTGAATATCTTGAATCAACTCCATATAATAAGGACAGATTTAACCTTTGATTATAAAGTCTAATTTTACCTTATGAAATTGGTGCAATTAATGTCTAACTATTATAATCTATCTTAGTTATTTATACAAATGAACTAGTGACATGTAACTGTCACAAGATTACAGTGTTGAATTGAAAAGTAAACTTGGCATCACTCGTTTAATAATCGAGAAAATGCTTGTTTTGATCGACTTCTTGGAAACTTCATTATACGCAGACGAACCGCACGACGGCTCGAATATTCCCTGCCGTATTGGATGTTGAGAACCCAGAATTCAAGAGGAAATTGGATCGGATGGTTGAGATTAATGAGAAGCTGATTGCGTTGGGCGAGGGCAATGACATTCCTTTGGTGAAGAACTTGAAGAGGATTCCTCTTGCTGCAGCTTTGGCCTCCGAGCTCTTGGCCGCATATCTGATGCCGCCCATTGAATCTGGATCGGTCGACTTTGCCGAGTTCGAACCTCAGCTTGTCTATTGATTTTTCTTTTCAAAGCTTATGCAGAGCCAATGTGTATCTAGAATGAGAGATTCTGCCTTTAGAAGTCCATTTGTGTTCTTGCAATCTTAAGTACACTTTGTTTCCTGTCAATTTAATATCATTAGACTGGGATGGACCTGGCCGATCCGCTCAAAAGGGACCCGAGCCAACTGCCGGGTGATAACCCCCGAGTTCCGAGCTAGCATGAAATCTTCTGATGAAGCAATTTTAACAGCTAATAGTGAGAAACTTGAAAGGTTAATATGCCAGTGGGTTAAAATTGAACAACTAGAAAGTATAAACAATGCATTTTTAACAACTTCTCAAGGAACATGAAGCATTTCATGTACAGAATAAGGGCAACTCCCAAAGAACATACTACATTCTTAGCAAAGTCTTGACCGGTAATGCTAAGTAATAACAATTGAACATATCTGCACACTGAGTTTCCAAGTTTTTGTCGCCTCGGCGTAGAGTTGTTCGAACCGAGGAGATGAATGTGGCGAAGAAAATGTCACTCTGATTTGGGCTTCGCCTTTAGTTTCTCATCTTTCGGTTGGCGGTTGAGCCACCTAAATGTCCAAACGGCAAGCACTGTTGCCTCAATCGGAGCAATCCAGTATACAAGGATGTTCTCCTTCGATGCATAGTCCCCTCGAGCGTACAACCAACCGGTCACCTGCATTAGCTTCACAGTGTCAAGCTATGTTTCGAAGAAGTTTCTAAAAACTATAAAAAATACCAAATGATAGTTATCATTTTCCAACTATTAATGTTTACATTATATGTTTCATCGATTAGTACAACGGTTGTCTTATCATAACTATTTATAAGTTATCTTAATTATCACGTTAATAAATGAACGACCCATAAACACCATGTCAGAAGGTAAAAATAGAGTGTAAAATTATAAGGTAAACTTAAGATTACTCTTTTCCAATTGCATGTTTCGTTGATTAATATAAAAGTACTTACAGATGCCGGGTTCATCACACCGCCAGTTAGATCTGAGCCAAGAGTATGTAGAGTCAACTTGGAGAGGCTTTTAATCCAAGTCTTGGTGTAGAAACCTCCGGAGAGCTTTTCGGAGACGAAAAGATAAACCATAACTATGGTGAATGTTAACAACCCTTCCGTCAGAGCCCCACGGTAGATGTCGACATGGAGTTTTGGCCCTCGTCCTATGTCAGGAAAGGTCATAACAATGAGATTAACGCCACATATCGACCCGATTACCTGCAGAGACATTAGAAGTTCGATGCAAATAAGCGATCGTCGACAAATCGAAAGATGATTTAGTCAATAGTTGAGTGTTTCATCAATATGACCCCTAACTTTATAATTGTTTTGAACAAATGCAAACGCCAGAAGCTCCAAAAAATTTCCATTTTGTACAATAACCTTCATGAATCAAGGAAACACAAAATCAGGGTGAAGAGTAAGCCAATCATAAGAGCTGTCTAGGATGTAGATAAACGATACATGTATCAAGTTTCTAAAATGTTCAAGTTTTTGCAAATTATGAAAGCTGAAACCCATCAAATATGAACAATAATCCTACCCAAAATCTAACTAAAGCAAGCATGAATCATCGAATTGAACGAAACATTAGGAACGAGCGAAGAACCTGGACAGGAATTCTTGTTCCAACAGTGAACAGGAAGCCGCTAAAATCCCCCGAAATGGCAGGAGCTAAAACAGTGACAGGATTATAAGATCCGCCATTAGTGACTCTGCCCAAATACGCAAAGAAATACATGTTGAGAACCGATAGAGCATCCTTGATGATCTCACCCTTAACTTCACGACCCAAATCAAGAACGCCATACGCAAACATCTTAATCAGAGCTCCCGACCATACCCACATGAAAGACAGGATGAAATCGGAAACGATTAGACGAAACGGAGAAGCCATTTTTGCCAAACGGAGCTCAAGAACTCTCTAGGGTCACCTCTTCAACAAATCCTTTTTGACAAATGGAACTCCGAAACGACTAGATGCTGAGATGGGTAGGCAACGAATTTTTAAAGGGAACATATTTAAAGGAATGGCCGTTCGGAGCCCAAGACGCCGATTAGATCGGGCGAAATTACCTGCTAGTCATACAATACTGGGGGATTCCAAGATTCCCCGGTGGTCTTCCACACAGCCCTACATTACATCATCCCGCTTCTACAACCTTCGACATTAGACGAACGAATCAATCACCTGACAGTCAACAGAGAAAACATACATTCGTCTATACAGAAAAAGAAAAGCGTCATTCTGATGCAAGTTGTTCTTTTTTAGAGAAATGGATCCAAGTTTTGTAGTTCAAAACCTCCCAGCATTGAATATGGCCACCAATGCGTTCTAATTGGACGAAATTTTAGAGGTTTACGCCTACAGAGATTTTAAAGCTTCCCACATTGACTGTGGACCACGCAATTTTAGGGTTTAAGGATTTCACAAACCTAAATGTTAAGTTTATAATTTAAACTTGAACAAACGATGAACCATTCACCCCAACCCCAGGTCCCATGCCTTGAGCATTCGAGGAGGTTACTCCAAAAAGAGTCACAAAGAGGAGGAAGAAAGCAAAGATGAAACACACCGTTTCCTTTTTTAATGATACTTTTAAATATAAATCTTCAATCTTGACGAAATCTTTCAAAATGATGAACCTATTTTAGAAGTTTCATGTCACATTTATATTTATGGTGCCCAATACTCATAGATGTCGTGATAAATAGATCGTGCCAACATTAATAACAATATTTCATACAAATATTTGAGATAGTTCAAGCCAAAATTGTCAGGTGATCAAAAGTTAAATTTGTTCCGAAATTCCTACCATAAATTCAAATTAGAATAATGAGAGATAGTTTAGTGTATGTTTTTAAGGTGAATTTAACTTTTACTTTAGGGATTTCAGGAGAAAATGAGGGTATTTTGGGGTTTTAGCAGCACATGTGCAGCACGTATTAAATTTAACGAAAAATTTAACGGGAGGATTTGAATTGCAAACGGTGTATAAGATAGGGTCTGATTGGGTTAAAAATAAACGTTAGGGACTAAATAACCGCCGACCCCATACGTTGGGGGCTAAATTGAACTTTTCTCTTTTTTTAATATTGCAACAGAACTTTTAGAGTTTTGGTGCAATGACGTTGAACTAAACCATAGGTTCAATAGCGACATCTAAATAGTAAAGTAATATAAATCCAATATAATTGCGCAGCCTTGAAAATTAAAAACAACTAAAATAAAAGGTGACTATTGAGCTTAATCTTGCATTGACGGCTAAAAATCTTCTAATTGAAACCTGAAAAAAATAAAGTCGTTGAGGTGAGTAAACTAAACTTAGTGGGATAAAGTTTTACATTCAACATAAAAATATGTGACGACCCCGACTGTAGTACCCGGCAATTTATCGGCTCGGGTTGTAGTGAGTATTGATAAATGTACATTTATTTTAAAGAAATAAAATAAATGTGAATATTGGGATTTATTACGGAATTTATTGGAAGGAAGAGTTAGTGGGTAATTAGAAATTAATGGTGTAAAAGTGGTTTTTGATTTGTTAAAATAAATAGAAAAGAAAAAAAAAAAAGAAGGGATAAGGAATTGAAATGGTTACTTTTTAGTCCAAATAAAGTAGGTAAATAATTGAATGTGTTTTCATTCAATAAAATTGTGATACCTCCTTTTTCATTTATCCTTACCTCTTACCTTTTAATTAAATTTAAAAAGTCAAGGTATAAAAAGGGGTGTTGTGGCGTTGATGGAATGAAAGGGAATGAGAAGTTGATGTTTGAAAAGTTAATGAAAAAGAAAGAAAATGAAATGAAGGGATGGAGACTAGTCAAAGTTTGAATAGTCAAACTTATCATGCTTTTATTAGTTATGTGTGAAAAACATAAAAAGGGGAGGTAAGAATGATGTTTCCGTTGAGTATTATGTGGATGAGATGAAGTGAATAGAAACTACATGTAATATGTTAAAAGCTACATGTAGTTGTTAGCATAGTAAAAGGTAATTTACTAGGCTTAAAATCAAACATCTCACCACTCCAGTGTTTAACCCTTAGCCCTTTCTTTCTCCTCTCCCCTTCACGCAAACTCCCTTTCTCCTCCATGGCCGACGACATTTCCACACATTGAAGCTCCATTTCTTTGAAGATTTGTAAGGTAAGGCAAAAATTGGTTAGAGTTTATGCAAACTTAAGGGTGAGATGCTTAATAGAAGTGATTTTTAGGGATTTTTATGAATGTGAAAAACCCTAATGGATGCACGAAATTCAGGTTCTCTTGCTGGTTCCTTCTGTTAAATGATGATATAAAATCATGTTGGGGTTTATATGTAGAGATTATGGTATTGATTAAAGGTGTTAAGAAATTAGAATTTTATAACAGGGCAGGTTCGGTTTTGCACTGTTTCGGCTAAGCTAATGATATTGGGTTATAAAATGGATCGAACTATTAGAAACTAGATACTCTAAGGTTTGCATAGCATCTTGAATCATCGGATTCAGACATGTATACGATTTATTACGAATTTTCGAAGTTGGATAAAAAAATTACGATTTAAAAACCTAGCAGTTTCGGTTTTGTTGAGATCTGACCTAGCCTTTGATTCTAAATTGTTTAATGACTTGTATCACTGGATAGGGGACTCTTAAAAGAGTTCATAGCAACTTAAATCACTCGATTTCATTAAGAATTGATTAGGTTATGAATTCTTGAAGTTATTGTGTAAAAACTGAAAAATTGCAGTGGTCAGTTCGTTTTTTGGTTTTTCTGTCGCGATTCTGTTTTATTTTGGATAAAGGGTTGATTCCATGTTAAAATAGACATAATGAGGTTTTCCAAAACAGGTTGGATCATTGAAAACGGATGAAAATCGAGAAAGTTATAAGTGTTTGAAGTTGGACAAAATTTATTGTGTAATCCGAAAAATTCTGATGTGTTTTAAGTGTTTGATTTTTTTGTCTTGTTAGGTTACTTAAGATTAACAAAAGCAGCGCCAAAGACTTCCAAACTTGAATTTCTAAGGACCCGAGGTAAACTCTCGTGACTTACTCTGGCCGATTGACCTACACCGTATATCTAAGTCACGTCGAGGATTATTGTGGATTTTGTTTGTTTAAATGCTTTGGTTGGGTAGTTAGGATTAGTTCTTTTATAGGATATGCTTTTAATTGCTTTTATTGTCTCGATGGTACGTATGTTGTATGTTTATATTACGTATAAATTGTTCATGCATCACGTCTTTTCAATTATGCATAGAAATGAATTTCCGTACCATGTTTTAAAAAAAATGGTGATGTGGCCCGAAAGGGGGCTATTGACCTATTGTGAAGGCTGAGAAGGGCTGGTTACAATACCGCATCTAATAAGAACCCTTGTATGTTATATGGTCATGCGAGGTGGGACTCAGCCATGGCTGTACATATGTAAACATGTACCCCCTCCGCTAGGTGGAAAGGTTGTCCAACCGCCGGACGTGCCCTCTCCATTTAGCGGGTTGAGATCTCGGTGACAACCTATGTAATGATAAGAAAATGTTGCATGATTTACGAACTTATATGCACAGCATGCATTAGCATTTACGAAACTTGCTGAGCCTTTAGCTCATAGATTGTTTGTATGGTAGTAGGTGATCTTGATATAGGTGAGGACGAGATCCCTCCACCCGAGGAATGATGCAGTTGAAGGAGGATGACCCGTGGGAGTGTGCTGGGCAGTCGATGCGCCTTTTGACCCGTGGGGATGAATGTAAGTATTTTGGGGATACGATAGTTAGATCGTAGGAGAAATTGTATAGATTGAACATATTAGGATGCTTGGAATCTGGTTAGTTGATAGGTTTATGTTTTATGTTTTGGAAACCTATTTTATAAACTGCTTTGAAAAGTATTTTATCGATGATATACTGGAACTGCTGGATAATTTATATTATAGGGATACGTTCAATTTTTAAATGGATTCACACAGTTCGTTTTCGTGAAAAGGTATTTCGTGTTAAATACGTTTTGAGTCGGTTTGAGTGAGGTTATGGGAGATGTACGAGTATTGGGCAATTTTATGTTGAAATGTATGGTTGTGGTGTAGGTAGAATTTCGTTGATGAAAGTGTGAAGTTGTGTGTTAGGTGTATGTGTATGCAGGGAAAAGAAAGAAAGAAGAGGAAGAAAAAAAAGAAGAAGAAGAGGCAGAGAACCTGCCGATCGATCGCCATCGATTGACAGGATGATCACCACTCTCTGGATTTTCCAGAGAGTGTGGCGATCGATCGCCCAAAGGGGGCGATCGATCACCCACTGTGAGGGGTGAACGATCGCCCCCTCCATTTTTTATACTGGCGATCAATCGTCTGAAAGGGGCGATCAATCGCCCCTATACTTTCATGGGACAATTGTCACTTTTGCCCTCCAGCTTTAATGTTTTGTTTTT
Source organism: Begonia masoniana (assembly GCA_022432975.1). NCBI lineage: Eukaryota > Viridiplantae > Streptophyta > Magnoliopsida > Cucurbitales > Begoniaceae > Begonia > Begonia masoniana. The sequence continues at coordinate 48,956,087 of CM039505.1, forward strand.
TTTTAATCGGCCGATGCTTTTATTGTTTTAATGGTTTTCTTTAATGATTTTCAATTTAGATTTCAAACGATCTCCAATGATTTAAATTTTACTTAAACGTAATTAAAGTAATGGACAACTGGAATAAACAAACAGAAATGGACGACTGGAATAAACAAACAGAAATGGACGACTGGAATAAACAAACAGAAATGGACGACTGGAATAAACAAACAGAAATGGACGACTGGAATAAACAAACAGAAATGGACGACTGGAATACACAAACAGAAATGGACGACTGGAATAAACAAACAGAAATGGACGACTGGAATAAACAAACAGAAATGGACGACTGGAATAAACAAACAGAAATGGACGACTGGAATAAACAAACAGAAATGGACGACTGGAATACACAAACAGAAATGGACGACTGGAATAAACAAACAGAAATGGACGACTGGAATAAACAAACAGAAATGGACGACTGGAATAAACAAACAGAAATGGACGACTGGAATAAACAAACAGAAATGGACGACTGGAATAAACAAACAGAAATGGACGACTGGAATAAACAAACAGAAATGGACGACTGGAATAAACAAACAGAAATGGACAACTGGAATAAACAAACAGAAATGGACGACTGGAATAAACAAACAGAAATGGACGACTGGAATAAACAAACAGAAATGGACGACTGGAATAAACAAACAGAAATGGACAACTGGAATAAACAAACAGAAATGGACGACTGGAATAAACAAACAGAAATGGACGACTGGAATACACAAACAGAAATGGACGACTGGAATAAACAAACAGAAATGGACGACTGGAATAAACAAACAGAAATGGACGACTGGAATACACAAACAGAAATGGACGACTGGAATACACAAACAGAAATGGACGACTGGAATAAACAAACAGAAATGGACGACTGGAATAAACAAACAGAAATGGACGACTGGAATAAACAAACAGAAATGGACAACTGGAATAAACAAACAGAAATGGACGACTGGAATAAACAAACAGAAATGGACGACTGGAATAAACAAACAGAAATGGACGACTGGAATAAACAAACAGAAATGGACGACTGGAATAAACAAACAGAAATGGACGACTGGAATAAACAAACAGAAATGGACGACTGGAATAAACAAACAGAAATGGACGACTGGAATAAACAAACAGAAATGGACGACTGGAATAAACAAACAGAAATGGACGACTGGAATAAACAAACAGAAATGGACGACTGGAATAAACAAACAGAAATGGACGACTGGAATAAACAAACAGAAATGGACGACTGGAATACACAAACAGAAATGGACGACTGGAATAAACAAACAGAAATGGACGACTGGAATAAACAAACAGAAATGGACGACTGGAATACACAAACAGAAATGGACGACTGGAATAAACAAACAGAAATGGACGACTGGAATAAACAAACAGAAATGGACGACTGGAATAAACAAACAGAAATGGACGACTGGAATAAACAAACAGAAATGGACGACTGGAATAAACAAACAGAAATGGACGACTGGAATAAACAAACAGAAATGGACGACTGGAATAAACAAACAGAAATGGACGACTGGAATAAACAAACAGAAATGGACGACTGGAATAAACAAACAGAAATGGACGACTGGAATAAACAAACAGAAATGGACGACTGGAATAAACAAACAGAAATGGACGACTGGAATAAACAAACAGAAATGGACGACTGGAATAAACAAACAGAAATGGACGACTGGAATAAACAAACAGAAATGGACGACTGGAATAAACAAACAGAAATGGACGACTGGAATAAACAAACAGAAATGGACGACTAGAATACACAAACAGAAATGGACGACTGGAATAAACAAACAGAAATGGACGACTGGAATAAACAAACAGAAATGGACGACTGGAATAAACAAACAGAAATGGACGACTGGAATAAACAAACAGAAATGGACGACTGGAATAAACAAACAGAAATGGACGACTGGAATAAACAAACAGAAATGGACGACTGGAATAAACAAACAGAAATGGACGACTGCAGAAATAAACAAACAGAAATGGACGACTGGAATACACAAACAACAAAATGGACGACTAGAATACACAAACAGAAATGGACGACTGGAATGAACAAACAGAATTGGACGACTGGAATAAACAAAAACATAAATGGAAGACTGGAATACACAAACAGAAATGAACGACTGAAATACACAAACAAAAATGGACAACTGGAATAAACAAACAGAAATGGACGATTGGAATACACAAACAGAAAGGACGAATGTTTATGGACGACGACAGAAAGTTAGAAGACATGAAAATTGGAAGACTTAAAACTTGCAAGACATAAACATGTACTCCACCGATCAGTCTGCTACCACAGCCGATCAATCGGCTACCTCTCTGTTTCACACCTACATGACATGATAACCTCACAACTTACTAACTTCTTCCCAATCTCATTAGACACAAAATACTCAAAAACCCAAAAACCCGATTCCAAAACATAACTTTGAACGTGTTAGAAAACATGACGAAAGTTCAAGAAATCCAACTGCATGGACAACTCTAAAACTCAGACCAATCCATGCATAACTAAAAAGAAAATCCCAAACGATTCCAGTATACTTTAAAATACAACTGTCAGAGCAGAGGTTTTAAAACATCAACACAAAACTTATACATCACATAAATTCCAAAAAATCTGTATAACTTGACATACACTTCAAAACCATACCCCCACAGGTCAAAATGCGCCTGACTACCTCAACCAACCCCACGAGCTCGTCCCGCCAACTGCACCTACTCGTCGGCCTGAGGCGCAAAGTCCTCATCCGGAGGATCCATACCTACAACAGGGAGTTTAACTATGAGCCTAGAGCTCAGTAAGAACATATAATGCAGTGATGCATGTGCTATGCATGAACTTTTGAAATACATGAACATTATTTTACATTACATTCAAGTGGACAGAGGTATAAGTGGGGCTTATTGTAACGACCACTTTTCCCAGTAAGATATTGTCTGCTCTTGAGATTAGGGTCGTTACAAATGGTATCAGAGCCTGTACCCAACCGGAAATGTGGCCAACGAGGACGTTGGGCCCCCGAGGGGGGGTGATTGTGATGACCCAGATGTGTAAGTATGTGTACGATGGCCGCACGAACAGGAACCCAAATGACAGTACGTTCGCGCGGGCGAACTAGAAAGTGACGGGTCATAAAAAGGGCGTCGTCACAATTCCACATCACTTGGGGAAGTATGTGGAAATGAAACATATGTAAATAGACCCTCCCAAGATAGAAGATGCATTTTGGAGCACAATTGACAACGGATCCCAAAAGAACTTCGAAGTTAAAAGTGCTTCGGCGAAAGTAGTACCAGGTTGGGTGACCGACTAAGAAGTCCTCGCTAAATAAAACCGTGAAGGGAGGATATTGGGCTACGACCCAATTTCCAGAGTAGACAATATCTTACGAAAAAAATGGGTCGTTATAAATCTAAAACTAACAAGTGGAGAAAAGATAAAATTATTTTATTCTCGAATATTAAGAAACCAAAAGTACATGAAATGCTTTATTACATTCAGCATCAAATATACTCTTAAATTGTTAAAAGCTTATCTAGCCTTTCCGGTTTGGTATCTATTCTTAGTAAGTTTTTTATTATCTTGCCTCAACTAAGAGTAGTGCACATGCATATCATTCAAGTCTCTTGAAGTGGAAGAAATCCAAAGGCTACCCACAAAGGGAGCTCAACAGTTTACAGGAGGTTGAAGAGATCCAAGAGACAGCAACTTCAATTAATAGGCATTGAAACAAAACATTATCACTTGTTTTGTTGAATAGATCCATGTTTAAAGCATTGACTATCACGAATCGATAGAGACCTGACGGAGAATGGAGAATGACCTAATTTAAAAGAGAAATACATTGCCCTACCCTTAACGTTAATTTTTTAATATTGCAATAGAACTTTTAGAGTTTTGGTGCAATGACATTGAACTAAACCATAGGTTCAATAGTGACATCTAAATAGTAAAGCAATATAAATCCAATTATAATTGCGCAAATTGAAAATGAGAAACAACTAAAATAAAAGTGACTATTGTGCTTAATCCTGCATTGACTACTAAAAATCTTCTAATTGAAACATGAAAAAAATAAAGTTGTTGAGGTGAGTTAACTAAACTTAGTGGGATAAAACTTTACATTCAATATAAGAATATGTGAGCATGTTAAGTATAGAACGTTTAATAAAAACTAAGAAGAAAACAATAAATGTTGAAATATTTCAAAATAATGTGGTACATACGTAAAATAGAAATCTGCTCTCAAATAAGAAAAATCAAGGGAAATAGAACCATTCCCAGACTTTAGCACACTATGTCATAAGCATAAATAATAGTAACATATACTCAGCGACCACAAAGCCATAAACAACTCATGACTTTAACCTCTATAAAATAACAATTTAATGAAAAAACAAATCAAAGCTAACGTTGATTAAACAAAATTAATTGAAATTTCACGACGTACCAAAATCATATAAAAAAATGGTTTTCGAATCAGCTCTAATCTGAGGAATCTCAAGTGTTGGTCGTAGCTTGACTAAATATGGTTTGTCCACCATCACAAAATAAAGTAACATTAATTCCAATCAAAGGCTTATTGAGAAGTCCTATAATAGGGTTACCATGAGGTCTACTAATGATGCAGCCAGCAACATCAACTTGAACAATCGATGAACCATTGACCCCAGTCCCAATTCTAATACCTTGAGCATTCGAGAAGGTGACTCCAACAAAAAGAGCCGCAAAGAGGTGGAAGAGAGCAAAGATAAAATGCGCCATTTCTTATCTAATGATACTTTTAAATTTAAATCTTCTATCTTGACTAAATTTTTCAAAATTATGAACCTATTTATAAAAGTTACATGCCACATTTATATTTGTGGTGCCCAATACTAGTTGATGTTGTGATAACTAGATCGTGCCAACATTAGTAAATGCGCAATTATACTTATTTGACCCAACAATCTATCAAACTTAATTTCTATTTAACAATATTTCAATTTGCTAAGAATATTTCCCACTCGATAATCTTTCAAAATTCCTAAACTTCTCTCTCTCTCTCTCTCTCTCTCTCTCTCTCTCTCTCTCTCTCAGAACAGAGGCCGAAGACCAGACCCTGAACAGAGGTCAAACCCAGAAAACTTCTGTAGCATCTCGTCGACGGTGAACTTTTCTGGGTACTGATTTCCACCTGCTATACTTTCCGACGAGATTAGAGGTGATCGGAGATCGAAGCTTCGATCAACGGGCCGCCCTGTCTCTGAAGGTGTAGCTATAGAGATTGACAAATCTTGAATAATATTATTAGAGAGGATTGAGGTATTTATAGAAACCTCAGGAGAATACAAAGAGATAGTGGAGGAGAATAACTATATTGGGAATAGGAAAGGTTAGAAATAAATAATATCCACTAATAGGCCCCCTCAAGATGGTGATCGGTTTGATACACCAATTTTGGAACATAGATGATGAAGACGAGGTCGCGAAAGAGCTTTGGTCAAGGCATCAGCAAGTTGATCACTCGCAGGAACATGAACCACTCGAAGATCATTGGTTTGAACCAAATCACGTACAAAGTGATAGTCAAGAGCGAAATGTTTCATGCGAGAGTGGAACACTGGATTGGAACAGAGGTAAGTAGCACCGAGGTGGTCCGAGTAGATAGTGGGAATCGAGGTGAGAGAGACCCCAAGCTCGAGGAGAAGATGTTTAACCCACTGGATCTCGGAAACGGCATTAGCAATGGCTCGATACTCAGCCTCTGTTGATGACCGAGCAACTGATCGTTGTTTGACCGAGCTCCAAGAGATGGGGTTGGACCCAAGGAAGATAACATAAGCAGCAGTTGAGGTTCGATCATCAGGATCACCTGCCCAGTCAGCGTTGGAGAAACCGTGAAGAGAGAGTGGGGTGATGGAAGACAAATTTACCCCCAGATCTCGAGTCCCATTGAGATAGCGAAGAAGACGTTTTACAGCACCGCAGTGCGTCGAGGAAGGAGCATGCATAAATTGGGAGAGTTTGTTGACAGCAAATGCAATGTCAGGACGGGTCATACGCAAGTGTTGAAGGCCGCCAACAACTTGCCGGAACATGGTGGCATCGACGGGAGGAGACCCATCATGAGTCGAGAGGAGAAAGGGTGGGTGAGTGTGAGGGTAGTAGTGAGACAGTTGGTGGGGAGTTGGATAGTCCACTGAGAGGGTCAGAGGATGAGGTCGAGGGTTTGTTGCAAGCGCGAGGAGGGGAGGTCGATGCTTGGTGTCGAGGAGCAGAAGTCGTCGACACGGTAGAGCGTGGTGGAGACGGTATCCAGAGGTCAGCTAAAGATGAGACAGACGGGATAGACACTGGAGTCATATTATGGGAGGTAGAAAAAGGAAAGATGTTCTCAACGAACCGAACCTGACGAGACACATAAACTCGATGGGTAGCTGGATCGAGACAAAGATAGGCACTTTGCGTAAGGGAATAGCCGAGGAAGACACAGGCAATGGATCGAGGACATAATTTATGGGCCATATAAGGACGAACCCATGGATAACAGAGACACCCAAAGACACGATATTTGGTGGTCGATGGTGGTTTTTGAAAAAGAAGGTCAAAGGAGGAAACCATTCCTAAGTTGGCTTTGGGCATTCGATTGATAAGATAAGTGGCTGTGGCAAAGGCATAGGGCCAGTATACAGTGGGAATGGATGCTCGATGAAGAAGAGTGAGACCGGTTTCGACAATATGTCGATGACGTCGCTCGGAGTACCCATTGTGTTCGGGTGTATGGGGTGGGGTTGTGAGGTGGGTGATACCTTGGTTGACTAGAAGGGAACGCATGGCTATATACTCCCCCCCATTATCAGTGTAGAGAGTTTTGATGGGTGTGGAAAAATGTTTCTCAACTAGGGCTTTGAATTTGGAAAATGTGGAGTGAACTTCAGATTTTCGTTGTAATGGGTAGAACCAGATATATTTTGTAAAGTGGTCAACAAAGATGACATAGTGTCGGAAACCGCCTGTGGAAGTAATTGGAGAAGACCAGAGGTCAGAAAAAACAACTTCTAAAGGGGCAGTGGAGGAGATTGAAGAAACATTGAAAGGTAACTTGGTGCTTTTGTTGATAAAACAAGAATTACAACAGAAATTTGAAAGTTCATTTTGAGAGAAAGACAATTTAAGTAAAGAGCACATGTGACGGAAAACATGGAGATTGGGATGACCGAGGCGACAATGCTAGGTCAACAAGGAGTCTTTAGGAGACATGGAAATGGACAATGCTTTGACCGGTAGTGAGGGTCGAACATTGGTTGGCCAGTAATAGATACCGTCCCTACGCGCTCCCAGAATAAGGATAGTGCCCGTGCGACGGTCCTGCACCTGAAAATAAGCATCAAAGAACACAACCTCAACACGATTAGAGGCACAAAGGGCAGAAACAGATATTAAATTTGTTGACATATGCGGTACATAAAGAACATTAGTGAGTAAAATGGGAGAAGATCGAGTAGGCAGTGCCATAGAGCCAATGTGAGAGATAGACAAACCAGAGCCATCGCCGATAACCACCGAGTCAGAGTCGATGTAGGGTGAGTGAGATGATAAGTTTGCAAGATCGGTGGTAATGTGATGTGAGGCACCGGAGTCCAGGACCCATTCCTCACAAGAGGGCGACGCATGAAGGTTCGAGCCATAGTGGGAGCTTGAGTGGTTCAAACGAGAGGATGGATGCTGAGCAATGGCGGCTCGAGGTGGTCCACGAGGAGACCATGGTTGAGGAGAGAAGCCAGGAGGGGACCATTGGGGATTGGAGTAGAGAGAACACTGAGAAGCAGAGTGTCCTTGTTGTCGACACAATTGACATTTTCCCATATATCCTCGACCTGACTGCCCCGAGGGTCGAGGAGACCATGAGGGTGAGGATGGGTGAGGAGGAGCTGAGGGACGTTGCCCTCGACCGAAGGGTCGATTGGAGCCACGACCACCTCGAGTAGAATGATGATTCAAGGAGGTGACTGGTGCTGTCATAGCAGTGGCTGGCGTCAAGTCAGTTGGTGAGCCGAGATTGGAGAGTTTGGCTTCGTAGCTAAGCAGGTGTTCAAAAAGCTCATCAAACGTCAAAGCAGTTTCATGAACCTGTAGAGCATGGGAAAGGTCGGAGTAGCGCTCATCAAGGCCATTGAGAATGCGAATGGACAGTTCGTCAAAATCAGTTGGGGCATTCATCAGAGCGAGGGCGTCGATGTTGGATTTGATGTCGAGCATGTATTCAGAAATTGATCTGTTGCCTTTTTTTGGTTGGGCGAGATTATCACGAATTTGCATGATACGGCCACGAGAGGGAGAAGCAAATGTTTTGGCAAGAGTGGTCCAAGCATCTCTAGAGGTCGAGGACGAAGAGATGAGTGGAACAAGAGTGGCCGACAGAGAGCCAATGATGGCATTGAGGAGAAGTTGGTCCTGTCGAACCCATAGATCATGGGTAGGATAAGGGAGGAGAGAAAGGGTTGCTTCGACTGGATCTGAGGTGGACAAGGTTGATGGCGGACAGGGAAGAGTGCCATCAACAAAGCCAAGAAGGTTGTACCCGATGAGGAGAGAGTTGAACTGAGCTTTCCACGCCGAGTAATTTTTGGAAGTAAGTTTCAATGGAGCTTGAGCAGAGACATTGAAGACAGTAAGATTATGGGGAGGGTTGGTGGCGGTGGCAACAGTGATTTCCGATAGTAGAGAGGTGGGAGTTGCAGAGGTCCCTTCCATTGAGAGAAGAGAAGGAAAAAGACAGCGGAAATTAAATAGGAGCTTCGACCAGAGGAGAAGAGTTGCTCTGATACCATATAGAGATTGACAAATCTTGAATAATATTATTAGAGAGGATTGAGGTATTTATAGAAACCTCAGGAGAATACAAAGAGATAGTGGAGGAGAATAACTATATTGGGAATAGGAAAGGTTAGAAATAAATAATATCCACTAATAGTAGCCATGTCTGGCTGCTTTGGAAATACTCTAAATTTAGTTTCAAGGGGAAATTATGGTTTATAAAGAAATCGACTGAGAGGTATGAAATCAGTTTTGACAACATGAACCAAACTACAAAAAATATATAAATAATTATAAAAAAAACCATCAGCTTACCAATATTTGGATTATCTTCAATGTGATTCACACTGAACTCCATGGAAGCTGCAACGTGGAAGACGCCATTACAGCCATTAACAGCTTCTTCAAAGCTTCCTTCTTCATTCAAATCTGCTTTGAATAATCTTAAACGCTGGGTTCCACCCCACTGTGATGACAGATGCAAACACTTTGCTGCAGCAGTAGCTTAATCTAATTAATCCAAATAGTTTTTCAAAATTTCTAAATTCCATCTCCGATCACCTCTAATCTCGTCGGAAAGTATAGCAGGTGCAAATCAGTACCCAGAAAAGTTCACCGTCGACAAGATGCTACAGAAGTTTTCTGGGTTTGACCTCTGTTCAGGTCTGGTCTTCGGCCTCTGTTCTGAGAGAGAGAGAGACACCTCTGTTCAGGTCTGGTCTTCGGCCACTGTAGAGGAGAGAAGCAGTTTGAAAATTTTAAAAGATATCTGATAAATTTAACTAAAAAATTGACGATAGGATTTGAATGGTAAACGTTTTATACGATAAGGTCTGATTTGGTCAAAAATAAACGTTATGATTCAAATGACTAATGACCCCATACGTTGGGGTCTAAATTAAACTTTTTTCTTATTTTTTTCACATATATTTACAAATTTAGTTTCATTAGATACTTTCAAATTTAGTTAATATGAAAGGAAATAAGTACAAGGGCGGCCTATTAGTTTTAGTTAATGTGAAAGAAAATAAGTGTTCTATTGTTTATTATTTTAACTGAAGATTTGACTTTGGTTTTGTTTAAAATCATCATGTAAAACTAATTAAAAGTTTTAGAAAAAATATGATCGAAATTTTGCAAAATATTTTTTAATAATACTTTGAAAATGGTAGTAAGGAGAATATATACTCAACATTCCATAGATAAAGTTATTTTATTCTCCATTATTGAGAAACCAAAGGTACATGAAATGCTTTATTACATACGACGTCAAGCAAACTCTTAGTTTGTTATAGCTAACCTAGCATTTCCCTTTTGGTATCTATTCTTAATAAGTATTTTATTATCTTGCCTTAAGCAAGACTAGTGCAGATGCATATTATTCAAGTTTCTTACCCCAGGAAATGCCCATATACAAGCGTCACACATTTCAAAATGATAGCTTCACCTATTTGGACAATGCTAATAGGAAAAATAGGAGACTGAAGAGATCCTAAAGTCGGTAGAATTGTGCAACCGGCATTAACTGGTAGTGGAACGATGCAACGACATCCTGCGATGTTAAATGGATTGATGTTTGAAGCATTGAAGTAAAGTTGAAAGAACCCATTAATGTTGGTCACAGCTTGAGCAATTGTGCTTTGTCCACCGTCACAAGATAAAGTAACATTAACTCCTACCAAAGGGTCACCCAAAGGGTTACCCAAAACGTTGCAGAAGAGGCCACCAGTAACATTAAGTTGAACAATCACTGAACCGTTCACCGCAACTCCAGTTCCAGTGCCTTGAGCATTGGAGGAGGTGAGTCCAACGAGAAGAACCACAAAGAGGAGGAAGGAAGCAAAGATAGAACGTGCCATTTCTTTTCTAATGGTGTTTAGAAAATATAAATCTCCGTTCTTGATAAAATCTCTCAAAATGATAAACAGTATTTATAGAAGTTTCATGCCACAATTGTATTTATGGGGCTCACTACCCATAGGTTTTATTAAATGAGTAATTATACTTATTAGTTATTTGTCCAACCATCTATAAATATTAATTTCTAGTAATAATATTTCAATTTACTAAGAGTATTTTATATTTGATAATTATTTTAAAATTTTGGGTAAATCACAATGTTGGAATAAAAGTATTCTTAGTTAAGAAGTCTTATCTAATTATTGAATTATCAAAAGGTAATTTCTAAAGTGAAAATATTATTTAAAGCATAAGAACATTGTTTTAATCAAGTACAAAATTTGTATATATTAAAACTATCACTTGCATTAAAAGAAAAAAAAAAGTGAGGTTTTCTATTTGCTAAATTTTAAAATGATGTTTCATTCGTTCTTGGACATTTACGTGAACTATATAGTATATAGTTTGCTATTCATTTCTTTTTCAAAATTTGAGCTATATTAATTAATTTATTTGAAAGTCAAATGTTTTGTTTAAAGTATTCGAAAAAGGCTTCATATATATATATATATATTAAAATTTATAAATCCACTAGCTTTACATTTATGTTAGAAATGTAGATGATAAAATTAAATTTAATGTTACATTAATGTTCTAAATTGTCAATTGAAAGTTCAAGATCAGTTATGCAATGTCCCACAAGGATCCTTGTGTGACACCGATTTTTAATACAATGATGGACAATATAAAAATACAAAAATAAATGACACAGGAAGTTGTTAACGCAGTTCGGCAACCAGCCTACGTCTGCGGGGCCACGCCCAAATATAAAAACATTTCTTTGAGTTCTCAAAGTTACAAGACAATCAGACTTATACAAATAAAGACTCCCTCTTATCTTTGTCGCCGCCTCTAGCTAACTTCCCTAAGAAAACTGTTGTTGCGAGATCCTCTCCACTTCAGATCGACCTCTCCCGATATATAGATAACAACAAGATCCCCTTGTTGTTGATTCCTCTCGGAATCCATGTTATGGCAAGATCCCCTCGCCCACGATCAAAGTGACAAGCTCCCCTTGTCTAAAATAAGAACTCCTCCCGAGTTCGGATGCAGTCTCCTCCCGAGACTGTGCTTCAATGAAGAACAAGAAAAATTACCTCCTAGAACACCTCCCGGAACACCAGATCGAAGTCTTCGGATGCAATACACAACACACTCAGTAGAACGATGAAATCCACAGATTATGTCGAGTGTGTAAAATGATCACTAACTCAGACGCAGAAGCGATGAGAGTGAAAGAAAGTCGACGGCTCGGAAAACGAAGAAACTTTCTCTCGTGAAAATCAAAACTCCGTCGTCTGCTGAAGAACAATCACCGACGACTCACAGTAGGCGTGAATGAAATGATTAACAACTGCAGAACACACGCAAACGTCGGTGAAGAATAAATTCGCCCGGAACGGAAAAATAAAGACTTTCAGCTTTCAAGAATAATGGCTTCAGCAAGCTTCAATTGTTCAGCCATAATGCATAATATACTGTGAATCAAACATTCTCTTCAAACAGATCGCATAGAATAAAGAAAACTGAATCCCATGAAAATCGGTTCTGCGACACCTTGTGCGACACTTATGGAAAGTCCATGCAAACAGATCTAAAACGAATCCCAAAATATTAGGAACAATTTCTAACAGTGTTGTGATCTCGTATCAAGTTTAACAACACCATAAAATACAGATATGCTTCCAAAATATTATTTCTATATTAAAATCAACTTTCCAAATATTTAAGAATAAATCACTCAGTAGCTTTCACAGAAACGAATGTTTAAATATCATTGGTAACATCCATATCTTCGATTCAGTTCAGTTACCAAATTAGATTTAATGCCACAAGGAATAAGAAAACCAAATCTTAACAAATTCGGTTGAGTGACACCACGTGTGACACTTTAGGAAAGTTCCGATAACTGTGACGCCCCAAAACCGTACCCGATCGGGGTCCGGGATCGGAGCCATCACACCGGACATTTTACAGAAAACAAGACATATTTTTTTTTGAAAACATATAACAGTAGGAGACATGAAGACGTATAAACACATAGGTAATAGTTACAAATGGCAGAAGCAGAAGATGTAATTAATGGTTAATGAGAATAAGACAAAAAGTGAACAGTGACCGGATGACTAAAAGTGTGAACAGTGACCGGATGACTAAAATTGTGAACAGGGTTCAGCGGTAGAGACTGGATAAAACTGGGCAGAAGAGGTGGTGACGTCAACCGGAAGACGAGTGACGTCAAGCGGAAGACACAGACGGTAACTGAGATCGGATGAGGAGATGACGTCAGCCGGAAGATGGATGACGTCAACCGGAAGATATAAGCATTATACTGGCGGAAAACTGGGATGACGTCAGCCGGAAGACATATTTACACTGAGCGGAAGACTTCAGTGACGTCAACCGGAAGACGGGGTTTTAAACTGGGCGGATGACTAAATCGACTGGGGCGGATGACTAAATTGACTTTGACTGGGCGGATGACTGAATTGACAACATTTAACAGGATGACATATCAACAGAAGACATAACAACGGAAGGCATAAAACTTCAAAATTTATTAAAAACCCGATTTCAAAACACAGTTTTAAAACAACATGTTTGACAACATGACAGACAACATGACAAAGATTCGAGAAAACAAACTGCATGGATAGCTCTAAAACCAGAAACTATCCATGCACAGACTAATAGAAAATATTCCAAACAAATTTCAGAATACTTCGAAACATAATTCAACTGTCAAATACAGAGGTTTAAAACTTAAACATCAAAATCTATACATTATCCAAATTTCCAACAGAATCCCAACAGAGTTTTCAACAACCAAAAATACAGAATCCTAACATAGTTTAAAAACCAAACACAGAATTCCAGTAGGGTTTACAGTCATAGACTTTACTTTGAATACTTAAACTTCGGGACAGGATTTGTCTGGCTGCAGCAACCATCCCGTGAGCTCCTCCCCCAACTACATCAACTCGTCAGTTTGAGGATCAAGCTCCTCATCTGGAAAATCCATACCTACAACAGGAGTTCAACTATGAGCCTAGAGCTCAGTAAGAACATACAATGCAGAGTGATGAACGTGCTATGCATGAATCTTTTTCAAATACATGAATATTACATTACATTTCACTGGACAGGAAGGTATAAGTGGGAGAAGGAGCTGGCGCAACAGGATGTACATGCCACTTTCAGGACATAACAGGAGTACTTGACAGGATGCCAGTCCTCGTCCACACTTAACCATACATTTTCTTTACAGGATTTTATCTTACTTACTTCAAAACCAGTGCTGAAAACATTTGCATGATTTTACAGGAAAACGTGTATGCATAAATAAGTGCGATGCTTAAACTTAACATTCACAGATGACAGAATGAATACAACAGGAAACAGAATATAACGGAAACACGTTTAACTTAAAACATAACCTAAAACCTATCTACCCGAACCAGACCTAGTACCTCCGAGTTGTAGGGCCTTAAGGGCCAACGTAGATGCATGAACTTACCTGTGTGCAGCCAAGTAGTATGCTCGAACGTCTCTGGAAAGCTCGGATCTGTAAATGGATGTACAGAATTCAAACACGCTACAAATGCTAACTAATATCTCGTAGGAAATGCAGCAAACACGTTTCAACACTTTAGAAAACACACCAACGTGTTTTCATCCAAAAACAGTGAGTTTTCTGTAAAATAATAACCCTAAATCTCAGTGAAAACTCGCATTAAACTTGTCCAAATTCGTTAGCATTCAACCAGACATTTACCTCAGCGGGAAAACAGAAAGGAGCCGAGGAGATCGAAGTAACTTCGATGGTTGTTCGTCGACTGGAAGAGAGAAAACAGGAGGGAGTTTCACGCCAGAATGAAGAGAAGAACGGGAGGGAAGGAAGAAGACATGGCTTCTTCAACAAGTTGCCAGATGGCATTCATCCATTGGTTTGCTTCCACCTACCTTAATTACTTCCACATTTACCCTTCCATTATCTTTTAACCTAATTGATTGTTTTGGTTAGTTGGAAATTAGTTTGGTTCTCCCTTAACATTCCACCATTTCAACCAAAACATACATTGTATTATATTATTTAAAATACAATTCGGGGAGACGGTTACGTGGCAAAAATGCCGGGTGTTACATTCCGATAACTACCTGGATATAGATCCAAAAAATTATGAAAGCATCTCATTATTCATGTGATTTCGAAGCCTAACAGATTTTAGCAAGTCTCCATCAAATCGGCTTACCAAATAAAAGTTTTTCAAAAAGCAAGTGCCTTTAACTTTTTCAATAATTTTCATAATATACTTGTTTTCTTATTTTTCTCTTCCACAGAATCTTCATGATTGCTAATATAATGTCATCCAATAATTTGAATAAACTATTTCTTGACCACCAAAAAATAAATCATCAATTTAGAAAATAATGGAATAACATATTATTTCCATAATATATTGCCAAAAAATTAAATGTCAACACATATGCAAATCTTTGCATTTACATCAATGATTACATGACCGATAATAATTGTTTTTATTAACACATGTAATCACGAGATCTATGGATTTAAAATGTGATTATATATATATATATATATATATATTTCAATGCAAATTTACTATATATGTAATAATGATAATTAGGCAGCCTAGTAATAGATCAGTTATATTTTATACACAGGCAGCCTAAAGATAGTAATAGATCATGGCTGCCCAGTTATCATTATTACATGCTTGGTATATTTCCCATTTTATAATTAGTGCTTTAAAGTTTAACTATTTTTTTTTTAAATGTTAAAAAAATGTCAAAAGAATAAAATACAAAAGTGAAATAGAAATTAAAATGTTTTTCGTAACAATATTGATGTAACACATCATGTACAAATGCCATATTATAGTGTCATTGATCTAAATGAGTTAGTTCCAGTGTTAATGCAAACTTAATATAGATTTTTAGCGATGCGTAGTTTTTGTTTCATTATTATTATTTTTTGTATAAAAGAAATAAAGCTTCAAATATAATATCCGTCACCAGCTGAATTTACAACGATGAAAAAGAACAACTTTAATTTAAAAAAATGAATAAATAGTAAATTAATCTAAATGATTGTGGCGATGACCATGGTCATGTAAAATTGTTAGAATTAAACGTCCTAATCTAATCTGCAAAGGACGATCTAAAGTGTGAAAAATAAAAACACACAAATTTATAGTGATTCACTTTCAATACGAGAGCTACTTCCACTTGCCTCTACCAGATTTCACTATGAACAAACGAATTACAATGGTTTTCTTCCTCTCACGCTCATATGAGTTCGATAACCTAAATACGTCTTTATATACTAGACGAATTAGAGCTACGAAATAATAGAATAAAAATTACTAAAATACCTCCAACACTAAAGACCCTTACAATAGGCTGATCCGCGAGCTTCTCTATGTAATGTCTTCAAATAGTGTAGGCTCCACAACTCAACAGAAGTTTCATTTTCTATCTTATAAAAATATAAACAATAACATTTGTTTCATCTTATCTATTTGATTTTATTTGTTTTATCTTCTCAAATAGATTTGTTTTACATTATTAGAGATTTACTTTATTTTATTAGAGATTTTAAATCACAATTCCAATTTTATTTAAAAGATTGTGATTAATTTTAAGAAATTGACTTTTGACAACTATATAAATTGTCCATATTTTGAGGATTATTTCTCGGTTCTTGTTTTAATCTTCCATTTTTGAAGATTCTCCTCTCGACTTGATGGCTGAAGATAATTCTAGTAGGAAAAGAGTCACACGTAACAAATGTAGATTTGTTGCCGCTGAGAAACGACTCGACGGAATGAACGAAACTCCTTGTGACCTCAAAAAGACGATGACAGCGTTGATGATTGATGTACGATACATGCCTACGAGATGCATATTCGAACACAACATTTGTGAAGAAGGTGGTGAAAATGACAGACAATGAAAAATAAATTGTATAAAAGATACTGCGCCAAACCCTTTTGAGACCGATGACGATGACCGACCACTTAGAATTCAACAAAACGCCGCCCATGGCTAGATCAGTTGACCATGATGGTCAAACACCATTACCCACCAACAACGAGCATTCCCCCACCCACCGATGTTGCACGAACGCGCAGTGGCGATGCACCGACCTAGCCTACGCCCACAAACTAGACCTGAAAACTCCCGACTTTGAGCCAGCCTGCACCTTCTATCGTTGCCATCAACATTTTTTCGAACGACGTAACGATCCCCCATGCCTACTGAAAACGTCAAATCCAAACTGGAGGATGATTTGTCCTTGACCCAATAAGGTTTTTGATGAACAATAGTAAAAGTTTTCCACCCACTCGAAATAATAATTATTTACTATATAAACAACCACAAAGAATAGATTACCTTTTCGATAAAGGAGAGATTACCAAAATTGAATATCGAATGCTCAAGAATTTAAAATGAAAATAGATTTACGTAGTTTTGAGTGTTTGAATATTGAAGATTTTTTTCGATTGGGTTGATACAAACAAGAATGTTTTTACTATTTAGATATTGCAGAACAAATATGTCAAGTTCATGGCATAAATTGTCCAAGGCAAGGAAAGTCGCAAGTTTGAACTCAACGCAACCGACTGTTACAACGACTATTTATTCCTCCTGGTTACGAACAATTTTATATCAGCAATACCAAAGTTCTTGACAAGTCAATTACACAGTGAACAAATTTACAAAGTAGTTTTATTGGCTAAATGCGATGGTGACAGAAGATCAATGAATAGCTTGTTACATTGAAGGCTTACAATTGGTTATTCAAGATTGACTACCACTTCATAATTTGTGGACTTTGACGGGCTCAATAAATTTGGCAATGAATGTATAAGTTCAAATCATCAAGACTATGGTTTTTATGCCAAACAAATTTTGACGAAAAACTTCAAAGAGCTCACATATTCTAAGGGATTGACAATTAGGGATGGCAAGGACAATAATAATAAAGACGATCATTCAAATCATAACTCAGCACAATCAAAGTAGAACTTCCTCAACCCATGCACAAGTTAATACTCAGAGGTGATCTTTATGCACGTCCTAATGTGAAAAGATGTTCTTGGTGCAATCAATCAAGTCATCTTTCAAATATATGTCTGAGTATTGCCTAGTTAATTTTTTAGAAGAAGATGGTAGTGGTGATGAATACGGTCTTGAATAATATATTTACGCAAGTGGTGAGTTCGTAGAAGGAGACGTGGGAGAGGAAGTATTGTGTATTCACCTATGATTTTTGCTTATATGGAAATAACGAGACAACTCTTTAGGTCACTAGATTTTTCAAACATAACACTATTTATGACAAAATTTGTAATGTAATTATTGATAGTGACAGTATTGAAAATATTGTTTCCAAAATTTTGGTAAAGACCTTTAATTTTCAGTTAGAAAAACATCATTTTTTGTACAAAATTGCATGAGTTAAGAAAGATCTTAAAGTTCAAGTACTTAAAGTTCACAAGACTCTAATGTCAATTAATACGTATTACAAACATGAAATGACGTGTGATTTGGTGGATAAGGATGCTTTTTATATTTATTTCGAAATATCATGGCTTTGATGTTGACAAATTATAAAGGAACAGATAACACTTTTGTGTTTCAGTCGCTCGATAAAAAGATCGTTTTGGTACCACATACTCAAACATCTATAGACAAATTATTTTCTTCAAGATGAGTTCTTTGCAACAACAAAACTCAAATACGAGTTTTCTTCATGGAAAACGAGATTGATGCAAATGACATAAGCTTAAGCCCATGATACAATATTTTCGTATTTTATTTATTTTATCTTCTAAGAGATTTTTTTTATCTTATTAAAGATTTTAAATAACTAACATGAACTCTATTTAAAAGGTTTTTATTAACATTAGAAAACAAAGCATATAAATTATATCTGTTTGAAGAATTATATCTTTGTTATTGTTTTATTTTTCCGTTTCGATTCTGAAATAAATATTCTACTGCACCAATAAAGAAATATTTTATTTTAACATTGTCAAGTATAAGAGAAATTTCAATATTTTAAAGTTACATTTAAATATAATGCTTAATAAACATAGGAAGAAGTCTAGTTTTCAATTCTAATTTATTTTTTGAAATAGATAATCTTATCAATTAATGAGCTTTTTATTTTTATTTTGTTTTCCAAATTTCTATCATTTAAATGTAACATAAAAAAGTCTTTAAGTTGTGGTAAAAAAATTTAAACTAGCTATAAGTTTAACCAACTATAGACAGCTAAGTCAATTGATTTTATCTATTTGGTCAATGTTACAAGGTAGCCCCATGTGTTGGAAAAATAATAAAATTGAGTGGGAATAATAATAATACCACCGCTGTAAAACGTGCAGAGTACTGATAAGAAAAAATATATAGGAAAAACTGTACTAGACAATCTTCTAGACAGAATTATTTCATTTCCAAGTAAGTTCGCAAGAAAGGCTGAAGAGGTCACAAACGGTCCAACTTAAAACATTGTCTCCTAGACAGAACTTTCTTGCACAATATAATTATATCACTAAATAAGCGGTACGAGAAATGATAGCAGATGCGATCCGAAAAATATTAGGAATATTTTTTCACGTCATAAGATTATAATGGCCAAGCAGTAAGAGAAATAATGGCTAAAATGAACACCGAAGATTTTACGTGGAAACCTAAAATCAGAAAAAAAAATCACGGGGACTGAGTCCAGAAAGATCTCATTATGAAAAATAGAATTTATAATATTTTTTTAGATGTCGAATATTCTAGAAAATATTCACTAAGAGAAATTACTATTTTTAGAACTCTCAATGTGCACAAAGCACCTCACTTATTTTTCTCTCACAATCTTTCTTTTTTCTCTCTCTAAAAATAATTCTCACTCTATTATTATCTCATTCTTCACTGAAGAAGTTCTTCATTGGATTTTTGGATGCTTGTTTCTTTCATTAGGAATTCTAGTTGCTGCAAAAGGAAAATTTCAATTTTCCTTTTGCATTTCATTTATGAGGTGCGGAAGGAAAATTGAACTTTTCTTCTACACCTTATTAATGATATGTGACAGCCCGAAACTCGAGCCCGATCGGAGTCCGGGATCGGAGCCGTCACTCCGGGACAGTCAACGGAAAACGGCGACTATTTTTTTTTAAAACATAACTGACCGAGCTTTTTGTTTTTTTTTTTTAATAAACAAACCCTTAAAACTTCTCAGAATAAAACAGGGAGACGTAGGCGGAAGACTGGTGGAAGAAGATTGACGGATGACGTAGTTTCAAAGGCAGAAGCGGAAGATGTAAATAATGGATAATGAGAATAAGACAAAAAGTGAATAGTGCACCGGTGGATGAAAAATGTGAACAGTGACCGGTGGATGAAAAAATGTGAACAGTGACCGGTGGATGAAAAGTGTGAACAGTGACCGGTGGATGAAAAGTGTGAACAGTGACCGGTGGATAAAAAATGTGAACAGTGACCGGTGGATAAAAAATGTGAACAGTGACCGGTGGATAAAAAATGTGAACAGTGACCGGTGGATAAAAAATGTGAACAGTGACCGGTGGATAAAAAATGTGAACAGTGACCGGTGGATAAAAAATGTGAACAGTGACCGGTGGATAAAAAATGTGAACAGTGACCGGTGGATAAAAAATGTGAACAGTGACCGGTGGATAAAAAATGTGAACAGTGACCGGTGGATAAAAAATGTGAACAGTGACCGGTGGATAAAAAATGTGAACAGTGACCGGTGGATAAAAAATGTGAACAGTGACCGGTGGATGAAAAGTGTGAACAGTGACCGGTGGATAAAAAATGTGAACAGTGACCGGTGGATAAAAAATGTGAACAGTGACCGTGGATGAAAAGTGTGAACAGTGACCGGTGGATAAAAAATGTGAACAGTGACCGGTGGATAAAAAATGTGAACAGTGACCGGTGGATGAAAAGTGTGAACAGTGACCGTGGATGAAAAGTGTGAACAGTGACCGGTGGATGAAAAGTGTGAACAGTGACCGGTGGATGAAAAGTGTGAACAGTGACCGGTGGATAAAAAATGTGAACAGTGACCGGTGGATAAAAAATGTGAACAGTGACCGGTGGATGAAAAGATGTGAACAGTGACCGGTGGATGAAAAGTGTGAACAGTGACCGGTGGATGAAAAGTGTGAACAGTGACCGGTGGATAAAAAATGTGAACAGTGACCGGTGGATAAAAAAATGTGAACAGTGACCGGTGGATGAAAAGTGTGAACAGTGACCGGTGGATAAAAAGTGTGAACAGTGACCGGTGGATGAAAAGTGTGAACAGTGACCGGTGGATGAAAAGTGTGAACAGTGACCGGTGGATAAAAAATGTGAACAGTGACCGGTGGATGAAAAGTGTGAACAGTGATGTGAAGACCGTGGATGAAAAGTGTGAACAGTGACCGCTGGATGAAAAGTGTGAACAGTGACCTGTGGATGAAAAGTGTGAACAGTGACTGGATGATATAAAATAAAGTAATATAAAATAAAAGTAAAATAAATAAACATAAAACTGGAAATCATACAGTGGATGACAAGGGCGGATGACAGGGGCGGATGACTGGGGCGGGTGACTGAATTGACTTTGACTGGAGCGGATGACTAAATTTTCAAGGCAGAATTTGACAACTCTTTAACAGAAAGACATACCAACAGAGAGCAGAAAAACAGAAAACATAAAATCTCAGATTCTCAAACCAATTCAAAGCATGGTTCTCGAACACAACAGAAGGCATAACAGAAACTTAGGAAGAATTACACTGCATGGATAGCTCTAAAACCAGAGACCATCCATGCACAGACTATCAGAAAATATTCCAAACAATTCCAGAATACTTCAGAATGTAATTCAACTGTCAAATACAGTACAAACAGAAGACATGAAAGTTATAGAACTTCAATACCCGATTCTAAACAAGGTTATGGAACATACTTTGCAAATGACAGGTTCAAAGAAAACAGACTGCATGGATACTTCCCAAAACTAGAAGTCATCCATGCACAAACAAATAAAAGCATCCCAGCAGTTTCAAAATAATTTCAATACATTTCAAGACATAAATACAACTGTCGAATACAGAGGTTTTAGACATCAAGACAGGTTCAATACATTACAGAGTTTCGACAGAGTTTTTCTAAAACCAAAACATCAGAGTCTAATTAAAATTCACAGGCAGTATTTTCTCTTTCAAAAGTTAAACCTCAGAGCAGATATATGTCTGGCTGCAGCAACCAAACCCCGTGAGCCCGATCCTCCAACTACATCAGCTCGTTAATTTGAGGCACAAGGTCCTCATCTAGAGTATCCGTACCTACAACAGGGAGTTCATCTATGAGCCTAGAGCTCAGTAAGAACATACTAGAATGCAGTGTGCATATGCTATGCATGAACATTTTCAAATACATGAACATCACATTACATTACGTTACGTTTCACTGGACAGGAAGGTATAAGTGGGAAGAGGAGCTGGCGCAACAGGAGTACATGCCACAATAGGACATAACAGGAGTACATGACAGGATGCCAGTCCTCGTCCACACTTAACCATACATTACATTACAGGTTTTATCTTACTTAACTTCAAACCGTGTGCAGAAAACCTTTTCATGACTTTCAGAGAAAAACGTGTATGCATGAACATTCATAGACAGGCAACAGAATAATAAGCAGAATATAAAACAGAACACACTTAACCTAAAACATAACCTATGGCTTAACTACCCAACAGAAATCTCGACAACATAAAACCTAGTACCTCCGTATTGTAGGGCCTTAAGGGCCAAACCTATACGTATGAACTTACCTGTTGCTGCAGAGTTGATAGTCCTGAACGTCTCAGAAATGCTCGAACCTGTACATGCACGTTCAGGAAATAAACAAGCCGAAAAATGTTTACTACATACACTCCTGACTCCATTCAGACTTTTAGAAAACAATCCAACATGTTTTCATCCAAGAACAGTGAGTTTTCTCCGAAATGTCTTAACTTTAAACTTCAACAAAACTCACATTTTAACTTGTCCAACTTCATTAGCATAAGTAGATGTTTACCTTTGCTGAAGGAAATAGAAGAAAAGAGGAGAGGTGAAGTCTTCTAGAAAGGTTTGAATCGCCAGAAAGAGAAGAAACAGAGAAGGAAATGGAAAGAGCAGAGAAGACAAAGTGAGGGTTTCACGTAGGAGGGGAGAGAAAAGAGTATGGCTTCTTCAACAAGTTTGCCAAGTGTCAAACATTCATTAGTTCCCTCCCACCAACCTTAATTTCTTCCTAATTTGCCCTTCCATTGGTTTTTAACCAAAACATTCCTTTGTATTAATACAATAATAATCTCGTTCGATAATTTAAGGGATAATTTCCCCGGACAAAAATATCGGGCGTTACATGATATGAGTCCCTCATCATAATGGAGAGATCCTACATCATGTTACTTTGAAATTTCTTATACAACTCTACCATTAATTCAATTACAAAAAGCACTACTAGTTTAGTAATGTAACACCCAACATTTTTCATTAGTTAACGAGTTTAGGTTAGTTATTCTTTAGTTTTAATGAAGTTTAGGGTTAACGACCCAATTATACACAATATAGGTTCGTGTATCACCGAGGACTTACGTGCGAGACCTGTAACTCTACGGACATCAGGTAAGTTCATGCGTATAAGTTAGCTCTTAAGGCCCTACAGCACGGAGATACTAGGTTTTTGGTTGTCAGGTAGTTAGGTGGTAGGTTAAGTTCTAAGTTGAATTAGTTTGCTTTCTGTTTTGCCTGTTATCCTGTAGCCTGTTTAAGTTATGTTTAAGCACCGTAAATGTTCATGCATACACGTTTTTCCTGAAAGTCACGTAAATGTTTTATGCACGAGATTTGAAGTTAAGAAAAATAAAATGTGAATGTAATGTACGGTTAAGTGTAGGACGACGACTGACATCTTGTTATGTACTCCTGTTATGTCTTGTCGTGGCATATACTCCTGTTGCGCCTGTTCCTCTATAAGCCTCACTTATACCTCCTATCCACGTGAATGTAATGTTAAGTAATGTTCAGGTATTTCAAAGTTCATGTATAGCATATGCATCACTGCATTGTATGTTCTTACTGAGCTCTAGGCTCATAGTTGAACTCCCTGTTGTAGGTATGGATCTTCCAGATGAAGACTTTGTGCCTCAGGCCGATGAGTAGATGCAGTTGGTAGGACGAGCTCATAGGGTTGATCGCGGTAGTCAGACGAATCTTTACCAGTGGGGGGTGTATTTTTGAGGTGTATGTAAAGTTCTATACAGCTTATGGGATTTTAAAAAGATGTATAGACTTTGTGTTGATGCTTTAAAACCTATGTTCTAACAGTTGAATATATATTTTGAAATATTCTAGAACTGCTTGGAGTCTTTTCTTCTAGGTTATGCATGGATTGTCTTGGGTTTTAGAGCTATCCATGCAGTTAGATTTTTGAACTTCTGTCATGTTTTCTAACATGTCTAAAATTATGTTTTAATCAGGTTTCTTTTGATTGGGGTACTTCAGATGTTGAAGGAGTGTTTAGTCCCTCTGTTATCTATATCCATTCGATCGAATTTGTCGACCGAATGGTGTAGAAATTAATTCCAGAGACTTAGTCTGTCGTCTAAGGTTAGGTGTTAATCGTCCAAAGTTATCGTCCAAAGTTGTGGATGATAACGTTGTCCAAACCTGTCGTCCAAACCTGTCGTCCAGTTCTGTTGTCCAAAGCTTGTCGTCCAAACATGTCGTCCAAATTTGTCGTCCAAACCTGACGTCCAAATCTGTCGTCCAAACCTGTCGTCCAGTTCTGTCATCCAAAACTTGTCGTCCAAACCTGTGGTCCAAATCTGTCGTCCAAACCTGTCATCCAAATCTGTCGTCCAAACCTGTCGTCCAAACCTGTCGTCCAAAACTTGTTGTCCAAACTAGTCGTCCATTTCTGTCATCCAAAACCTTTCGTCCAAACCCGTCGTCCAAATCTGTCGTCCAAACCTGTCGTTCTGTTCTGTCGTCCAAAACTTGTCGTCCAAACCTGTCATCCATTTCTGTCGTCCACAGCTTCTGTCATCCATTTCTGTCGTCCACAGCTTCTGTCATCCACTGTAGTCTTCCACAGTATGTCTTCCAGTTTATGTTTCCCATTTTATTAAGTCTTCCACTGCATGACTTCCAGTTTATGTTTCTTATTTTATGTCTTCCAATTTAAATGTTCGAGAGTTTTAAAACGTCGTCCATTCCTGTCTGTTGCAACGTCGTCCACTTCTGTCTTCCCGTTTTCATGTCTCCCTGTCTTCCTGCTCTTGTCGAAAGTTACTCGTCCAAAGCTCATTCGTCCAAATTTTAAATGTTCTCGTCTTCCTGTTTTCTTCTGTCATTTATTTTTGTAGTTCGATTTTAATTGTCTTCCAGTTTTAAATATGTCATCCGATTTACCATGTCTTTTAAATATGTCTTCCAGTCTTCAATTCCAAAGAAAGTTTTCTCTGTGTCAAGGTTTTAAAAGTTAAGGTTAAAAAAAAAATAGTCCACATTTTAAATGTCCAAAGTGAGGCTCTTCGACCCCGATCGAGTCGGTGGTCGTCACAGTTATGGTATAAGAGACGCCAGGTTTTAAAAGCGATTTTGTAGACTGTCTGACTGCGCAACCCGCCATGTGAGATCGCTCCACCAACTGTAAGTGTTTATGTTTCTGTACCCGTTTTGTTTGTTAAGTTGAGTTCGTTATTATGTATAGGATTTTCTTGAAATGGTGAGAGGGAATCAAGGTGATGCAAACGACAGGAGCGATGCCCTCGACCGACTAACTGAGTTGGCCGGCGTTCAATCTCGCATGATCGAACGCTTGATGGCGAGGGAAGACAACGGGAATAACAACCATGCGAATGCTCCACGAGACACCAGTGGAGACAGATTCCTACGACTCCAACCGCCGATGTTTGATGGATTATCAACGGAACCTACTCACGCCGAGGAGTGGATCCGACTGATCGAACGAATGTTCAACTACGCCGAAGTGGAGGAGAGCAAGAAGGTTATATCTGCCACGTTTCATCTCACCAAGAATGCTGGATTTTGGTGGGACACGGTGCAGTCAACTACAGTGGCATTAAGTTGAGACGGATTCAAGAGGATCTTTTACGAGAAATACTTCGACCGCAGTGTGAGGAAGGAAAAGATGATCGAATTCTCTCATCTACGGCAATTTGGATCAGTGGCCGAGTATGTTCAGAAGTTCGAGTCGCTATCCTACTATGCACCTCATCTAGTGGACACCGATGAAAACAAGGTACACCAATTCATTCAGGGTCTGAAGATGGACCTCTTACGGGAGATCACAATCGGGGGATTTGATGAGGCACCATATACGAAAGTGGTGGCCAAGACTTATCAGTTGGAAGCCTTAGAAATGAAGTTCTAGAAACAGAGGGATTCGTCGAAGAGATTCCTTCGTGATGCCCCTCAATAACAACAAAGGGGTCAAAATTTACAACCTCAACTGCAACAGAACAGGGGTGTTAAGAGACCCAATGAGATTGCTGCTTATCAAGACAAGGGGAAAAGACCAATGGGAGCTCCTCAGCTTCCTGTACGCCCGCCTTGCTAGAGAAATCATACGGGGGAATGCAGGCTCTTTACTGGCCATTGCTTCCGATGCGACAAAGAGGGCCATCAAGTCCAGGATTGCCCAATGCCCGACACGAGGCCGAATCGTGCCATGCTAAGAATATTTGCTATAACAGAAAATGATGACGATGCCCAGCACACAGCGATCACAGGTACAATTTTGATATGTAGTACACCTGCTTATACGTTGTTGGACACGGGGGCCACACATTCATTTGTGGCTAGAGACTTCGTGGTTAGGGAGAAATTTTGTATCGTGCCGACAGATCAACCCTACAGTGTCATGCTACCATCTGGAGCGTTTATGCACTCCGAGCAGTGCAGGGCGATATAGTGTCAATAGAGGACCAGAAATTGTATGCCAATCTTATCATCATCGGTATGAAAGGATACGATGTAATTCTGGGAATAAACTGACTGTTTAGACATCACGCCACCATCGACTGCAAGTCCGGGCTTGTGTCCTTTAAGCGCCCGAATGAGAAAGAGTTCTCCTATCAGGCTATACCAAAGGAACACTCCATGCCTATTGTATCCTCTTTAGAAGCTTAAAAGCTGATGAGGTCGGGATGTGTCGGATTTCTAGCCTATGTGGTAGATGCTCAAAGGCAAGGTGAGGTGGAACTCCAAAACATTCCGGTTGTTCGAAACTTCCCAGAGGTCTTCTTAGACGACCTGCCAGGATTGCCACCGGATCGCGAGATTGAGTTTGAAATTGAAGTGTGCCCTGGTGCTGAACCGGTATCGAAGAATCCGTACCGTATGGCGCTAATAGAGCTGAAGGAATTGAAGACTCAGCTAAGGGAACTTGTGGACAAGGGCTTTGTATGCCCTAGTTTCTCTCCGTGGGGCGCTCCTGTCTTGTTCGTTAAGAAAAAAGATAGGTCCCTACGCATGTGTATTGATTACCTTGAGTTGAACAAGTTGATTATCAGGAATAAGTACCCGTTGCCTAGGATCGACAATCTGTTTGACCAGCTGCAAGGGGCTCGGGTATTCTCAAAGATTGACTTGCGCTCCGGTTATTACCAGTTGAAGGTCAGAGCTGACGATATTCCAAAGACCGCATTTAGGACCCGATACGGACACTATAAGTTCTTGGTAATGTCGTTCGGGTTGACTAATGCTCCGACGGCATTTATGGACCTGATGAACAGGATATTCCAGAATTTTTTGGACAAGTTTGTAATCGTCTTCATTGACGACATCCTGATTTATTCTCGGAATGAGGTAGAGCATGAAGAGCACTTGGCGATTGTGCTATCAACTCTGAAACAACATCAATTGTACGTCAAACTGTCAAAGTGTGAGTTCTTGTTGAGCAGAATTAACTTTCTAGGCCATGTGGTGTCTGCAGAAGAAGTGTCTGTGGATCCAGCCAAGATTCAGGCTGTGAGGGAATGACCGAGGCCGAGAAATGCCAGTGAGGTACAGAGTTTTATCGGGCTAGCTGGTTATTACAGAAAGTTTATCAAAGAATTTTCTGTGATAGCAAAGCCTATGACCAGCTTAACAAGGAAAGATGTCAAGTTCAAGTGGTCTGAAGCTTGCGAAGAGAGTTTTCAGACGCTTAAGTAGAAATTAACCACTGCTCCTTTGTTAGTATTGCCGGTTGAAGACGGAAAATTCAGTGTGTAGTGCGATGCGTCAAAGGTTGGTTTGGGATGCGTACTAATGCAGGAAGGAAAAGTGGTGGCGTACGCGTCCAGACAATTGAAGAACCACGAGTAAAACTACCCTATTCACGACCTTGAGTTAACGGCAGTTGTTTTTGCACTGAAAGTATGAAGACACCACTTATATGGACAATCATGTGAGGTGTTTTCTGATCACAAGAGCTTAAAGTATATATTTACTCAGAAGGAGTTAAACATGAGGCAACGACGGTGACTCGAGTTTGTGAAAGATTATGACATCGAGATTAAATACCACATCGGGAAAGCTAATGTGGTAGCCGATGCGTTGAGCAGGATGCCAGCTACTATGCATGCGGCTATGTCGGCCGTATCATTGCCTTTGAAGATAGAAATTCAGAGGTTCGACTTGGAGGTAGTTTCTGAACTATCGGCCGTACTGGCGGACCTATCAATATGGCCAACCATTCTGGACCGAATTAAGGAAGCCCAGAAGATCAATTCAAAGGAGATGACCGATATAGTGAGCAAATTGCCTTTGGCCTCTTCCGAGTTCAGTCATTCGGGAGATGGTAATTTGAAGTTGAAAGACAGGTGGTACGTTCCGAGAGATGAAGAGCTACGGAAGGATATTTTATCGGAAGCCCACTTGTCTTCTTTCTCAGTACATCTGGGAAGCACGAAGATGTATCGAGACTGGAAGATACACTTCTGGTGGCCAAATATGTGGAATCTTGTATGGTATGTCAACAAGTGAAGGTTGAACATCAACGACCAGGTGGAACACTTCAGCTTCTCCCGATCCCTGAATGGAAGTGGGAGAACATCACTATATACTTTGTTGTTGGCTTACCGAGGACGACTAGGGGCCATAATAGCATATGGGTCATTGTGGACAAACTGACGAAGTCGGCCCATTTTATACTTGTAAAGACCACATTCTCCATGGATCAGTATGCAGAGTTATACATTAGCGAGATTATCAAGCTGCATGGTATTCCGGTGTCGATCGTTTCAGACCGGGATCCTAGAATTACTTCTAGGTTTTGGAAAAGCTTGTAGAGCTCCTTGGGTACCAAATTAAATTTCAGCACGACATTTTATCCACAGACGGACGGACAATCCGAGAGGACGATTCAAATACTTGAAGATATATTAAGGTCGTGCGTATTGAAATTTCATGCTCCTTGGAGTAAATATTTGCCGTTCGTGGAGTTCTGTTATAACAATAGCTACCAGGCTACGATCGGTATGGCCTCGTTTGAAGCCCTTTATGGCAGAAAATGCAGATCTCCATTGTGTTGGGATGAAGTTGGAAAATCCAGGCTTGTCGGTTCCGAGTTATTACAGCAGATGTCGGAGGTGATTGTTATTATCAAACAACGAATCAATACTGCTCAGAGTTGACATAAAAGTTACGCGGACCGGAGGAGAAGAGACTTACAGTTCGCTGAAGGCAATGAAGTATTCCTCAAAGTGTCCTCTTTCAAGGGCGTGATGAGGTTCGGTAAGAAAGGGAAGCTCAGTCCAAAGTTCGTAGGGTCATTTCCCATCTTGAAGAAGGTAGGAAGCATGACTTACAGACTGCAGCTGCCAACGTCCATGAATGAAGTTCACAACGTCTTTCACATTTCAATGCTGAGGAAATGTGTGCGAGATCCAACTCAGATCGTGGAACCGATGGACGTTGATAACATGCCGATGCTGACATATGAAGAAAGGCCCATAAAGATTTTGGATTCTTGCGTCAAGGTGTTGCGCAACAAAGTAATCCCATTAATGAAGGTATTATAGCGCAATCATAATGTGAAAGAAGCCACCTAGGAAAGACAACGGGACGTTAGAGCCCAGTATCCGGAGCTATTCGCTTAAGGAAATTTTGAGGACAAAATTCTGTTAAGGTGGGTGAGATGTAACACCCGGCATTTTAGCCATATAAATATTCATTGAATTATTAAACGGGATTAATTTGCCATTAATAAAATGCGTATTTTATTGGAATTGTTGTGATGCTTTATGGAAAAAGCGGGTTTCGGAGAAAACTGAATCGTAGAACTAAATAACAATTTAGTTAGAAACCAATGGAAGAGCAAAATGGGAAGGCAATTAAGGTGGTTGAGAGAGAGCCAATGGATGATTGACACTTGGCAAGCTTGTGGAAGAAGCCATGCCTTCTTTCTTTCTCTTCCTCTCTTCTCTTCACTCCTACGTGAACCTCTTCTCTGTTTCCTCTCTTCTAGACAACTTAGACAAATTCCTAAACTCCGTTTTCTCCTATTTCCCCCTGTTTTCTCTTGTAAGGTAACTTTTTTTCATTAGTTATCGACCATTTCTGTCGTCCAAACCTGTCGTCCATTTCTGTCGTCCAAACCTGTCGTCCATTTCTGTCGTCCAAACCTGTCGTCCATTTCTGTCGTCCAAACCTGTCGTCCATTTCTGTCGTCCAAACCTGTCGTCCATTTCTGTCGTCCAAACCTGTCGTCCATTTCTGTCGTCCAAACCTGTCGTCCATTTCTGTCGTCCAAACCTGTCGTCCATTTCTGTCGTCCAAACCTGTCGTCCATTTCTGTCGTCCATTTCTGTCGTCCAAACCTGTCGTCCATTTCTGTCGTCCAAACCTGTCGTCCATTTCTGTCGTCCAAACCTGTCGTCCATTTCTGTCGTCCATTTCTGTCGTCCAAACCTGTCGTCCATTTCTGTCGTCCAAACCTGTCGTCCATTTCTGTCGTCCAAACCTGTCGTCCATTTCTGTCGTCCAAACCTGTCGTCCATTTCTGTCGTCCAAACCTGTCGTCCATTTCTGTCGTCCAAACCTGTCGTCCATTTCTGTCGTCCAAACCTGTCGTCCATTTCTGTCGTCCAAACCTGTCGTCCATTTCTGTCGTCCAAACCTGTCGTCCATTTCTGTCGTCCAAACCTGTCGTCCATTTCTGTCGTCCAAACCTGTCGTCCATTTCTGTCGTCCAAACCTGTCGTCCATTTCTGTCGTCCAAACCTGTCGTCCATTTCTGTCGTCCAAACCTGTCGTCCATTTCTGTCGTCCAAACCTGTCGTCCATTTCTGTCGTCCAAACCTGTCGTCCATTTCTGTCGTCCAAACCTGTCGTCCATTTCTGTCGTCCAAACCTGTCGTCCATTTCTGTCGTCCAAACCTGTCGTCCATTTCTGTCGTCCAAACCTGTCGTCCATTTCTGTCGTCCAAACCTGTCGTCCATTTCTGTCGTCCAAACCTGTCGTCCATTTCTGTCGTCCAAACCTGTCGTCCATTTCTGTCGTCCAAACCTGTCGTCCATTTCTGTCGTCCAAACCTGTCGTCCATTTCTGTCGTCCAAACCTGTCGTCCATTTCTGTCGTCCAAACCTGTCGTCCATTTCTGTCGTCCAAACCTGTCGTCCATTTCTGTCGTCCAAACCTGTCGTCCATTTCTGTCGTCCAAACCTGTCGTCCATTTCTGTCGTCCATTTCTGTCGTCCAAACCTGTCGTCCATTTCTGTCGTCCAAACCTGTCGTCCATTTCTGTCGTCCAAACCTGTCGTCCATTTCTGTCGTCCAAACCTGTCGTCCATTTCTGTCGTCCAAACCTGTCGTCCATTTCTGTCGTCCAAACCTGTCGTCCATTTCTGTCGTCCAAACCTGTCGTCCATTTCTGTCGTCCAAACCTGTCGTCCATTTCTGTCGTCCAAACCTGTCGTCCATTTCTGTCGTCCAAACCTGTCGTCCATTTCTGTCGTCCAAACCTGTCGTCCATTTCTGTCGTCCAAACCTGTCGTCCATTTCTGTCGTCCAAACCTGTCGTCCATTTCTGTCGTCCAAACCTGTCGTCCATTCCATTTCTGTCGTCCAAACCCGTCGTCCAAATCTGTCGTCCAAATCTGTCGTCCAATTTTGTTGTCCAAAACTTGTCGTCCAAACCTGTCGTCCATTTCTGTCTTCCACAGCTTCTGTCATCCATTTATGTCGTCCACAGCTTCTGTCGTCCATTTCTGTCGTCCACAGCTTCTGTCATCCACTGTAGTCTTTCACAGTATGTCTTTCAGTTTATGTTTCTCATTTTATTAAGTCTTCCACTGCATGACTTCCAGTTTATGTTTCTCATTTTATGTCTTCCAATTTAAATGTTTGAGAGTTTTAAAACGTCGTTCATTCTTGTCTGTTGCAATGTCGTCCACTTCTGTCTTCCCGTTTTCATGTCTCCCTGTCTTCCTGCTCTCGTCCAGAGTACTCGTCCAGAGTTACTTGTCCAAAGCTTATTCGTCCAAATTTTAAATGTTCTTGTCTTCCTGTTTTCTTCTGTCATTATTTTTGTAGTTCGATTTTAATTGTCTTCCAGTTTTAAATATGTCATCCGATTTACCATGCCTTTTAAATATGTCTTCCAGTCTTCAATTCCAGAGAAAGTTTTCTCTGTGTCAAGATTTTAAAAGTTAAGGTTAAAAAAAATAGTCCACGTTTTAAATGTCCGGAGTGAGGCTCTTCGACCCCGATCGGGTCGGGGGTCGTCACAAGTAATTGACTCCACTACATTCTAAAAACGAAAGAATATCATATGATACGGTACTATTTGTCACACTAATTTCATTATAATAAACAAATCTTGTCATTCTAACTAACTAAAATGATTCTGACGTACATTTTAACTCATCAACTTATGGATCCAAAACCTAAGTCCTTGAACATTTAACTATTATAGTTCAACATTAACTTATTATTGACTAAAGACGATCAAAAGAAATTGAAATTTCTATCAAATTCAATAAATGTAAAATCTTTGCTTTGCATTGTCGATAAATTTGAGGCACTGACTCCACCAGACTTTCAATATCGTGTTGATCTCTAAATGGAACATATCATAAACATGTACAAGATAGGGAGTGCACACCATTGGTGAAGGTGGGATACTAGCACAATGTTATCTTCAAATGTTATCTTCAAGATAGAGAGTGCACACCAGTCCTTGTTTTTAAGTTTCTGGAGCTTTCTCAAAAACATTTTTGTAAGATAAGTCAATGGCACAAATCAAACGTCAAAGGGAACAAATTTCAAGGAATTGATCTTGATGCGAGTAAGAATCAACCTTTCTGGAGTGAAATGTTAAGAATCAACCTCTCTGGAGTGAAATGTTAATCCGCGCATGTAGTTAGATAGAATAACTACAAGGGGCCACTGCTTTTAAGAATTGGTTTTGGTAGTACTTCTTTGAATATTACAAAAATAAAATTATTTTGTTATCCAATATTGAGAAACCAAAGGTACACGAAATGCTTTATTGCATTACATGTAGTATCAAGCAAACTCTTGATCCATCGTTCTTTAAAAGGGGCAATCTTCCTTATTTTGTTGTAATGATTTTATATTTGTCTTAAAAAGGCATTTTTTTTGTAACGGCAAAATATAAAGTCTGTGTATAAAAATTATAAGTAGGAAAATATAATACGAGAATGTGAGTTAGATACAGTTCATATCGTGGGGGCCGCACCCTCGCACACTTATGATCCATAATGGATAATCTGATCTTTTTCTCCATGACTAAATAGACTCTTAGAAAAATTTATAATTTTGTTATATAATTTTGTTTTCTGATCAATTTAACCTCAAAATTTGAAGAATTACTAACCAATATCTCACAAATTTGTTTTTTTTTTGGTCAATTTAACTGCAAAGTCGGAAAAGTTAGTAACCAACACGCTCTCTACTAGGGATGGATCAATTTCGGTGAAGCCAAATAAACCAAATCAAACTGAGTAGATTATTTAGATCTGATTTGGTTTGTTTTTAATTTTTGAAAAAACGAATCGAGTAAAACTGAAGTTTTTTGTTTAGTTCTCTTTTTTTTTTTTAAACCTTTCGGAATAACACCGAATTAGAGTTAAATAGTTTGTTTGATTGAGTTCGACTTATCTAGTTTGACCCGAATCGGTCTCACTTCTAACGAAAAATGTGTTGCTTGTTAAACCCTTAAACTTCGAGGTTAAACAGGCCAAGAAATGAACTATGAGGTGTAGATTTCTAATTTCTAAAATTTCGAGATTAAATTAATAAAAAAAACAAAATATAAAGTGTTGGTTGCTAGAAACCCATAATATTATTACTGATAATATAGTTGAATAGTTTCATAAGATACTTTCAAATTTAGTTAATACGATAGAAAATAAGTATAAGGGTTCCATTGTTTATTATTTTAACTGAAGAATTGACTTTGGTTTTGTTTAAAATCATCGTATAAAACCAATTAAAAGTTTTAGAAAAAATATGATCGAAATTTTTTAAAATATTTTTTAATAATACTTTGAAAATTGTAGTAAGGAGAATATAAACTCAACATTCTATAGATAAAGTTATTTTATTCTCCATTATTGAGAAACCAAAGGTACATGAAATGCTTTATTACATACAACGTCAAGCAAACTCTTAGTCTATTAAAGCTTACCTAGCATTTCCCTTTTGGTATCTATTCTTAATTAGTATTTAATTATCTTGCCTCAAGCAAGACTAGTGCAGATGCACATTATTCAAGTTTCTTACCCCACGATAAGCACAAAGATAACCGTCCCAAGGTCAATAATGATAACTAGAACTCCATTTACAAATGTAGTTGTAATGTTCGTAGGAGTAATAACAGCCTGAAGAGATCCTGAAGTCGGTAGAGTTATGCAACTTGCACTAACTGGTAGTGGAATGATGACACGACAAGTTGCGATGTCAATATTGAAGTTTGAAGGGTTGAAGGTAAGTTGAAAGAACCCACTACTGTTGGTCACAGCTTGAGCAACTATAGTTCCTCCACAAGATAAAGTAACATTAACTCCTCCCAAAGGGTTATTCAAAAGGGGGCAGACGAAAACACCAGTAACATTAACAATCACTGAACCGTTCAGCGCAACTTGAGTTCCAATGCCTTGAGCATTGGAGGAGGTGAGTCCAACGAGAAGAGCCACAAAGAGGAGGAAGGAAGCAAAGATAGAACGTGCCATTTCTTTTCTAAAGGTGCTTAGAAAATATAAATCTCCGTTCTTGATAAAATCTCTCAAAATGATAATCGGTATTTATAGAAGTTTCACGCCACAATTGTATTTACGGGGCTCACTACCCCTAGGTTTTATGAAATGTAGGTGTGCCAACCTTCTTAAATGAGTAATTATACTTATTGGCCCAACAATCTATAAATATTAATTTCTAGTAATAATATTTCAATTTACTAAGACTAATTTATATAATTATATAATTATTGAAAATATTATTTAAAGCGTAAGAACATTGTTTTAATCGAGTCCAAAATTTGTATATACTAAAACTATCACTTGCATGAAAAGAAAAAAATAAAGTAAATTATTTTAAAAATTTATTTATTTATTTATTTATATCAAAAATTATAAATCTACTAATTAATTACATCTATGTCTAGAAATGTAGACTATAAATGTAAATTTAACTTTACATCAAAGTTCTAATAAGTTGAAATTTCAATGCAAATTTACTAACACGTAATAATGATAATTGGGCAGCCTAAAGATGATAATAAATTTAATATATATATATATATATATATAATTTCTCATTTTATAAGTTGGAATTTCAATTTATTGTATTGGAGAAATATTTCTCATTTTATTTTATTTTATTTATTTTTTGCTAAATTTCTACCATTTAAATTTAAAATAAAAGATTGTTACGAAAAATAATCATCAAGTGGTGATAAATTGCTTAAACTAGATATAAACTTTACCAAAGATAGACTCCTAGATTTTATCTATTTGGTTAGGGTTACAAGGTATCCCATGCTAGTTTGAAGTTTATTTTTCAACTCTATCATTAATTCAATCATAAAAAGTAATACGAGTTTAGTAAAGGACACTTCTATCACGAAGAATATTTATGATATGGTACTATTTGTCACAACTTATTTCATTAAAATGAACAAATCTTTTCGTACTAACTAAAACGAGTCTTTTCAAAGTAGTAGTAAAGTTTCAAGCATGATATACATTTTAACTCAGCAACTTTTGGATACACAACCTAAGTCTTTGAACTTTCACTTGTAAAGTTCATTAAATAAAAAAGGTGATTTGCACAATTTAAAAATTTCTATGAATTTAGATTTTCAATTAGCACCTTCAATTAAGGGTAATGGGTTTTTCCATAAACGAGCTCTGGTGACATTAAAAACAATATTAATTCACCCTAAACTACTTTTCTGTCACTTGAGTGATGATGAGCGCCAATGGATGACAGAGAGAGAGAGAGAGAGAGAGAGAGAGAGTCGTAATGCATCAATCTTCGTAATTTGTGTCTTGTGATGGTTACTGAAATTGAGTTTTATTCCTATTCATTTCACCTCCTTTACTTGGAAATTTGGATGTTTAATCTAAGATTTCGTCTCCAAATCAGGGTATTTCGTCAAAGGAAAGTTGGATTCGCGTTGTAGTAGTTAGGATCATTTGGAAATCATGGAAAGGTTTGAAAATTTCAGACAAAGTCTATATATTTTTTCAATTTTTGGATTTTGGAAGGAGATCAGATTTTTTGTTAGAAATTTTTAGAATTTATAGACAATATCGTTTGATAATGCAAAGTTTTATGTGAGAATAATTTGGTGTCAGAAATTATGGAGAATGTCTACTAAAATGGTTGGAAAACCTTGGTGAAATCGGGTGGAAAAACTAGTTTGCAGTTGGAGAAGAAGACGTCAAGCGCAACTTAGCAACATGATGAGCCGCGACCCAGAGAGGTTTGGGTTGCAGCTTAGTGTGACAGCTCGAAACCGGAACCCGATCAGAGTCCGGGATCGGAGCCATCACTCTGGGACAGATAACAGGAAACGGAGACTATTTTTTATTTATTTATTTATTTTTTTTTGACATAATCTTTTATACTTTTAAAACAACATTGGCAGAGAGAGAGTTCTCTGGAGTTGAAAGCAGAACGGGTTTCAGTAATGCTGGCGAAGAAAATAATTAAACGGAATAAACAGGAAGTGAAAACAGAAGACATAAGCGTAAGGCTGGCGGAAGACGTAGTTTAAAAAGAAACAGCGGAGTACTATTGGGCGGAAGATGTAAGCTGACGTCAGGCGGAAGATGTATTTACAAAGACAGAAATGATGATGACGTCAGGCGGAAGATTAAGACTAAGGCCTTCGGTGGATTCAGATAAAACAAAATAGATGACGTCAGCCGGAAGATGGATGACATCAACCGGAAGATACAGGCAATAAACGATATGGGTGACGTCAGCCGGAAGATGGATGACGTCAACCGGTAGATGAAATTTTCCAACAAACGGAATTGCACCTCTCACCGGTGGATGTCGAATAAGACAAAACAGATGACGTCAGCCGGAAGATGGATGACATCAACCGGAAGATACAGACTTTAAACTAAAAATAAACTGGGCGGAAGACTAACATTTTTAGGGCAGCGGTAGACATGATTTCTAAGGGTAGTAAAACAAGCGGGCAGCGGGCAGCGGTGGATGAAATCGGAAGGTGTAGTTTTAAGGCAACTACACAACTTTTGACAGGAAAAACACGCAGACAGAGAGCTTAAAAACAGAAGACCTAAAAGTTTCAGACTCTCAAACCACTTCAAAACATGGTTCTCAAGCACAGCAGAAGACATGAAAATTGTAGACTTTCAATACCTGATTCTAAACAAGGTTAAGGACCACACCTTTAAAATTGACAGATTCAAAGAAACAAACTGCATGGATAGTTCCAAAACTAGAAGTCATCCATGCACAAACTAATAAAAGATTTCCAAAATGATTTCAATACATTGCAGAACATAAATACAACTGTCAAATACAGAGGTTTTGGACATCATGACAGATTCAATACATTACAGAGTTTCTACAGAGTTTTTCCAAAACCAAAACATAAGAATCTAATTAAAATTCACAGACAGTATTTTCTCTTTCAAAAAAACTTAAACCTCAGAGCAGATATGTGTCTGGCTGCAGCAACCACCCCATGAGCTCGATCCACCCTCTACATTAGATCATCATTTTGAGGAACAAGATCCTCGGTTTCAGGTTCAGTACCTACATCAGAGAGTTCACCTATGAGTCTAAAATTCAGTAAGGACATAATACAGATGCAGTGACGCAAAATGCTATGCATGCAGTTTTTAGAATACAGTGACAGATCAGAACTTTACATTACAGTGGCAGATGTCAATCACCATTGGCCTTCTCCCACCAACCATAATTGCTTCCACATTTACCCTTCCATTGGCTTTTAACCAAATTGACTTGTTTTGGTTAGTTGGTCATTAATTTGGTTCTCTCTTAAACATTCTATCACTTCAACCAAAACATACATTGTATTTAGATAATATTAATCTCATTTATACAATTCGGGGAAACAACTACATGGCAAAAATGCCGGGTGTTACATTCCATCCACCTTAACAGAAATTTTGTCCTCAAAATTTGCCTAAGCAAAGAGGTCCGGATATTGTGCCCTAACATCTGCTTGTCTTTCCCATGTGGCTTCTTTCACATTATGATTGCGCCATAAAACTTTCACAAGTGGGACCACCCTGTTGCGCAACACTTTGAGTGAAGTATCCAGTATTTGTATGGGTCTTTCTTCATACGTCAGTGTCGGCATGATATCAAAGTCCACATGCTTCACGATCTGAGTTGGATCTCGTACACATTTTCTCAGCATCGAAACATGTAAGACATTGTGAACTCCATCCATAGACGCTGACAACAGTAGTCTGTAAGCCATGTTCCCAATCCTCTTCAAAATGGGAAAAGGCCCAATAAACCTTGGGCTTAGCTTCCCTTTCTTGCCAAACCTCATCACGCCTTTGAAAGGTGACACCTTTAAAAACACTTCATCACCTTCGGCAAACTCCAAGTCCCTTCTTCTATGGTCCGCATAACTCTTTTGTCGATTTTGAGCAGTCTTTATTCGTTGCTTGATTGCGTTAATCACCTCAGACATCTGTTGTAACAGCTCAGGGCCTACAAGCTTGGCCTCTCCGACCTCATCCCAACATAATGGGGATCTACACTTCCTTCCGTAAAGTGCTTCATATGGAGCCATGCCGATTGTAGCCTGGTAGCTATTGTTGTAAGCAAACTTCACAAGCGGTAGATATCTACTCCAAGGAGCATGAAATTCCAGCACGCACGATCTTAACATATCTTCCAATGTCTGAATCGTTCTCTCAGATTGTCCATCCGTCTGTGGATGAAATGCCGTGCTGAAGTCCAATCTAGTGCCCAAGGAGTTCTGCAAACTTCTCCAAAACCTGGAAGTGAATCTGGGATCCCGGTCTGAAACAATTGACACCGGAATACCATGTAGCTTGACAATCTCGTTGATGTACAACTCAGCATACTGATCCATGGAGAATGTCGTTTTCACAGGTAGAAAATGGGCCGACTTCGTCAATCTGTCCACTATGACCCATATGCTATTGTGGCCTTTGGCTGTTCTTGGAAGGCCAACAACAAAGTCCATTGTGATGTTTTCCCACTTCCATTCCGGGATTGGAAGAGGCAGAAGCGTTCCACACGGTCGTTGGTGTTCAGCTTTAACCTGTTCACATATCATACAAGACTCCACATACTTGGCCACATCATTCTTCATATTTGGCCACCAGAAGTGAAGCTTCAAGTCTTGATATATTTTTGTACTTCCAGGATGCACAGAGAAAGAAGATGAATGGGCTTCCGACAAGATGTGCTTTCATAGCTCTTCGTCTTTCGAAACATACCATCTATCTCTGAACTTCAGAATTCCATCTCCCGAATAACTAAACTCGGAAAAGGCCATAGGCAACTTACTCACTATATCGGCCATCTCCTTTGAATTGGTCTTCTGGGCTTCCTTAATGCGGTCCAGGACGGTGGGCCGTAGTGTTAAGTCTGCTAGTATGGCCGATAGCCCAGAAACTATCTCCATATCGAACTTCTGTATCTCCGTCCTCAAGGGCATTGATACGGCCGACATTACTTGTTGCATAGTAGCTGGTATCCTGCTTAGCGCATCAGCTACCACATTAGCTTTACCAGGATGGTATTTGATCTCAACATCGTAGTCTTTTACAAATTCTAACCACCGCCTCTGTCTCATATTCAACTCCTTCTGAGTAAAGAGGTACTTCAAACTCTTGTGATCAGAAAATACCTCACATGATTGCCCATACAAATGGTGTCTCCATACTTTCAGCGCAAATACAACTGCCGCTAACTCAAGGTCATGAGTAGGGTAGTTTTCTTCATGGCTCTTCAATTGCCTGGACGCGTATGCTACCACTTT
The DNA here is from genome assembly GCA_022432975.1 of Begonia masoniana. Classification (NCBI taxonomy): domain Eukaryota; kingdom Viridiplantae; phylum Streptophyta; class Magnoliopsida; order Cucurbitales; family Begoniaceae; genus Begonia; species Begonia masoniana. The sequence continues at coordinate 48,996,563 of CM039505.1, forward strand.
CCCTTCTTGCATCAATACGCATCCCAAGCCTATCTTTGACGCGTCATAGTATACGCTGAATTTGCCGTCTTCAACTGACAATACTAGTAGAGGAGCCGTGGTTAACTTTTGCTTGAGTGTCTGAAAGCTCCCTTCACATGCTTCAGACCACCTGAACTTAGTGTCCTTCTTCGTTAAGCTGGTCATAGGCTTCGCTATCACAGAAAATCCCTTGATGAATTTCCTGTAATAACCAGCTAGTTCGATAAAGCTTCGTACTTCGCTTTCATTCCTTGGCCTGGGCCAATCCCTCACAACTTGAATCTTGGCCGGGTCTACCGAAACTCCCTCTGCAGACACCACGTGGCCTAGGAAATTAATCTTGTTCAACCAGAATTCACACTTTGATAGCTTGGCAAACAATTGATGCTGTTTTAGAGTTGACAGCACAATAGCCAAGTGCTCTTTATGCTCCTCTTCAGTCCGAGAATAAACCAGGATGTCATCGATGAAGACGATTACGAATTTGTCCAAGAACTCCTGGAATACCCTATTCATCAAGTCCATAAATGCCGCGGGGGCATTAGTCAACCCGAACGACATCACCAAGAACTCGTAGTGCCCGTATCGAGTCCTGAAGGCGGTCTTCGGGATATCATCAGCTCTGACCTTTAACTGGTAATAGACAGAGCGCAAGTCAATCTTAGAAAATACCCGAGCTCCTTGTAGCTGGTCAAATAAATCGTCAATTCTCGGCAACGGGTACTTATTCTTGATCGTCAACTTGTTCAGCTCACGGTAGTCAATACACATCCGTAGGGACCAATCCTTTTTCTTAACGAACAAGACGGGAGCACCCCACGGAGAGAAACTTGGACGCACAAAACCCTTGTCCACCAGTTCTCTCAGCTGAGTCTTCAACTCCTTCAGCTCTACTGGTGCCATACGGTATGGATTCTTCGATACCGGTTCAGTGCCAGGATACACATCGATTTCGAACTCGATCTCACTATCAGGTGGCAATCCTGGCAGATCATCTAGGAAAACCTCAGGGAAGTCTCGAACTACCGGAATATTTTGAAGTTCCACCTCACCTTGTCTTTGAATATCTACTACGTGGGCAAGGAATCCGACACATCCTGACCTCATCAGCTGTTGAGCTTTCAAGGTGGATATAACAGGCATACTATGTTTCTTTGGTATTGCCTGATAGGAGAACTCTACTTCGTTCGGGCGCTTAAAAGTTACGAGCCCGGACCTACAGTCGATGGTGGCATGATGTCTAAATAGCCAGTCCATCCCCAGAATCACTTCGTATCCTTTCATACTGATGGCGATAAGATTGGCATACAATTTCTGGTCTCCAACTGACACTATATCACCCTGCACCACCCGCTCGGAGTGCATAAACTCTCTGGACGGTAGTATAATACTGTAGGGCTGATTTGACGATACAAGGCACAAGTTCTCCCTACCCGCAAAGTCCATGGCCACAAATGAATGAGTGGCCCCCGTGTCTAACAAAGTATATGCAGGTATGTCACACACCAAAATTGTACCTGTAATTGCTGTGTGCAGATCAGCATCATCAACATCCTCCATCATTGCAAACACTCTCGGTACGGCTTGACCTGTCCTGGTGTCGGGTATTGGGCAATCCCGAACAAGATGGCCTCCTTTGCCACATCAGAAACATTGGCCGGTAGCAAGCCTGCATTCTCCTTTGTGAGGCTTCTGGCAATGTGGACATATAGTGGGCTGAGGAGCTCCCATCGGTCTCTTTCCCTTGTCCTGGTAAGTAAGGGCCTCATTGGGCCTCTTAATGCCCCTGTTTTGTTGCTGTTGAGGTTGAAAATTCTGGCCTCTCTGCTGTTGCTGCTGTTGAGGAACATTTCTAATAATTCCTCTTGGTGGATCCCTCTGTCTCTGGGACTTCATTTCTAAGGCCTCTAATTGGTAAGCCTTGGCCACCACTTTCACATACGGTGTCTCATCAAAACCTCCAGTCGTGATCCCACGTAATAAATCCATCTTTAGCCCTTGGATGAACTGATGTACCTTGTTCTCATCGGTAGCCACCATGTGTTCTGCATATCGGGATAAGGACTCGAATTTCTGGACGTATTCAGCCACTGACCCATATTGTCGCAGCCGAGAGAACTCAAGCAACTTCTCCTTCCTTACTCCTCGGTCAAAGTACTTCTCGTAGAAGATCTTCGTAAATCCTTCCCAGCTTAATGCCACTGTAGTCGACTGTACCGTGTCCCACCAAAATCCAGCACTTTCGGTGAGATAAAATGTGGCGCAATTAACCTTCTTGTTGTCTTCTACTTCTGCATATCTGAACATCTTTTCCATTGTTCGAATCCAGGTTTCAGCACGGGTCGGGTCAGTAGACATTCCATCAAATGCAGGTGGCTGGAGTCGTCTGAATCTATCCCCACTGTTGTCACGAGCAGCGTTTCCATGGTTATTATTATTGTTGTTCCCGCCGTCTTCTCTGGCCATCATACGTTCAACCATGCGGGATTGTACCCCTATCAGTTCGGTTAATCTGTCAATGGCTCTTGAACTTTCACTTGACTCTTCCTGATGTCCTCTCACCATTTTCTAGGAAACCCTATAAACAGAATAACCTAACTTAATAAACAAAACCTTTACGGGAACTTAAACACTTACAGTTGGTGGAGCGATCTCACGTGGCGGGTTGCGCAGTCAGATATTTCACAGAATCGGTTTTAAAACCTTGTCTCTCTGATACCACAACTGTGACAGCCCGAAACCGGAACCCGATCAGAGTCCGGGATCGGAGCCATCACTCCGGGACAGATAACAGGAAACGGAGACTATTTTATTTTATTTTATTTTATTTTATTTTATTTTTGACATAATCTTTTATACTTTTAAAACAACATTGGCAGAGAGAGAGAGTTCTCTGGAGTTGAAAGCAGAACGGTTTGCAGGCTGCGAGTAAGCTGACGTCAGGCGGAAGATGTAAGCTGACGTCAGGCGGAAGATGTAAGCTGACGTCAGGCGGAAGATGTAAGCTGACGTCAGGCGGAAGATGTAAGCTGACGTCAGGCGGAAGATGTAAGCTGACGTCAGGCGGAAGATGTAAGCTGACGTCAGGCGGAAGATGTAAGCTGACGTCAGGCGGAAGATGTAAGCTGACGTCAGGCGGAAGATGTAAGCTGACGTCAGGCGGAAGATGTAAGCTGACGTCAGGCGGAAGATGTAAGCTGACGTCAGGCGGAAGATGTAAGCTGACGTCAGGCGGAAGATGTAAGCTGACGTCAGGCGGAAGATGTAAGCTGACGTCAGGCGGAAGATGTAAGCTGACGTCAGGCGGAAGATGTAAGCTGACGTCAGGCGGAAGATGTAAGCTGACGTCAGGCGGAAGATGTAAGCTGACGTCAGGCGGAAGATGTAAGCTGACGTCAGGCGGAAGATGTAAGCTGACGTCAGGCGGAAGATGTAAGCTGACGTCAGGCGGAAGATGTAAGCTGACGTCAGGCGGAAGATGTAAGCTGACGTCAGGCGGAAGATGTAAGCTGACGTCAGGCGGAAGATGTAAGCTGACGTCAGGCGGAAGATGTAAGCTGACGTCAGGCGGAAGATGTAAGCTGACGTCAGGCGGAAGATGTAAGCTGACGTCAGGCGGAAGATGTAAGCTGACGTCAGGCGGAAGATGTAAGCTGACGTCAGGCGGAAGATGTAAGCTGACGTCAGGCGGAAGATGTAAGCTGACGTCAGGCGGAAGATGTAAGCTGACGTCAGGCGGAAGATGTAAGCTGACGTCAGGCGGAAGATGTAAGCTGACGTCAGGCGGAAGATGTAAGCTGACGTCAGGCGGAAGATGTAAGCTGACGTCAGGCGGAAGATGTAAGCTGACGTCAGGCGGAAGATGTAAGCTGACGTCAGGCGGAAGATGTAAGCTGACGTCAGGCGGAAGATGTAAGCTGACGTCAGGCTTTGACTATTTAATTTTCTTTTGACTATTTTCTCCTTTAACAAAACATTGCAGAGAGAGAGAGGTCTCTGGAGTTGAAGCCAGAACGGGTTTCCGTATGCTGGGCGAAGAAATACTTAATACGGAATAAACAGGAAGTGAAAACAGAAGACCATAAGCGTACGGCTGGGCGGAAGACGTTAGTTTAAAAAGAAAACAGCGGAAGAGTTACTATTGGGCGGAAGATGTAAGCTGACGTCAGGCGGAAGATGTATTTACAAAGACAGAAATGATGATGACGTCAGGCGGAAGATTAAGACTAAGGCCTTCGGTGGATTCAGATAAAACAAAATAGATGACGTCAGCCGGAAGATGGATGACGTCAACCGGAAGATACAGGCAATTAACGATATGGGTGACGTCAGTCGGAAGATGGATGACATCAACCGGAAGATACAGGCATTTAACGAAATCGGCAGTAGGTGATGACGTCAGCCAGAAGATGGATGACGTCAACCGGTAGATGAAATTTTCCAACAAACGGAATTGCACCTCTCACCGGTGGATGTCGAATAAGACAAAACAGATGACGTCAGCCGGAAGATGGATGACGTCAACCGGAAGATACAGACTTTAAACTAAAAATAAACTGGGTAGAAGACTAACATTTTTAGGGCAGCGGTAGACATGATTTCTAAGGGTAGTAAAACAAGCGGGCAGCGGGCAGCGGTGGATGAAATCGGAAGGTGTAGTTTTAAGGCAACTACTCAACTTTTGACAGGAAAAACACGCAGACAGAGAGCTTAAAAACAGAAGACCTAAAAGTTTCAGACTCTCAAACCACTTCAAAACATGGTTCTCAAGCACAGCAGAAGGCATGAAAATTGTAGACTTTCAATACCCGATTCTAAACAAGGTTAAGGACCACACCTTTAAAATTGACAGATTCAAAGAAACAGATTGCATGGATAGTTCCAAAACTAGAAGTCATCCATGCACAAACTAATAAAAGATTTCCAGAATGATTTCAATACATTGCAGAACATAAATACAACTGTCAAATACAGAGGTTTTGGACATCATGACAGATTCAATACATTACAGAGTTTCTACAGAGTTTTTCCAAAACCAAAACATCAGAATCTAATTAAAATTCACAGACAGTATTTTCTCTTTCAAAAAAACTTAAACCTCAGAGCAGATATGTGTCTGGCTGCAGCAACCACCCCATGAGCTCGATCCACCCTCTACATTAGATCATCATTTTGAGGAACAAGATCCTCGGTTTCAGGTTCAATACCTACATCAGAGAGTTCACCTATGACTCTAAAACTCAGTAAGGACATAATACAGATGCAGTGATGCAAAATGCTATGCATGCAGTTTTTAGAATACAGTGACAGATCAGAACTTTACGTTACAGTGGCAGAAGAATTAAGTGGGGCTTATAGGGGAACTGGTTCAGTACGTGCACTATCAGGCACAGCAGATTTTCAGACTCCCAGGGAGGGATAAAACCAGAGGGTCCTTGCTAGGGACAAATTTTCAGATTCCCAAGGAGGGATAAAACCAGAGGGGCCAGTCCCCGTCCCACACTTAACCAGTACATTACAGACAGTCAGATTTTATCTTGTTTAGTTTCAAACAGTGTACAGAAATCAGTTTTGCATGGATTTTCAGTAAAACGTGTATGCATGACATGCTCAGTGTCTGAACCTATAACAACAGACATCAGAAATAACAGGGCATATTGTGAGACAGAAAACAGACAACTCATAACGTGAACTGAACAGACAACATAGAACACAAACTGAACAGAAGCTATAACATTTCTACCCAAAACTACCCGACAGAACAGAAAACCTAGTACCTCCTTGATGTAGGGCCTTAAGGGCCGGATCTATGCTTATGAACTTACCTGTTTGCTGCCGTGTCAGATGCTCGAATGTCCCTGGAATGCTCGGATCTGTAGTATGCATGAAGAGGTATTAAACAGCTACAAATGCTAACAAATAAGTTGGTAAAAGTCTGTTCCAAACTCATTTAAACCCTTAGAAAACAAAACCGGTGTGTTTTCATCCAAAAACAGTGAGTTTTTACCAAATATTGAAACTTTAAACTTCGGTAAAAACTCACATTAAACTCATCCAAACTTGTTAGCATATAAGGATGCTTACCTTAGTGGAGAAACAAAAAGGAATGGAGGAGATCGAAGTAATTTCGATGGCTGTTTGTCGACTGGGAGAGAGAGTGCAGAGAAGAGAAAGAGAGAGAGAGAGAGAGAGAGAGAGAGAGAGAGCATAGAAGTGAAGTGAAGAGAGTTTTACGTAGGAGGAAGAACTTGGCTTCTTCATCAAGTCGCCAGATGTCAATCACCCATTGGCCTTCTCCCACCAAACATAATTGCTTCCACATTTACCCTTCCATTGGCTTTTAACCAAATTGACTTGTTTTGGTTAGTTGGTCATTAATTTGGTTCTCTCTTAAACATTCCATCACTTCAACCAAAACATACATTGTATTTAGATAATATTAATCCCATTTATACAATTTGGGAAAACAACTACATGGCAAAAATGCCGGGTGTTACACTTAGGGCCATTTTTGGGTAGAAATTTAATTTTTGACTCAATCATTCTAGAGTAATTTTTAATCTAAAATTTCACATTTAAAAGTGTGAAAGTCTCGTATTATTCCGATTCGATATGTTATTGGGCCTTGCTAAATTGTTTAGGCTTATATAGTGGTAGGCCCAATTTGAAGTAGAGATTTATTTTTATGTCTCGTATGTTGGACGATGTTTTATAAAAGTTATTTTGAAACAAATTCTAATGATGTGTCCATATTTAAGACGAATAAAGTTATTTTGAGACAAATTCTTATATGTATTTTTCACTGAATATATTTTTATTGAGCATGCATATAAATTTATAAATCACGTTAGTCATGTGAATCGAGTTTGATCGACTCATATGGGGTCCTGTTTAGTTACACATATTTGACTATTGGAGGATTTGTTTGTTAGTTGTAACTAGAATAATTGACATCTGAATGTGTCATGTCATTGGGTGCAAAATCCTAAACTTGATTAAAAACTTTCGTGATTTTTTAGATCGTCGACTGTCACCATTATTATTAAATATGTTTATGATATCATGTGTCCGGAGTCCGTAAGTGACTATATTTTCATTAAGATCTTCATATTATACAGTAGGAGTCTATTTTAAGTATGCACAATGTTAGAATTTGGTGTGACCCGAATTCTAGTTTGGCTGGATTGGGCCCGTATATCAATATTAGGGTTTTATGTTTTCTCTATATATTGATACTTGAGTCGCAAAACTCATCGTACAGAATTGATATTAGTGATTCTCTCCTCTGCCCGTGGTTTTTTCCCTTTCTAGGGTTTCTACGTAAATTTCGGTTTTCATTACTTTCTCGTTTTCTTTTTCGATTTCTCGATCGTTCGTTATAGGTAGATTATGGCGTCTAATCCTAACAAGTGGTATCAGAGCTTCAGGTTGAAGTGTTTCGAAAATCAGGGTTTGATTCTTCGAAGGGTATCAATCGATTTGAGTTTTGTAATTTTAGAAATTGAAATTACAATTTTGGAAGAAAAAGAAATTGTTTGGAGGAAATTGAAAAAAAAAAAAACAAAGGAAATTGCTTTTCTGGTTTTCTTCTTCACCAGCGAAGAACAGAGAGAGAGTGCCGGAGCCGAGGATAACAGAGGAGACACCGCCGACCTGCTCCGCCACCGCCAACCGCATAGACCAAGCCGACCTGCTCTTCCTCTGCTGAACCGTCCATCCGTCATCGCACCGAGAGCACTGTCCACCTGTTCGCAGAACCGCCGCACTGCGCGAAGAGAAGTCTCTGTCTGCCGCCGTTTTGGGCAGAAAGAACCGACCACTGCCACCGTTCGATTCTCCGCGCGCTGAACTTGGCGATTCCACCATCGAGCCGGGGCAATTTATAGCACCAGGGAAGAAGAGGTCCAAACTCTTCCAAGGCTCTTTGTTCAATCAGTTTTCTGTGAAGAAGAGAGGGAGCAATTGTGTGCTCAGTGGAGATTTAATTCAAAGTTCAAATTTTTGGTTGAAGATCCAGTTTCAACAGTTGATTCTGAATTGGGTCGGTTCAATTCTGGTTCTTGAAATTTTTTTAGGTGCAATTTTGTGGAATTCTTGGCTGATTAAGTGATTGGACAATATCGGTTTGGTGGGCGATTTTGTTGGTTCAGAATATTTTGTGGAATTTATTCTGATTTTTTGAAAGGGTTAGTCACTGTTCTTGTTGCTGATAAGTGTGTATTTTACGCACTTATTTATACTCTTTTATACTTGAAATGAATAATTTTCCTCAAGTGATCGCAAGAACTTAACAAAAATTGTCAAGTGTGCAGTAAAGATTTTAAAAACAAGAATCAAAGTTTTAAAGAAGAGAAGTCATGAGCAGCGATCGATCTCCAGGAATTAGCAGAGATCGATCGCCACAATCGCCACAATCGCCACATATTAGGAGCAAGCAGCGATCAATTTCTGAGAAGCAACAAAAATCGATCGCTGATACATTGATCAGCTTGAAGCATTTGAAGAACAGCAGCGATCGATCTCTACAACTGTCAGAGACCGATCGCTATGTTATATTACACAGAAAAGAAGCAGCGATCAATTCCTATAAACTACAGAGACCGATCGCTGGCACACAATTATACGAGGATGAAGCAAAAGATTGCAGCGACCGTGCGCCTTACAAAGACAGCGACTGATCGCTACTCAAATCAACTTATGGAAAGCAGACGTGTTTTAATTTGAGCCATCGATCCGAAGCGATATTAAATCCTAGCCGTTGCTTGATTGTAACACGTCAATAAATAACAAGTGCAGACCTAAAGGGGGTGGGGAGATTCAGAATCCTGGAGTCGGCAGAGAACAATTAGGCGGCGACTGAGGAGCAATTCCGGCGATAGCTATTTTTTTATTTTCCTTTTATTTCTTCATTTTAATTATGCAACTCCTTAATATCGTTGTTTATTTACCTTTTAGCATGAACTAAACGTTTGTTCTAGGGTTTCGATGTAGCCTAGTTATGATTATTTGTTTTTCTTGATTCAAGTATTTAATTTTCTGTTTCTGTTCTGTGTTGAGTAATTTATTCTGAACGTAATGCTTAGGTTTGTTTGATCACCAAAACTAAGAACTTTAGGGTTAATTCGGGATGCGAGAGCGGAGAATTTAACCATGCACTGAATATTTTGCCTTAAAAAGGATCCTAGGCTAGAGATAGTTAGGACGTTTGAGTGGTAATATAATTTCTTGTTCCTAATGTATTCAATTAATTCTCAGGATTAGAGACCGAGAGGTGATAATTCGTTAGTTGAATAAGTTTATCTTTGCTCGAGAGAGATTGATAAATATTTTCGTAAAATTGCCATCAACACATAGAAATAGGATTTAACTATTTGAATTAGGTCTAATAAATAGGATTAGCTAAGTGAAATCGAAACCCTGGAAATTTTCGCATCATATAATCTTAATTCTTTATTTTCGAATATTTTATTTAAATTACTAATTAGTTTTATTTGAATTATTTTAGTTTAAAATCCAAAAATCACTTATTATTTCTTTTCAAATTAAATTAGAATTAGATATTCAATATTTAACATAATTATTCCTCGTGGGACCGACACTCGTACTTTTATACACTTTATTACTTTTGCGACACGTACACTTGCGTATCACGATTTTTCGCAACAAGTTTTTGGCGCCGTTGCCGGGGAATAAATTTTGTTATTTTTTTGAATTATTTGATTTTAGTTTATATTTGAATTTTCTTTTCCTGTTAGATCTAAATTGAATTATTTGCACATTGCAGGTGCATGCGAAAATTAGGTACTGCCAACCTAATCCCTATCGATCTTGAAATTGAACGAACTTGCCGTAAAAATCGAAGGGAAACAAGACAAGCAATTATGGCAGCTAATCAAAATGCAGATGATCAAAATGCTCACATACCACAGATGGTTGGGGTTGAGGCAGTCGAAAGAAGGACTTTGTTGGATTATGTTATGCCATCCATGGACGGGGTTCAATCAGCAATCCGAAAACCGGCTATCACATGCAATAATTTTGAAATAAAGCCGGGTACAATACAAATGATTCAACAATATCAATTTTGTGGTCTACCTAACGAGGATCCCAAGGATCATATTGCTAGCTTTGTCGAGGTTTGTGATACATTCAAATACCATAATGTCTCTGACGATGCTATCAAGCTCAGGTTATTCCCCTTCACGCTAAGAGATCGCGCAAAGAATTGGTTACACTCCTTACCGCCAGGCTCAATTACAACGTGGAACGAATTGGTTCAGAAATTTTTATCTAAGTTCTTTCCCTTTGAAAAGATGGCAAGACTCCGAAATGAGATCACCAATTTTACTCAATATGATAGCGAGACAGTTTATGAATCATGGGGCCGATTCAAGGAGCTTTTGAGAAAATGCCCCCAGCATGGTCTACCACAATGGATGCAAATACAGACATTCTTCATCGGCCTATCAAGTTCTACACGGACGCTTGTCAACTCAGCAGCTGGTGGATCACTATTATCTAAGACAGAAGTGGAGGCATTTAACCTGTTAGAAGAGTTATCCCTAACTAATGATCAGTGCCCGGTTGAACGTCAGATTTTGAGGAGGCAGTCAAATACCCCAGAAATGGAGGCGATAAAAGCATTGACTACACAAATTGCATCCCTCACTCAGCACATTCAAGGAAATCAAGTTTCAGTTAATGCAATTCATTCTCCGATCAATCAATGTCAGTGGTGCCAAAGACCACATGCTAGTGAAAACTGTCAGCAAGGGAACCAAATGGCTAATAGTTCATCTGAACAAGCTCAATTTGTGGGAAATTATACTAGACCAACATACCAGAATTCAGGGAACTATTTTAATGGGGGGCGCAACAATCACCCAAATTTTTCATGGCAGAACCCGAACAACGCCATACAGATGCCACAAGCTAATCAGCCGGGACCTCAGTTTCCTGAAAGACAATCTAATCTGGAGGAATTAATTGCCAAAATGGGAGAACGCACCAACAATATAATTGCTGAAATGGGGGAGCACACAAATAAATTTATGGCTGAAACAAGAACCACCTTGCAGAATCAGTCGGCCCAAATTCGAAGCCTAGAAATGCAAATGGGCCAGATGGCAGCTGCACTAAATGGACGCCCACCAGGTACATTGCTTAGTGCCACTGAAATTAACCCCAGAGAACAATGCAATGCCATTACACTTAGGAGTGGAGCAGTGATTAAAAATTGTACCAAAGAAAATAAGAAAGTGGTCGCACATGACAGAATGCATTCGTCATCATCCGAGTCCACACCAAAGGATCAAGAGCTACTGGAAGCTCCACCTCAGATTCCAAAGGAGATCCTCTCAAAAGTTCCTTTTCCACAAAGACTGAAAAATGGGAAGCTTGATAATCAGTTTTCTAAGTTTCTTGATATCTTCAAAAAGCTCCACATCAACATTCCATTCGTAGAGGCACTCGAGCAAATGCCTAAATATGCAAAGTTTCTGAAAGACATCTTGTCTCATAAACGAAAAATTGACAAATATGGCATGATCGCTTTGACTGAGGAATGTAGTGCCATTGTTCAACGGAAGCTTCCACAAAAATTGAAAGATCCGGGAAGTTTCACCATACCATGTGCAATTGGGGAGTCCATTTTTGAGCGGGCATTATGTGATTTGGGTGCTAGTATAAATTTGATGCCGCTATCTATATTTCGTAAGCTGGGTATTGGTGAAGCAAAGCCCACCAGTGTAATCCTACAGATGGCCGATCACTCTATAAAGCATCCGTATGGGGTGATTGAAGATGTCCTTGTCAAAGTCGACAAGTTTATTTTTCCCGCTGACTTCTTGATTCTCGATATGGACGAAGACCGAAGCATCCCGATAATATTAGGTCGACCATTTTTAGCAACAGGGGGAGCTGTTATTGATCTAAGAAAAGGAGAGCTCAAATTGCAAGTATATGATGACGAGGTGACATTCAAAGTATATAAATCCATAAATTACCCAACAGCTAGCAATGAGCCAATTGTCGATAATATGCCAGACAAAGAGCTTCCTGAAATTGATAAATTAGTAAACGGACAAAGAGCGAAGCCGTATCTTAACGGGGTTTTTCAGAATGATACTACTATTATTCTCCGTGCACCAGATTAGCAAGAGGCTTACAACGTCAAGCTAATGACGCTAAAACAAGCGCTTGGTGGGAGGCAACCCACCCAAGTATCCTTTTTAGTTCGTTATTTCAATTTTTGTTTGCATTAGTTTTGTTTATTTTTTATTTTTATTTTTATTTCATTTTATTAGTATTAAATTAAAAAAATAAATAAATAAATAAATAAATAAATAAAAATAAAAATAATCATCTTTTGTAACCCATTTGTTATTTATTTTTATTTTTTGTTTTTATTTTATTTCTTATCATTATTATTAGTATTTCTATTTTATGTTTAGTTCTTATATCATTTATTTTCTCTATTTTCTTTATTTCTTGTCTTTTATTTTTATTTTTCTTTAAATAGGTTCCGATTAAGTCATTTTATTTTCTTTTTATCATTTAATTTTTTTCTTCTTTCTTACTGTTATTTTTAATTTTCTTTAGTTTCTTATTTTATTGTCTTTTATTTATTTATTGTTTCTTTTATGTTATTTATTTTCTGCTTTTAAATAAGGTCCGATTTAGTTATCTTAAATTCTTTTATTCATTTTATCATTTTATTTTATTTTATTTCAAGAAAATTTTTTTTTAATTGTTGCTTTTAATTTCAATTATTTATATTTTTATTCTCATTCTTATTTTATTTTTATTTTCATATTTATTTATTTTATTAATTTTTTGTTTTGTTATTTATTATTTTCTTTTCTTTTTATCTTTCTTTTTCTTGTTCTAAGTAAGTTTTATTTTAGATTAATTAGCCATTTATTTTCCTGTATTTATTTTTTCCTTATAATTTTATTTTCTTTTATTTTCCTTTATTTATTTTATTGTATTCTGTTTCTATTTCTATTTGTTTTTTTTTTTTTTTTTTTTTTTTTTTTTTTTTTTTTTTTTTGTAATTCGTTCTTTTTTATCTTTCTTTCTTTTTATTTTCTTCTTACTTCATTTTTTTTCTCTCGTATTTTCATTTCCCGTTTCAAGCATTTTCATTTTCGCTCCACCACACTACTGTCGGGCCCCACAAGAGGTACACTATCCTCTTTCCTATTTTTCGAGTATGCTTTATTTACATTGAGGACAATGTTTATTTCAAGTTTGGGGGGGTGTAAGTCTGCTTAATATTATGAAGTCTGCTTAATATTTTGAAATTCTATGGTATGATTATTTATTTCATTGGTTCAAAGTGTCGATGATTGTACCTTTGATCAATGCATGTTTTAACTTCTGAATAGATTCTGAGATAGTATGATTTGTGATAGTAGCATTGATTGGAGCTTAGGAAGTTAGACTTGTTTGTGTGGAAATGTTCATTCCTGTTCAAATTTAGCTGATAATGATATAAATTGTTGTCTTGAGATCGAGAGCCTAAACACAGTAAGGGAGTGCTTGAGTGTAAACACTGAAAGGGAGTGAGCTCCATTTAAATTTAGCGAGTGATTAGTGAGTATTAAATTGTTCGTGGTTTTGCCCTGAATTCATGAATACAAATTATGATTTTTTTGCAGAATTAAGAGAATGACTTAGGCCATTTTTGAATCGTTTGAGCTTTTATTGACATACCCTATTTGTGTCATTTAAATGACACCCCTAGTCTCCTATTTGAACCTTTCTTTACCACTATTTTGTCAACCCTAATTTAGCCTACCCTGAAATTATTTTGACTATCCTGTTTATTGAGCACAGTTTTGGGATTCATATTACAGGGAGAGTTGGAGAAAGTAGTGGTGAGAATCAAAGGTAATTCTTTTGTCAAATGTCTAAGTTATTAGTATGAAAGAAGTATTTATTCTTTCCAAAAAAAAAAGAAAAAAAAAAAGAAAAAGTTGAATTGTTCAGTAGTAGAACAAATTTTTATGATTAGTTGTGATTGTTATTATTTGTATTTCATGTTTGTTAGTAAAGACATTGACAAAAGAGTTGGTTTTGAAAAATAGAGAGTGAGACAAGTTTGTGGGGATTATTGAGTTAACTATTAGAAAAGAGTTCAAGTGAGTGTAAGAAGGGAGGGTGACATAAGGATGAATTGTGCTCTAGAGTTTCGTTTGAATCCAAAAATTTCCTACCTTATAACCTGGCCTTACATTACAAGCTTAATTAAAGACCTATCGACTTTTATTCTGTTTACTCATATTTATTATTAGTGAATAATGGGCAAGACTGATGAACAATAAGAGTGGATGGAGTGACCCTGAGAGTTATTTTTATTTCCCTTCTCATAAAGACACAATTATAGATTTATCAGTTAAAAGATATTGAGTTTGAGCAGATATACATACACAAGAATTTCTGATTTAGTTTCTTTCAATGATATGTCATGAATTGTAGTATTGAAAGTATTTATTTAGATGGTTAATTTGCATGCAATTGTCAAGCTGAGACAAAATACTATAAACTATGACTTAAATAGTTTTACCATGGAAATTTGAAATATTTTGCCGCCTCTTTGAATTTTAATGTTTATTGAATAAACTTTGTTTGATTTTCTATGCTTATTTGTGTTCGCTTGAGGACAAGCTTTCAATCAAGTTTGGGGGTGTGATAAGTGTGTATTTTACGCACTTATTTATACTCTTTTATACTTGAAATGAATAATTTTCCTCAATTGATCGCAAGAACTTAACAAAAATTGTCAAGTGTGCAGTAAAGATTTTAAAAACAGGAATCAAAGTTTTAAAGAAGAGAAGTCATGAGCAGCGATCGATCTCCAGGAATTAGCAGAGATCGATCGCCACAATCGCCACAATCGCCACATATTAGGAGCAAGCAGCGATCAATTTCTGAGAAGCAACAAAAATCGATCGCTGATACATTGATCAGCTTGAAGCATTTGAAGAACAGCAGCGATCGATCTCTACAACTGTCAGAGACCGATCGCTATGTTATATTACATAGAAAAGAAGCAGCGATCAATTCCTATAAACTACAGAGACCGATCGCTGCCACACAATTATACGAGGATGAAGCAAAAGATTGCAGCGACCGTGCGCCTTACAAAGACAGCGACTGATCGCTACTCAAATCAACTTATGGAAAGCAGACGTGTTTTAATTTGAGCCATCGATCCGAAGCGATATTAAATCCTAGCCGTTGCTTGATTGTAACACGTCAATAAATAACAAGTGCAGACCTAAAGGGGGTAGGGAGATTCAGAATCCTGGAGTCGGCAGAGAACAATTAGGCGGCGACTGAGGAGCAATTCCGGCGACAGCTATTTTTTTATTTTCCTTTTATTTCTTCATTTTAATTATGCAACTCCTTAATATCGTTGTTTATTTACCTTTTAGCATGAACTAAACGTTTGTTCTAGGGTTTCGATGTAGCCTAGTTATGATTATTTGTTTTTCTTGATTCAAGTATTTAATTTTCTGTTTCTGTTCTGTGTTGAGTAATTTATTCTGAACGTAATGCTTAGGTTTGTTTGATCACCAAAACTAAGAACTTTAGGGTTAATTCGGGATGCGAGAGCGGAGAATTTAACCATGCACTGAATATTTTGCCTTAAAAAGGATCCTAGGCTAGAGATAGTTAGGACGTTTGAGTGGTAATATAATTTCTTGTTCCTAATGTATTCAATTAATTCTCAGGATTAGAGACCGAGAGGTGATAATTCGTTAGTTGAATAAGTTTATCTTTGCTCGAGAGAGATTGATAAATATTTTCGTGAAATTGCCATCAACACATAGAAATAGGATTTAACTATTTGAATTAGGTCTAATAAATAGGATTAGCTAAGTGAAATCGAAACCCTGGAAATTTTCGCATCATATAATCTTAATTCTTTATTTTCGAATATTTTATTTAAATTACTAATTAGTTTTATTTGAATTATTTTAGTTTAAAATCCAAAAATCACTTATTATTTCTTTTCAAATTAAATTAGAATTAGATATTCAATATTTAACATAATTATTCCTCGTGGGACCGACACTCGTACTTTTATACACTTTATTACTTTTGCGACACGTACACTTGCGTATCACGATTTTTCGCAACAGTTGCCGACCAGTAAAAAGAGGAGAGCCGCCTTTACTCCGTTCAGTCTCACTATTTCGTTCGTCTTCCTTGTTTCTTCATGGACAAAACAGAAACAAATTTTTTTTGTGATATTTTTGGGTTGCAAAAATAGATCAAATTGTCATTTAATATTCGCTAAAAGGGTAATATGGGAATGTAACGCTAAAAGGGTAATCATTGACTTGAATGGGCAAGTAGGTCAACTCGGGTGGAATTGGAATTTTCTGTCGGAGTGAAGACATTATGAAGACATCCTTAGAACTTCAATCGAAACCTAAATCCTTCTCTCTCCTCCGATTCAAGACATGAATGTCGACCCTCTCATCAGCCATTATCCCTCCTCATGCAACATGTAAGTTTTTCATTGGCCCACAAAAGTCGAATACTTACTGTTTTTTATTTACTTTTATTTTATTCTTAATAATTAAATATATTTTTATGTGTTCATTTCTTTAATTCTATACCTGGGTATGACTGTTTGTATGGACATGTCATTTTTCATCTGAAATCATAATTAAGGTAAATTATACACCCAAAAGTAATAAAAAAAAATTAAGGTATGGACTCCAACCAACATTCAATAGCTTCTTGATCTCTAATGGGAACATGTCATAAACATGTACAAGATAGAGAGTGCAACGGCAAAGGTGAGATGAGATATTAGCAAAATATTATTTTCAATTTGAAAAAATTATAGTTGCTATTTTATTTTAGGGTAAATAGATTCTATGAAAGAGGAAATTGTTTGAATTGTGAAAATGATGCTAATAAAAAAAAAAAAAATTGTATGTGAATTATTAGATTATCTTGCCCTCCACACTTAAATAATTAATTTTGCTTGAACTTTTACTACTAATATCTAATCCACTCTAGTTAAATAAATTTTGTGCTATCAATTTAAACCATTGTTGTTGTAGTGCAAGACATATTCTTTTTATGGTGGTTATCATTAAAAAAGAGTAAATATGATTTGGACCCCGAATTGTAAGAGTTCCGACAACCAACACCGCATAGTTTGTTTTTTGTTCAATGTAACCTCCAAATTGGAAATTTTTTGTTTTATGATCAATTTAACCTCAAAATTTGAAGAATTACTAACCAAACATCTCACAAATTTGTTTTTTGGTCAATTTAACTGCAAAGACTGAGAAGTTAGTAACCAACACGCTCTCTACTAGGGATGGATCAATTTTGGTGAAGCTAAATAAACCAAATCAAACTGAGTAGATTATTTAGATCTGATTTGGTTTGTTTTTAATTTTTGAAAAACCGAATCGAGTAAAACTGAAGTTTTTTGTTTAGTTCTCTTTTTTTTTTTAAACCTACGGGAATAACACCGAATTAGAATTAAATAGCTTGTTTGATTGAGTTCGACTTATCTAGTTTGACCCGAATCAGTCTCACTTCTAACGAAAAATGTGTTGTTTGTTAAACCCTTAAACTTCGAGGTTAAACGGGCCAAGAAATGAACTATGAGACGTAGATTTCTAATTCCTAAAGTTTCGAGATTAAATTAATAAAAAAATCCATAATATTATTACTGATAATATAATTGAATAGTTTCATAAGATACTTTCAAATTTAGTTAATATGATAGAAAATAAGTACGAGGGTTCCATTGTTTATTATTTTAACTGAAGATTTGACTTTGGTTTTGTTTAAAATCATCATATAAAACTAATTAAAAGTTGTAGAAAAAATATGATCGAAATTTTGCAAAATATTTTTTAATAATACTTTGAAAATTGTAGGAAGGAGAATATATACTCAACATTCTATAGATAAAGTTATTTTATTCTCCATTATTGAGAAACCAAAGGTACATGGAATGCTTTATTGCATACAACGTCAAACAAACTCTTAGTTTATTAAAGCTTACCTAGCATTTCCCTTTTGGTATCTAGTATTTTATTATCTTGCCTCCAGCAAGAGTAGTGCAGATGCATATCCTTCAAGTTTCTTACCCCAGGACAAACCCAAAGGGAAGCGTCACAGGCCAAGCCCAAAGGGAAGCGTCACGAAGCTCATTAGGATACTTCCAAGCATATTTGTAATGCTCGTAAGAATCATAGGAGCCGTAAGAGATCCTGAAGTCGGTAGAGCCGGTATGCAAGTTGCATTAACTGGTAGTTGAACACTGACACCACATGCTGGGATGTTAATATTACTGATGTTTGGACCATTGATGATAAATTGAAAGACCCCATTACCGTTGGTCACCGTTTGAGCAATTATACTTTGTCCACCGTCACAAGAGAAAGTAACATTAACTCCTGCCAAAGGGCCACCCAAAAGGGGGAGGGGGCAGCTGACAACACCACTAACATTAGCAGTCACTGAAACATTCAACCCAATTCCAGGGCCTTGAGCATTGGAGGAGGTGAGTCCAACGAGAAGAGCCACAAAGAGGAGGAAGGAAGCAAAGATAGAACGTGTCATTTCTTTTCTAATGGTGCTTAGAAAATATAAATCTCCGTTCTTGATAAAATCTCTCAAAATGATAAACGGTATTTATAGAAGTTTTATGCCACAATTGTATTTACGGGGCTCACTACCCATAGGTTTTATGAAATGTACGTGTGCCAACCTTATTAAATGAGTAATTATACTTATTTGCCCAACCATCTATAAATATTAATTTCTAGTAATAATATTTCAATTTACTAAGACTATTTTATATAATTATTGAATTATCAAAAAAGTAATTTCTAAAGTGAAAATATTATTTAAAGCGTAAGAACATTGTTTTCATCGAGTCCAAAATTTGTTTATACTAAAACTGTGACGCCCCCAGACCCGATCGGGGTCGAAGGGCCTCACTCCGAACATTTTAAAACGTGGACTATTTTTTTTTTTTTGAATTTTTAAAAGAAACATTATACAGAGAAAAGCTTCTCTGGAGTTGAAGACTGGAAAATAAGTTAAACATCAGGTTACAGGAGTAAATGGCAGAAGAAAAACAGGAAATATAAATGGGCGACTGGAGTAAATAAACAGAATAAAACAGAAAAAACAGGAACATAAAAATCTGGACGAATACTCTAGACGAGAGCAGGAAGAAACAAACAGAAATGGACGATAGAAACAGAAGGCAGAATAGACGACAGACATGCAATGGAAGACTTAATAAAATAGGAAAAACAGAAACTGAAAGTCATGCTGTGGAAGATTTACTGTGGGTGACAGAAGCCGTGAACGTTTGAAATAGAAGGCAAAAACAGTGGACAACAAAGGCCTGTGGACGTTGAAAATAAAAGGCAAAATCTGTGGACGACAGAAGCTGTGGACGTTTAAAATGAAAGACAGAGTTTGTGGACGACGGGAGCTGTGGACATTTAAAAACATGTGGACGTTTAAAAATAACAGAGGCTGTGAACTTTTGAAATAACAGAGGCTGTGGACGTTTGACATAACAGAGGCTGTGGACGTTTAAAATAACAGAGACTGTGGACGTCTAAAAATAACAGAGGTCGTGGACGTTTAAAAATAACATAGGCAAAACAGTGGACACAGAAGTCCGTGGACGTTTACAATAAAAGACAAAAACAGTGGACACAGGAGTCCGTGGACGTTTACAATAAAAGACAAAAACAGTGGACACAGAAGTCCATGGACGTTTGAAATCATAGGCAAAAGGGACAACTAACACTTAGCCGAATACTTGAAAACTCAAAGGACAAAAACTGAAACGTTATCGTGGACGATAACTTTGGACGATAACACTTAGTCGAATAGAAATGGTCGACAGGTTTGGACGACGTTATCATCTACTGACTTTGGACGACTATTTAAATAACAGAATGGACGACAGTTTTAAAGGACAGAATGGACGACATATTTACAGAAGGCGTGGACGACTAATTTCTTTTGACACAGAAAGTATCTAACTTCAAAACCCGATTCAAAACATAGTTTTTAAGACACACTTGACAACATGACAGAGATTCAAGAAAACAAACTACATGGATAGCTCTAAAATCAAAGAAAATCAATGCACAACCTAAAAGAGAAAATCTCAAGCAATTCCAGAATATTTCAAAACATACATTCAACTGTCAAACGGAGGTTTTAAAACATCAACAGAAAGTTTATACATCGTTTTAAAATCTTAGAAGCAGTACAGAACTTGACATGTATTTCCAGAATTCACCAAAACAGAAGTTTTTAAAACATAAACACAAAACTTTAAAACTTCACTCTCGGGTCAGAAATATGTCTGTCTGCCGCAACCACCCCCGAAAGCCCGTGCCACCAGCCACCTATTTGTCGGCCTGAGGCACAAAATCCTCATCCACGGGTTCCGTACCTACATCAGGGAGTTCAACTATGAGCCTAAAGTTCAGTAAGAACATATTAAAATGCAGTAATGCATATGCTATGCATGAATTTTCATAAATACAGTGACATTACAGAACATTACTTTTCACTGGCAGTGGGGTATAAGTGGGGCTTATAGGGGAACTGACATAGCAGAGGGTGCACTATCAGGCACGGTGCACTATCAGACACATTACAGCAGAGGGTGCACTTTCAGGCACATTACAGCAGAGGGTGCACTATCAGGCACATTATAACAGAGGGTGCACTTTCAGGCACATTTCAGAGATACATTTACAGTAATTCAGATCAGAATGCCAGTTCCCGTCCCACACTTAATCGATACATTACATTTAGATTTTTATCTTTCATAACTTCAAACCGTGTACAGAAAATATTTACATGATTTTTGGGAAAAACGTGTATGCATGAACATTCATTGTGCACAGACTTAATATTCTGGAAAAAGAAAAACAGATCAAGTCACACATGAATAACAAGACATCTAATCCATGCACTGAGCATAACAATAAGCTTACTTATGGTCAAATCATCGACCTAACTACCCAACAATAACCCGACGACATTTTTAACCTAGTATCTCCGTGATGTAGGGCCTTAAGGGCCAACCTACGGGTATGAACTTACCTATTATCCGTGAAATTGTAAGTCTTGATCGTGTTGCATCGGTGATGCACGAACCTAAAACATGCACGCAAGGAAAATAAACAGAGCTGCAAATGTTAACTAATAACTTAGTAGGACATGCTCAAAACTCCATTCAAACCTTTAGAAAACTAACCTACGTGTTTTCATCCAAATACAGTGAGCTTTCTCCAAAATATCTTAACCCTAAACTTCAACAAAACTCATATTTTAACTTGTCCAAACTCGTTAACTTTTGTAGATGCTTACCTTAGGCAGAGAAATAGAAAGAAGCTGAGGAGATCGGAAGAACTTCGATGGACGTTTGTCGTCTGGAAGAGAGAAAGCAGAGAAGAGATGGAAGGAAACAGAGAAGTGATGTGTGAAAGTGGAAAGCTTAACGTGGAAGAGAAGAGAAAAGTGGGATTTGGTTTCTTCCACAAGATTTGGACAAGTGGCATGCCCCCATTGGCTCACTCCCACCAACCTTAATCTATTTCCTAAATTGCCCCTCTTTGGTTTCCAACTAAATTGTCATTTAGTTCTTTGTTTCAGTTACTTCTTAGTTTGGTCTCCCCCACTAAATATCCCACAATTCCAATAAAATATTTATTATATTAATAGCGAAATAATCCCGACCAATAATTCAAGGGATAATTCCATGGCCAAAAATGCCGGGTGTTACAAAATCTATCACTTGCATGAAAAGAAAAAAGTAAAGTAAATTATTTTAAAAATATATACCTATATATTTATTTATTTATTTATTTATATCAAAATTTATAAATCTACTAATTAATTACATCTATGTCTGGAAATGTAGACTATAAATGTAAATTTAACTTTACATCAAAGTTCTAATAAGTTGAAATTTCAATGCAAATTTACTAAACACGTAATAATGATAATTGGGCAGCCTAAAGATGACAATAAATTTATAAGTTGGAATTTCAATTTCTTGTATTGGAGAAATATTTCTCATTTTATATTAATACTTTAATATAAAGAAACATATATTTTTAAATTGTCAAGTATGAGTGAAATTTCAATATTTTAAAGTTACATTCAAATGTAATACTAATAATCATATAAAGAAGCCTAGCTCGGAATTTTAATTCATTTTTTGACTAAAATCTTATCCATTAATGAGCGTTTTATTTTATTTTATTTTGTGCTAAATTTCTACCATTTAAATTTAAAATAAAAGAATGTTATGGAAAATAATCATCAATTGATGGTAAATTGCTTAATATTTATGATATGGTACTATTTGTCACAACTTATTTCATTGTAATGAAGAAAGTTTTTCATACTAACTAAAACGAGTCTTTTCAAAGTAGTAGTAAAGTTTCAAGCATGATATACATTTTAACTCAGCAACTTTTGGATACACAACCTAAGTCGTTGAACTTTCACTTGTAAAGTTCATTAAATAAAAAAGGTGATTTGCACAATTTAAAAATTTCTATGAATTTAGATTTTCAATTAGCACCTTCAATTAAGGATAATGGGTTTTTCCATAAACGAGCTCTGGTGACATTAAAAACAATATTAATTCACCCTAAACTACTTTTCTGTCACTTGGGTGATGATGATGAGCGCCAATGGTTGAGAGAGAGAGAGAAAGAAGGGACAATCTCTAAAAAATTCAGAATTCAATTACGGATTCGCGAGTCGTAATGCATCAATCTTCAGAATTTGTGTCTTGTCATGGTTACTAAGGTAAGTTTTATTCCTATTCATTTCACCTCCTTTATTTGGAAATTTGGATGTTTAATCTAAGATTTCGTCTCCAAATCAGGGTATTTCGTCAAAGGAAAGTTGGATTCGTGTTGCAGGAGTTAAGATCATTTGAAAATCATGGAAAGGTACGAAAATTTCAGACAAAGTCTATATATTTGTTCAATTTTTGGATTTTAGAAGGAGATCAGATTTTTTGTTAGAAATTTTTAGAATTTATAAACAACATCGTTTGATAATGCAAAGTTATAGGTGAGAATAATTTGGTGTCAGACCTTATAGAGAATGTCTATAAAAATGGTTGGAAAACCTTGGTGAAATCCGGTGGAAAAACTAGCTCGCAGTTGGTGAAGAAGACGTCAAGCCGCAACTTAGCAAGACGATGAACCGCAACTCAGAGAGGTTTGGGTTGCAGCTTAAGGCCATTTTTGGGTAGAAATTTAGTTTTTCACTCCATCATTCTAGAGTAATTTTTAATCTAAAATTTCACATTTAAAACTGTGAAAGTCTTGATAATGATATTATGATTATGTAACAAAGACTCAGAATATTTGATTCCATACGTTATTGGGCCTTGCTATATTGTTTAGACTTATATAGTGGTAGGCCCAATTTGAAGTAGAGATTTATTTTTATGTCTTGTATGTTGGACGATGTTTTTTAAAAGTTATTTTGAAACAAATTCTCGTATAAAATGATGTGTCCATATTTGAGTAGAATAAAGTCATTTTGAGAGAAATTCTCATATGTATTTTTCGCTGAATATATTTTTATTGAGCATACATATAAATTTATAGATCACGTTAGTCATGTGAATCGAGTTTGATCGACTCATATGGGGTCATGTTTAGTTACACATATTTAACTATTGGAGGATTTGTTTGTTGGTTGTAACTAGAATAATTGACATCTGAATATGTCATGTCATTGGATGCAAAACCCTAAACTTGATTAAAAACTTTCGTAGTTTTTTCGATCGTCGACTGTCACCATCATTATTAAATATGTTTATGATATCGTGTGTCCGGAGTCCGTAAGTGACTACATTTTCACTAAGATCTTCATATTATACAGTAGGAGTATATTTTAAATATGCACAATAGTAGATTGTTTTAACACTTGTCATTCTATATGTTTTCTAAAATATTTTATATAGTGCATGCTCATTCATTGTTCTTAAATAAAACGTTGAATATAAAACTTCATCCCTACTAAGTTTAGTCAACTCACCATGAGCAATTCTTCCCTTTCAGGTTTAAGTTAGGGATATCCTCAGCAGGCGATACAGGATTAGTTCGGCAACTATTTTAATTTTTGGTCATTCATTTCTTGAGTGTTATTTGTTGGTGATATATAATTCTTTTCACAATGTAAAATTTTTTAGTTTGTTTTGTTACGTATTGAGCATATTATTGCACAATACTTTACTTTTGGATTTTTACCAGTTACTATCTAGGTGCCACTATTTGACATTAGGTTTAACCCAGCGTTTTGGACAAAAATAAACCTCTACCTAAAATCAAGCCCACTAGTGCCCAATATTTATTTCAAGTCTTCATTCCTAACATAAAAATGTCATTGTTAGGCATCAAGATTTCGTGGCTTAAAAGTTAAAGTCCAACAACACGACAGAAATTTATTTATGAGCCAATCGGGTCAAAAACCATAAACTAGTCCAAAGTATAACCCGAGTTGCGATTTAGACCCATTCAGTCACAACTTAGACTCCTTGAGATGCGGCTTAACATCCTCTTAAGCCTCAGGTTGGCATCGTAACCCTCCAACGGCTTTTAAAAGTTAAAGGCCCAACTAGCTCGTGAGGGAACACCTAAGGTTTTTCAAACCTTGAGGAAAAGAGGAGAAAATTAATCTTGCTCCCAAAATTGAGGACGACTTCCCACCAATCTAAACCACCGCAACACCAATCCACTGATTTATTGTAATATCCGGCTTTACGGGATATTAATATTTTAATATAAATGATATTTTTGTAAATATGTCAAATTAAGTCTGTTTTACGAAAAGAAAGCGTTATTACGATCCTAATAATTAATATGGATTTTAAGAAAATTTCGAGAATTTTAGGAGTTGTAACACTAATTTTACGAGAATTACGTTTATCATAATATAAATGACGTTTTAGTAAAAATAGTAAACAAGATTCGATTTGTGAACAGACAGTTTTAAAAAGACTCTGACAATGAGTTGGATATATTGGTGAAATAAGAAAATTTGGAGAAACCGAATCGTTAGCTAATTAACGAAACGAGCGACGAAACAAATAGAAAACAAAGGAATGGCAAAAAGGTAATTTGCCAAGTCAAATTTTAATTAAAAATCAAAGTTTTCTTTTCTCTTCTCCCTCATTCACGATCTCTCTCTCTCCCTGCGAACCTCTCCCTCCTTCGGCGATTCAACGGCGACCCTCTCCTTTCCGACGATCGTTCTTCCTCCGATCGACTCGTTTTCTTCGTGCCTTCTCCTCCAATCAACGCTCTAGGTAAGGTTTTATGGTTTTGGAAGGTTATTGTTCGGTTTTCGCAAAGTTTCACCGTTAGGGTTTTGTTTAGGTTTTGTTAAAAACGTAGTCTAAAGTTAGAAATCGGTAGGATTACCGTATTTGTGAGTATATTGAACGTATTAAACGTTATTGGACGAAATCTATAGTGTATACGGTGTTTAGGTTGAAAACCGGATATTTGGAGCTTGAGAATCTCCATCAATGGAGTTTAAAAATTTACGAGCGCGAGTTGCTCGGTAAAATTGTAACGACCCCTTTTCCCAGCAAGATATTGTCTGCTCTGGGGATTGGGCAGTAGCCCAATATCCTCCCCTCACGGCTTTGTTTGGCGAGAACTTCCCAGAAGGTCACCCAACCTGGAATTTGCTCTCGCCGAAGCACTTTTAACTTCGGAGTTCTTATGGGATCCGTTGTCAATTGTGCTCCAAAACGCGTCTTGCTATGTTGGGAGGGTCTCTTTACATATGTTTCATTTTCACATACTTCCCCAAGCGATGTGAGATTGTGACGACCCCACTTTCAACAACCGAATCCTCCGGCCCAACTAGGGGTGTGCAAACCAAATCGAAACCGGTGAATAGAACCGGAACCGGTGAATTAGGTTCGGTTTTCACCGGTTTTAAGCATAGGTTCGGTTCGGATCGGTTTTATTTTATAGGAACCGGTGAATTAGGTTCGGTTTTCGGTTTGGATCGGCCAAAACCGATCAAAACCGAACCGAACCGGACCTTAACTAAAAAACAAAAAGAAAAAAATCAAAATTGAAGAGTGAAAAAGAAAGCGAGGAAAGGGTACCTCAAAAGAGCAGAAAGTGTGGTCGATCGACGGGAAATGACAGGTTTTGTGGACTTTTCTGTTCAATCTTCGATCCCCATGAAGAAAGAACAATCATAACACGACCTAAAAAGTAAAACCTGCTGTGAAAAAGCTTCATACCTTTTTGGTGGATTAGCTGAGCTCTTCTCCTGCAAAGTTCAAGCAGAGAGGAGGATAAAAGATGACGGAAAATGCTGCCGACAGTTTCTCTCTTCTCTGTTGCCGCCTCTTTTCACCGTTGGATTTTCTTTCACAGAATGCAGCTTCTCTTTTCCAACCATGATATAGACTCCAAAATCAGTAATCAATTCTATTTTATTTTTGATTTTGTTTCGAGTTGGAATTTATATTTATATTTTTTTATTTTTTAAAAAATAGGTTGTAAAATCGAAACCGAACCGAAAATTTAGGTTCGGTTTTGGTATGCTGCAAAACCGGTTTCGATTTTGTAAGTCCAAAACCGAAACCGATCGGTTCGGTTCGGTTTCTCTCCAAAACCAAACTGAAACCGATCGGTTCGGTTCGGTTTCTCTCCAAAACCGAACCGAAACCGGTTTTGCACACCCCTAGGCCCAACCCTCTGGGATCCGCGGAGTTTTCGTTGAACCCTCCGGCCCAACCCTCTGGGATCCGCGGAGTTTTAACCCACCTCCGGCCCCAACCGGGCCCTCGAGCCTCTGAGGATCCGCGAAGCATGGGTGGTTCCACCACATACGTGTCAAGTCGGGTCATCACAAAAATGCCTCATAGAGCTAAGTTAGAATTTTAGGGAAATTACCTTAGTTAAGGTTTCGTTAAATTTGGACGTTTAACGGTTTAATCTCGTTTTAACGACAACTGTTGTGTTTTGCTCCAGACGAACAACGCTCGTGGACGGAGCTCAGTGCGCTACGGATGACAGGTAAGTTCTCGTGACTTACTAGGGCCGATTGGCCTTACACCGTACGTCGAAGTCGTGTCGAGGATCATTGGTGAATTGTTTGTTTATATGCTTTGGTTGGGTAGTTAATGTTAGTTCTTTTATAGGTTATGTTTGTTATTGTCTTGATGGTATATATGTTGTATATAGATTATGCTTTTTATTGTCTTGATGGTACATATGTTAAATATTATGTTATGCACGTGTTCATGCATCATGGTTTTTAAATGAGCATAGAAAATGAACTTCCGCACGATGTTTTCATGAAAAGTGATGTGGCCTGAAAGGGGACTATTGATCTATTGTGTAGGCACAAAGGGGTCTGTCACAATACCACATCGCCTGAATCTAAATGAATCTACGTAATCTGTTATCTGGTCACGCGAGGTGGGGCTCAGGCATGGTTGTTGTTTATGTGAGCATGTACCCCCCTCCGCTAGATAGAAAAGGTTGTCCGACCGCGGGATGAATCTTCTCCATTTAGCGGGTTGATATCTCGGTGACAATATGTGTAATGCCCCGGGTTTTCTGAACCCGGTTTGTTACTCATAAACCCGAACATAACTAAGGAAAAATTTTGGACCAAATTTAAAACTTCGTTCGAAAGTCAAATTTGAACGTTTGCTAAAAACATAAAAACTTGCAGCGGAAAATCTTTGAGCAAAGCAAAGTCAAGCAAAACTATAAAACAGTGTTTGAGTAATCAATTAAAATATTAAGAAAATAATTCGGCCGGAAGAGATGAAAGCTTAGGCATGAAATACTTAAAGTTTATAAAGTCAAACACATCATCCGCTGAACAAAGTCAACGAGAAGGGCAGAAACAAACCGAAGGCTTCCACCGATGATGTCAGCCAGATGAATCAATTATCCAACTTCAACCGATCGTAAAATGACAAGTTTTGCTACTCACATCTACCGATGACGTCAGCTGGATGATTCATTCGCCCAGCCTCTGCGGACCACAAGAAGACAAATCTTTTACTCTCGTCTTCCGATAGAACAAGCTACATATACCGATCACTAAACGACAAAACTTTTACTACATCATCCGGTAGGTTTAATACACGACATCCACCGATCACTAAACGACAAATTACATCCTACATCATCCGATGGATTTAACACTCGATATCACCCGATCACAAAATGACAAAACTTTTACTACATCATCCGGTAGGTTTAATTCACGACATTCACCGATCACTAAACGACAAATTACATCCTACATCATCCGATGGATTTAACACTCGACATGTAGCGTCCCTAATACTGTACCCAATTTCCCGTACATATTTATTATTATTATTATTATTATTATTATTTATTATTATTATTTTTAATCCTTATACTTTAAATGAACTCTGGGCGGAATCAAAATCGAAATAGAAATCCAACTTTTAAACCATTTACTAAACTTAAAACAATTTAAATCTAAACAATTAAAGCTAAACAATTAAAACAAATTAATTAAAACAGGGGAGGGCAAAAACGTCAAATGCCATGACCAAAAGGGAGGGGCGATCGATCTCCATAATTTTGGAGATCGATCGCTAATGGGTAAAAGCAATGAGGGGCGATCGATCTCCATAAATTTTGGAGATCGATCGTCGAACTCAAGGCATGGAGGGGAGATTGGTCGCCCCTCCCCCTGGCGATCAGTCGCCTCCTCATTTCTTGCATTTCCTGCGAGCTGTCGTTTGCCACTCCATTTTGGTGATCTCATTTCTTTTCTATTTTGCACGCTCTCTGGAATCGAAATTCCAGAGAGCATACTTCAACCCTTTTCTCATCACCTTCTCATTTCTTCTTCTACTTATATACTCTAAACAATTCAACATAACATTGCTCATTTCTCATTTTTTATCCACTCCCATAAACGACCCATACACCCATTAACTTTCGTAAAAACGAACTGCGTGGATATGTTTAAAACTATACTTTCCAAGCCGCTTACAAAAACAGTTATAACAGATTTCAAAACGTTTAAAACATCAAAATATAAATCTATCAACTATCAGTTCTCAAACATCCTAAAATGTTCTAACTGTACTATTACCTTTTCTAATCAACCATCAGCCCAAAAACACCCCGATACCCTCAAAACATGTACATACTTCCCCACGGGTCTGGTCAAGCATCGACTGCGCAACACACCACCGCAAGCCATCCTCCGTCAACTGCATCACTCCTCAGGTGGAGGGATCTCGTCCTCACCTATGTCGAAGTCACCTACACCATACATACATCTATGAGATAAAAATCTCAGTAAGCTCTTGTAAATGTAAATGCATGCTGTGCGTATGAATTCATAAATCATGCATCATTTTCTTTACTTTACTCTGTGGGTGCCACCGAGATCCTAACCCCCTAACTGGAGAGAGCACATCCAGCGGTCAGACTACTCTTTCCAGCTAGAGGAGGGGGGTACACGCTTACAACACGTACAGCCGTGCCTGAGCCCCATCTCGCATGACCTGTAAACTGTAAACTGTAAACTGTACGAGTATGCGTTAAATGCGGTATTGTGACAAGCCCCTGCGTGCCTTCACAATAGATCAATAGCCCCCCTCTGGGCCGCATTGCCATTTTCTTTAAAATATTGTGCGGAAATTCATTTTCTATGTTCTTTTAAAACACGTGATGCGTGAGCAGTTCAATATAAACATAACAAGCAATCATGTGTACCATCAAGACTGTAAAAGCATAACCTATAAAAACGATTAAACCTAACTACCTGTCCAAAGCAATTAAACAAGCACGTCACTAAAATTCCACGAGACGACCCCGACGTACGGTGTAAGCCAATCGGCCAGAGAAAATCATGAGAACTTACCTTGTGTCCAAAGCAGCTCAAGCTCCGTCCACGAGCGTTGTTCACCTAAGACAATTTAGAACGATCGACGTTAAAACGAGTTTAAGCTTCTAAACGTCCAAATTGACAAAACCTTAACTAAAGAACTTCTTAAAACTTCTAACTTAGTTATTCGAAGCATATCGATGAACAATTTACGATTGATACCTCGAAACTACAATTTACGAGTTTTTCCTTAAAACCCGAAAATTCTCAAATTTTAACATTCGTCCTAAATCAATTAAATTCGTCCAATAACGTCTAATACATTCACTATATCCGTAATTACGACAAACCTATCAATTTCGGACTATAAATTGCGATTTCTAACAAAACCTAAACGAAACCCTAATTGTTTATACTTCGTAAAAATCGAAATAAACGTTCTAAAACTATAGATTCATACCTAGAGCGTCGATTGGAGGAGAAAACGCGAAGAACGGAGGAAAAATGGAGGTCGGAATGTCGAGGGAATCGTCACGGCATAGAGGAATCGCGAAGGAAAAAGGGTTCTGGCGTGAAAATGGTGAAGGAGGAAGAGAGGAAGGCTTTTAATATAAAATTGACTTTGCAAATTACGATTTTGCCCTTAGCACTTAATTCTATTTGTTTCGCCATTTGTTTCGTTAATTAGTTAACGATTCGGTTTCTCTAAATTTCCTTATTTCACCAATAAGTCCAACTTATTATTTGAGATTTATTAAAACTGTCAGTTTGTAAAACGGACCTCGTTTACTATTTTTACTAAAACGTCTTTTATATTTCGAAAACGTAATTACTCGAAACATAGCGTTATTGCTCCGAAAATTCTCGTAAATTCCTTAAAATTCCTATTAATAGTTAGGATCGTAATAAAGCTCTCCGCTCTCAAAACTGACTTGATTTGACATATTTACAAAAATGCCATCGTATATTATAATATTAATATTCCGTACAAGCCGGGTATTACATTTCACCCTCCTTATTTAGAATTTTGTCCACAAAATTAAATCATACAAACAATTCAGGATATTTAGTCATCATATCCTGCTGTCGCTCCCATGTAGCCTCTTCCACCTCGTGGTTCCGCCACAAAACTTTGACCAATGGAATCTCCTTGTTGCGCAATACTTTAATGGAAGACTCCAAAATACGTACTGGCCTCTCCTCATAAGTCATGGTAGGCTGTACCTCGATCTCTGTTGCCTCCACGGCATGTGATGGATCACTCAAGCACTTTCGAAGCATAGATACATGGAATACATCGTGGATACCCTCCATAGAGGCCAGAAGCTCTAATTTGTACGCCATCTTCCCGATCCTCTTCAGAATAGGAAAGGGTCCCACATATCGAGGGTTCAACTTACCTCTCTTTCCAAATCTCATGACGCCTTTAAATAGAGAAACTTTAAGGTAAACCTCATCACCTTCTTCGAACTCTAGCTCTCTCCGTCTCGTGTCAGCATAGCTCTTCTGCCGGCTCTGAGCTATCTCAATACGCTGTCGGATAACGAAAATCTTCTCTGCCGTTTGCTGTAGAATCTCTGGACCAACGATGCTGGCCTCGCCAACCTCGTCCCAATATAACGTAGACCTACACTTCCGACCATACAGCGCCTCATACGGAGCCATGCCAATCGTAGCCTGGAAGCTGTTGTTGTACGAGAACTCAATCAAAGGCAAATATCGGCTCCACGAGCCCTGAAACTCCAGCACACAAGCTCTGAGCATATCCTCAAGAATCTGATTCGTCCTCTCTGTCTGACCATCAGTCTGAGGATGAAATGCCGTGCTGAAATTAAGCTGAGTCCCCATAGCTTTATGCAAACTCTTCCAGAACTTCGAAGTGAATCTCGGATCACGGTCTGAGACTATCGAAACTGGCACTCCATGAAGTCTGACAACCTCCTGCACATAAAGCTCGGTGAGTTGATCCATAGAAGACGACATCTTCAAAGACAAAAAGTGAGCCGACTTTGTCAATCGGTCCACTATAACCCATATGCCGTCATGGCCCTTCGTCGTCCTCGGGAGCCCCACAATAAAATCCATGGAGATCTGCTCCCACTTCCACTCCGAAATCGGCAGTGGCAATAATGTTCCGGCCGGTCTCTGGTGCTCTGCCTTTACCTGTTGACACACTAAACAGGTCTCAACGTACTTGGCAACCTCCCTCTTCATGTTCGGCCACCAGAAATGTTGCTTTAAATCCCGGTACATCTTAGTACTTCCCGAGTGCACAGAATATGCCGAAGAATGTGCCTTGGCCAATATCTCATTCTTCAGCTCCTCATCGTTAGGCACTTACCACCAAGCCTGAACCATAGAATACCATCATCTGATAAATGAAAATCCGACGAGTCTCCCAACGTCATACTCAAGCGAAGCTCCTCACACTCCGTATCATTCTGCTGAGCTTCGCGTATCCTATCCAGAATGGTCGGCCTGAGAGAAATGTTGGTGAGCATACTGGACAACTCTGTCACTATCTCCACATCGAACCTCTCGATCTCAGACCGCAGCGTAACTGACATCGCTGCTAGTGAAGGCTGACTCGTAGAAGGCACTCTACTCAAAGTATCAGCAACCTTGTTCGCCTTTCCCGGATGGTACTTGATATCAAAATCATAATGTTTGACGAACTTAAGCCATCGTCTCTGTCGCATATTCAGCTTCTTCTGCGTAAATAAATACTTCAAACTCTTGTGGTCGGAAAATATCTCGCACTACTGCCCATATAAATAATGTCTCCATATCTTCAGTGCGAAGACCACAGCTGCTAACTCAAGGTCGTGCGTAGGGTAATTCTGCTCGTACGGCTTCAGCTGCCGAGAAGCATAAGCAATAACTCTCCCCTCATGCATCAATACACAACCGAGTTCAACTCCAGACGCATCACAATAAATACTAAACTTGTCACCTTAAACAGGTAGCGCCAATACTGGAGCGGTGGTCAATCTCTGCTTTAACTCCACAAAACTACTATCACAAGCAGACGAGCATACAAATCTCTCGTTCTTCCGAGTCAATCATGAGAGAGGAACTGCGATCTTCGAAAATCCCTCTATGAACTTTCGATAATAGCCAGCTAATCCAAGAAATCCACGCACCTCACGTACGTTCTTCGGCTGTGGCCAATCTCTGACCACCTGAATCTTGCTCGGATCAACAGAAACTCCGTCCTGCGATATAATATGGCCAAGGAAGCTCACTCTGTCTAGCCAAAACTGGCACTTTGAAAACTTTGGATACAGCTGGCGTTGACTCAGAATCTGTAAAACAATCCTCAAATGGTCTT
Organism: Begonia masoniana; assembly: GCA_022432975.1. Lineage (NCBI taxonomy): Eukaryota > Viridiplantae > Streptophyta > Magnoliopsida > Cucurbitales > Begoniaceae > Begonia > Begonia masoniana. Next base: position 49,029,843 of record CM039505.1, read on the forward strand.
CGTGTTCTTCCTTCGTCTTAGAGTAGATCAGATATCGTCGATGAAAACCACCACGAACTTGTCCAGATACTCCTTGAAGACACGGTTCATCAAATCCATGAAAGCTGCAGGGGCATTAGTAAGTCCAAAAGACATGACAAGGAACTCATAATGCCCATACCTCGTTTGGAAAGCCGTTTTCTGCACATCTTCCTTCCGGACCTTCAGCTGATAATAACCCGAGCGTAGGTCAATCCTGGAAAATACTCGGGCACCTTGCAGCTGATCAAATAAGTCATCGATCCGAGGCAGTGGATACTTATTCTTTACTGTCAACTTGTTCAACTCTCTGTAATCGATGCACATCCTGAGGGTCCCGTCTTTTTTCTTGACAAACAGAACGGGCGCACCCCAGGGTGAAACACTGGGTCAAATGAAACCCTTTTCTAACAACTCATCAAGCTGAGTCCTCAGCTCTCTCAACTCAGCTGGTGCCAACCGATACGGGTTTTTAAACCTTGGCGCGGTATTCGGATAGACATCAATAGTAAACTCAATCTCCTGGTCTGGCGGTAACCCAGGAAGATCATCGAGGAATATCTCAGAGAACTCTCTGACTATAGGAATGTCGCTCCGCTTTACTCCGCTGAGCAACTGAATATCAAATACTGAGGCCAAATAAATAGAGCACGCACCTTTAAACTTCTCGTTGACCTTCATGGAATAAGAAATAGGCGATCCACTCAATTGGTTCATCGCCTGATAAGAAAACTCGGTTTTACCCGGGGGTCGGAAGGTCACAATCCCGGATCGACAATCGATGGTGGCGAAGTGCTGCGCAAGCCAATCCATCCCTAAGATAAGATCATACCGCTCTATGCTCATGACTATCAAGCAAGCATAGAGGGTAACATCCCCCACTGAGACGACATTGCCCTGGAGAATACGATCCGACTGTATATGCTCTCCCGAAGGCAGCATCACTCTATACTCATACTCTGAGAGCTCAGACTCTAACCCCAGTCTAGACATGCAAGCAGTCAATATAAAGGAGTGCGTAGCTCCAGTATCCATCAAAGTAAAAACAGCGGTGCCCATAATCAGAATAGTACCTGCTATCACAAAGGGATGAGCCTCGTCGTCGACATCGCCAAGCTCTATAAATCCAAAAATCCTGGGCATAATCCTCCTCTGATCACTGCCTGACTGATCTCGTCCCTGCTTCGGGCAGTCTTTAACAAAATGGCTCACATCCCCACACTAATAGCACATATTCGTGCCCAATCTGCACTGGCCAATGTGCTCCCTCTGGCATTTAGGGCAAAGAGGTATCTGAGAAGTCCTCTATATCTGTTTGCCCTTCCCTCGATCGTTGCCTCCCTCTAAAGGCCTTTTAACGCCTCTCTGTTGTTGTTGCTGTGGCTGTGCTCTCGGCTGCCAGCCCTTGCCCCTGATCTGAGGGTGAATCTCACGAAAGAAGCCCCTAGGTGGCTCCCTCGGTTTGGCAGAACTCTGATCAACTGCCTCAATCTCAAGCGCCTTGGCCACAATCTCGTCATAGGATACATTCCGTACCCCATATATGGTAAGATGCATCCGGAATTCCTGGCCAAGTCCCTGTAAGAATCGGCGTACCTTGTCCTCGTTAACACTGACCTGACGCGGTGCAAATCGAGACAGTGCTTCAAACCTCTTCACGTACTCGGCAATAGAACTGACCTGCCGTAACTGCATAAACTCAACCATCTTCGCCTCCCGCACGGTATGGCTGAAATACTTGTCATAGAACAACTCTCTGAATCGCTCACAACCCATAATCGTCACATCGGTGGTAGCCTTGATGGAATCCCACCAAAACCGAGCATCTAACACTAGGTGGTAAGTCACCAACGCCACCTTCTCTCTGTCCTCAATGCTAGCATAGGCCAGCATGTCCTCCATGGTGCGAATCCACTCCTCGGCTGAAGAGGGATCCGTGGACTGTCCGTTAAATATAGGGGGCTGGAGCTTCTGAAATCTCTCCATCCCACGGTGGGCAATAAAATCCTTGAGGGTGTCTATCGATCGTCTCGGTCGTCTCGGTCGTCTCGGTCATTTCCTCGACGCACCATTTTTCTATAACTCCTATATAAAAGTTTAAACAAACACTCTAAGAAATAGAAATCAAATAAAACTATGAACATACTTACAGTTGATAAAGGATGTCCGCGTAGTGGCTGTGCAGTCGAGTAGTCTACAGAACCGATTTTAAAACCCGGGGGGCTCTGATACCATAATTGTAGCGTCTCTAATACTGTAACCTAATTTCTCGTACATATTATTATTATTATTTTCTGTCTCTCGAGCTCTAACGCCCTCTCGGTCTATCAGAGTACCCAGCTGCTGAGACTGTCTCTCCATCTGCTGAGCCAGTCGCTCCATATGCTGAGACTGCTGGGCAATAAAATCCTTGAGGGTGTCTATCGTATCGTCTCGGTCGTCTCGGTCGTCTCGGTCATTTCCTCGACGCACCATTTTTCTATAACTCCTATATAAAAGTTTAAACAAACACTCTAAGAAATAGAAATCAAATAAAACTATGAACATACTTACAGTTGATAAAGGATGTCCGCGTAGTGGCTGTGCAGTCGAGTAGTCTACAGAACCGATTTTAAAACCCGGGGGGCTCTGATACCATAATTGTAGCGTCTCTAATACTGTACCTAATTTCTCGTACATATTTATTATTATTATTTTTTTATTTATTTATTTATTTATTTTTATCCTTATACTTTAAATGAACTCTAAAACAATTTAAATCAAAACAATTAAAGCTAAACAATTAAAACAAATTAATTAAAATAGGGGAGGGCAGAAACGTCAAATGCCATGACCAAAAGGGAGGGGCGATCGATCTCCATAATTTTGGAGATCGATCGATAATGGGTAAAAGCAATGAGGGGCGATCGATCTCCATAAATTTTGGAGATCGATCGCCGAACTCAAGGCATTTAGGGGCGATGGTCGCCCCTCACCCTGGCGATCAGTCGCCTCCTCATTTCTTGCATTTCCTGCGATCTGTCATTTGCCACTCCATTTTGGTGATCTCATTTCTTTTCTATTTTGCACGCTCTCTGGAATCGAAATTCCAGAGAGCATACTTCAACCCTTTTCTCATCACCTTCTCATTTCTTCTTCTACTTATATACTCTAAACAATTCAACTTAACATCGCTCATTTCTCATTTTTTATCCAATCCCATAAACGACCCATACACCCATTAACTTTCGTAAAAACGAACTGCGTGGATATGTTTAAAACTATACTTTTCAAGACGCTTACAAAAACAGTTATAACAGATTTCAAAACGTTTAAAACATCAAAATATAAATCTATCAACTATCAGTTCTCAAACATCCTAAAATGTTCTAACTGTACTATTACCTTTTCTAATCAACCATCAGCCCAAAAACACCCCGATACCCTCAAAACATGTACATACTTCCCCACGGGTCTGGTCAAGCATCGACTGCGCAACACACCACCGCAAGCCATCCTCCGTCAACTGCATCACTCCTCAGGTGGAGGGATCTCGTCCTCACCTATGTCGAAGTCACCTACACCATACAGACATCTATGAGATAAAAATCTCAGTAAGCTCTTGTAAATGTAAATGCATGCTGTGCGTATGAATTTATAAATCATGCATCATTTTCTTTACTTTACTTTACTCTGTGGGTGCCATCGAGATCCTAACCCCCTAACTGGAGAGAGCACATCCAGCGGTCAGACTACTCTTTCCAGCTAGAGGAGGGGGGTACACGCTTACAACACGTACAGCCGTGCCTGAGCCCCATCTCGCATGACCTGTAAACTGTAAACTGTAAACTGTACGAGTATGCGTTAAATGCGGTATTGTGACAAGCCCCTGCGTGCCTTCACAATAGATCAATAGCCCCCCTCTGGGCCGCATTGCCATTTTCTTTAAAATATCGTGCGGAAATTCATTTTCTATGTTCTTTTAAAACACGTGATGCGTGAGCAGTTCAATATAAACATAACAAGCAATCATGTGTACCATCAAGACTGTAAAAGCATAACCTATAAAAATGATTAAACCTAACTACCCGTCCAAAGCAATTAAACAAGCACGTCACTAAAATTCCACGAGACGACCCCGACGTACGGTGTAGGCCAATCGGCCAGAGAAAATCACGAGAACTTACCTCGTGTCCAAAGCAGCTCAAGCTCCGTCCACGAGCGTTGTTCACCTAAGACAATTCAGAACGATCAACGTTAAAATGAGTTTAAGCTTCTAAACGTCCAAATTGACAAAACCTTAACTAAAGAACTTCTTAAAACTTCTAACTTAGTTATTCAAAGCATATCGATGAACAATTTACGATTGATACCTCGAAACTACAATTTACGAGTTTTTCCCTAAAACCCGAAAATTCTCAAATTTTAACATTCATCCTAAATCAATTAAATTCGTCCAATAACGTCCAATATATTCACTATATCCGTAATTACGGCAAACCTATCAATTTTGGACTATAAATCGCGATTTCTAACAAAACATAAACGAAACCCTAATTGTTTATACTTCTTAAAAATCAAAATAAACGTTCTAAAACTATAGATTCATACCTAGAGCGTCGATTGGAGGAGAAAACGCGAAGAACGGAAGACGAACGGAGGAAAAATGGAGGTCGGAATGTCGAGGGAATCGTCGCGGCATAGAGGAATCGCGAAGGAAAAAGAGTTCTGGCGTGAAAATGGTGAAGGAGGAAGAGAGGAAGGCTTTTAATATAAAATTGACTTTCCAAATTATGATTTTGCCCTTAGCACTTAATTCTATTTCTTTCGTCCTTTGTTTCGTTAATTAGTTAACGATTCGATTTCTCTAAATTTTCTTATTTCACCAATAAGTCCAACTTATTATTTGAGATTTATTAAAACTGTCCGTTCGTAAAACGGACCTCATTTACTATTTTTACTAAAACGTCTTTTATATTTCGAGAACGTAATTACTCGAAACATAGCGTTGTTGCTCCGAAAATTCTCGTAAATTTCTTAAAATTCCTATTAATTGTTAGGATCGTAATAAAGCTCTCCGCTCTTAAAACTGACTTGATTTGACATATTTACAAAAATGTCATCGTATATTATAATATTAATATTCTGTACAAGCCGGGTATTACACGACATCACCCGATCACAAAATGACAAAACTTTTACTACATCATCCGGTAGGTTTAATTCACGACATCCACTGATCACTAAACGACAAATTACATCCTACATCATCCGATGGATTTAACACTCGACATCACCCGATTACAAAACGACAAATTTTCTACTTATATCTTCCGATGGCTTCCACTGAAGACATCATCCGATGACTTTACTGAAGACATCATCCGATGGTTTTACTGAAGACATCTTCTAATAGACAACAGAACAACAACTCAACATCTGCCAATAGACATCATCTACCGATAGAGAACAGAGCGACATTTCAACTACTCCTTGCTATACAAACACAACTCTAACTACATAAAGGAATTTGCTTACTTCACTGAAACCATTCAGAAACAATTCAAATCATTGCATTACTCAAAATCCAGTAAGAACCAACATTAAAACCCAACAGAATACTATTATCAGAAAAATCTCAAAATGTATTCAAAATATTGAAACCACTACTGTCATGAAAACTCAACATACTTAAATTGAAACATTGTCAACTAAACCTTCACACCAACTGACATCAGTTAAACCGCCCCGTCACTGCCAGATTGTTACATAGATGCACTCCTCCAACCAGTCTAGTCCTCAGCAAACTCAGTAAACACACCTGTTGTCACTTCTTCACCTACATCACAAAACTCATCTATTAGCCTAATGCTAAGTAAATAAAGCGGTAATGAAATGAAATGCTGAAATATGAATTCCTGAACATGCAATTTCTACTTTCTCATCTCAGTTGTTCATGCATCGTTTCTGTTCAGATCCCCCTGTGAAATTGGGAGTTGGATCAACTTTCCCAAAGTATAAATATCCACTGACTTATTAAGGGGCGGATAATTCCCTTAACAGTAAATCTGATTCACATAGCTGTTTCCGATACCCCTGTTCGATGGGAAGCGGATCAAATTTCTCAAAGTCTAAATATCCACTGTCTCATTAAGGGGCAGATTATTTCCCTTAACAGTAAATCTGATTCACATAGCTCTTTCATTATATTCATTCCTTACCATGCCAACATACATTCAAATTTATTTTCGTATACTTTCAAAATATAATGCATAACATACAGACAAAGTCAAGTAAACATAATCCTAATGTTTTGTGATGTAGGCCCGAAAGCACAAGCATGCTTCACTTACCTGGTCTCCTGGAAATCGCTCGGCTGTAAGCTACTTTAGAAGCTCGCTCACCTATAATCATAACAGAACACCAATCAAACCCTTACTAAGCTTCACTAGAAAGTCGACCAAAAGTTTAAGGAACCTAGTTTGAAACTCTGTTACTCGTGCATTCCTATTTATCACCAAAACCCGAACCTACTCTCATTCACAGCATCCTCAAAATCCTCACATTGTACTCCCTCAGGTATCTAACCGCTATATCATAAGAGAAATGAGGAAAACTTACCTAGGTTGAAGAAGAATCGGGCGAGGGAATCGCCTAGAGGGTTCTGCTGCAGAGCTGAAGGCTGAAAGAGGAATGGTAAGCAAGATAGTGGCGGCTACAGTGCATTAAACCCAACCCTCTTTCCTTAAATACGTTATCCACTTATGAAATTTCCAATTTACTCTTATGCCCTTGTCTAGTCACACAATAACCCTACTTTAATTATTGCATAATAAAGTGTATACCATTAATAATAAAAGAGAGATGGTTTGATAGAACCGGGTGTTACAATATGTATGTGACGTAATGATAAGAAAATATTGTATGATTTCTGAAACTCATTTGCACAGCATGCATTTATATTTACTGAGCCTTTAGCTCATAGTGTGTCTGTATGGTGTAGGTAATCGTGATATAGGTAAAGACGAGATCCCTCCACCCGAAGAGTGATGCAGTTGACGGAGGATGGCTCGCAGGGGTGTGCTGGCGCAGTCGATACTTAACCTGACCCGTGGGGATGTACATATGTGTTTTGAGGGTGTTTTGGTGATTTTGGGCTAACGGTGGATTAGATAGTTTAATTGTATAGTTGATACATTTTAGGATGTTTGGTTCTGGTTAGCTGATAGAATGATTCATAGATGTTTTGGTAAACTGTTTTACAAAACGTTTTGTTAAGGTTTTTATTTAAGCTTTATGGATCTGCTTGGTAATTTTAACAGGGGGAAACGTTTAGTTTTAAACGGATCCACGCGGTTTGTTTTTATGAAATCGGGTTACGTTTTAAACGTGTTTTGAGTCGGTTTTGGGTGAGGTTATGGGAGATGTATGAGTGAGTTTATGTTGAAGTTGTATGGTTGTGATGTAGGTGAAATTGTGTTGAAAAATTTGTATGTGAGTTAGGGAGTATGCAGGGAAAAGAATGAAGAAAGGAAAAAGGGGGGAGCCGAGCTCTCTGGAAAATTCCAGAGGGCTTGGCGATCGATCGCCTGGGAGGGGCGATCGATCGCCTGGGAGGGGCGATCGATCGCCCCTTGTGATGAGCGATCGCCTGTAGAGGCGATTGCTGGGGAAAACGCGATCGCCGAAGGGCGATCGATCGCCCCTCAGAATTTTCAACTGACGATCGATCGCCTGTTTTGGGCGATCGATCGCCTACTGTCTTTTGGGACAGATGTCCCCTTTTGCCCTCCGAAGTTTGCTTCTGTTATTTTTAGTAGTTTTAATTGTTTTAAATAATTGTTTTAAGTTTTATTTCAATTGTTTTCAAGTTGTAATTAAGTGATTCTAAAAATAGTTTTCGAACGGTATTAACGATTTCGATTTCAATTTAAATTCCGCTTAAACTTTAGGTTTAAAGTTGTAAGGGTAAAAAAAAAAATAATACGGGAAAATATGGGTACAGTGTTAGGGTCGTTACATTTATTCTCCAAAATTTCTCATGAATATACTACATCTCCAGATGTTCAAGCCTCAAAAATTGTTTATCGATCAATGATTGACAATCTATGAACCTTTGATTTTCCACACTAAAATCTTAAATCCCAACAACAAATCCCTCTCCAATTCTGTCTCCTCACAACAAACGACTCTCGTGCTTTACAAGGATGTAATGTGTTCAAGGTTATGAGACGAGCCTATCTAATAGCAATTTGTTGAAATATGAATCAGTAACTGTCCTTTTTAATTTATTAATCAATTAATTTATTTATTAATTAAAGGTTAAATCTGGTGGCCATTACAATGCGAGTCAACTGCATTTTAGAAAAAAAAGATTTTGTGGATAAATTTTGCGTAAGAAGTATCATAATCCATGTATAAGTTTAATAAATTTTGAGCCATCAATTTAAACCATTGTTGCGTAATTAAAAGACCTATTCTTTTATGCAAGTCATTATAACAAAAACTATCAATCAAAGAAGATAGAATATTACATTATTTAATAATACTTGTGAAATATATTTAATAATACTTTGAATATTGTAGTGCAAAAAATAAATAAAGTTTCCGAGTTTCAAAGATAAAATTATTTTATTATCTAATATTGAGAAGCCAAAGGTACATGAAATGCTTTATTACAAACAACATCAAGCAAACTCTTAATCTATTAAAAGTTTACCTAGCATTTCCCTTTTGGTATCTATTCTTAGCAAAGTATTTTATTGTCTTGCCTAAATCAAGACTAGAGGAGATGCATATCGTTCAAGTCTCTTAAAATGGGAGCAACGCAAAGGCAAGCGTTGCAAAGTTCAAAACGACACCTCTAACGGTTTGAACTAAGTTTGTAAAAACAAGAGAAGCTTGAAGAGATCCCGAACCACGTAGAAATATGCAACTTCCATTAATCGGCAATGGAACAAAAACACGACATCTGGTTATGTTGAATAGATTGATGTTTGAAGCATTGACGGTAATCTGAAAAAATCCCACAGTGTTGGTCACAGTTTGAGCAACTATGGTTCGTCCTTCATCACATGATAAAGTAACATTAACTCCAACCACAGGCCTATTGGGAAGTCCTGGAATAGGGTTACCAAGAGGGTTGCAGACGATGCGGCCAGTAACATTGACTTCAGCAATCACCAAACCATTCAACCCAACTCCAGTTCCACTACCTTGAGCATTTGAGGAGGTGACTCCAATGAGAAGAGCCACAAAGAGGAGGAAAGAAGCAAAAATAGAACGCGTCATTTCTTTTCTAATGGTGTTTAGAAAATATAAATCTCCGTTCTTGATGAAATCTCTCAAAATGATGAACACTATTTATAGAAGTTTCATGCCACAATTGCATTTATGATGCATACTGCCCATTTGGTGTTATGAGAAATAGGTTGTGCCAACATTTAAATTAAATATACTTCTTTGACCTAACAATTTATAAAACATTAATATCTATATAAAATATTTCAATTTGGGTAAGAATATTTTCTACTCGGTTGTAAAATCCAGCATTGTATGCAGGTAATTAAAATTAAATACCTCCTTAATAAAGTAATTATTATTGTGCAATTTATGGATTTTAATTATTGGGTCTTTTAGAAATTAGGCTAGGGAAGTATAAAGAGTCATTTCAATTTAACAAAAGAAAACAGTCTAAAGGATAGTTTTTTGTCATGCTATTTATCATTGTCAACCAAAATATTTGATTATCGTGAAATAAATAAGTTTATTTAATTTAATTTAACAAAATTTGATTTGTTTCAACTATATATTTTGATTAATATATATGATGAAAATAAAACAATTACTACGTGACTTATTTTATTTGTAGGTGTAGATGATGGATGTAAATTTACAACTACATTAATTTAAAAGATGTCTATGATTACAATATTTCTATCCTTATCTCTTGCCATTTTTAGGTTGCCCAATTTATCATTATTACTCCCAATTTATCATCATCACATACTTTATAAAAAAAGTTAGGTTATCGGTTCGGTTTGGTTTACCCAATTATTTATTTGAATTACAAAAAAAAAAATTCAATTTTAACCAATTGTATCCCTATTTTTAGTAAGAAAATTATGTTTTATAAAAGTAACAAGTCCATCTTATTGCAAAGGCTTTCCCTCAACAATCTTTAGAGAGGCAAAAAAGTTGTATTCTGAGAAATGTTCTCTTGATTTGGAAAAAATCTCATGCACTGAGAACACAAATCTTCACAAATATAGATATAGTTATGTGTTTTTTCAGCTAACACCAACAATATTCGAGATTAGCTAGAGAAGATATGTGATATTAAAAGCGATTAGATCATTAATTATCAATGGTAAATATCTAGTTAATTAGATTTTATTTTTAGCACATATTAAGTAGAGTTGTTTAACGGGCTGGTTGGCCTACTGTAGATAGTCGAGCCAGCCCGGTCCCATGAGGCGGGCTGAGCCAAGTCCAGGGGCTGGGCTCGCGAGCCTGCCACAGACCGAGCCAGGCGGTCTCCAAACGAGTCTGTGACGGCACCCGACCCAGTCGGGGACGAGGAGCCATCACTCCGGGACATTCCAAAACGGAGACTATTTTTATTTTAAACATTTATACTTTTAAAACATTAACAGAGAGTATAAACCTTCTCTGGAAGTGAAACTGAAAGACACATTTAAGCTGGATGACAATTAAAATTGGAATACAGAAAACAAAGAACTTTTATAAATTGATGGCGAAAGAAAACAAGAAAAACAGGAACATTTAAATTTTTGGGCGTAAACCTTCTCTGGGAGTGAAGGCTGAAAGACAAGCGAATGACGTCAAGCGGAAGATATAATTTTAAAGGCAGCGGCGGAAAATGTAAACAGTGGATAATGTGAATAAAACGAAAGTGAACAGTAACTCGTGGATGTGAATAAGACAAAAGTGAACAGTAACCGGTTGATGTGAATAAGACGAAAGCGAACAGTAACCGGTGGATGTGAATAAGACGAAAGCGAACAGTAACCAGTGGATGTGAATAAAACGAAAGCGAACAGTAACCGGTGGATGTGAATAAGTTGAAAACGAACAGTAACCGGTGGATGTAGAGTTTAAAGAAAAAATTGACAACTTTTAACAGGAATCCATAAAACAAAAGTCGTGAAAGCAGAAGGTATGAAAGCTTCAAACTTCAGAAAACGATTCAAAGCATGATTTTGAACATATCAGGGAAACACGACAGAATTTTAAGGAAACAGATTGCATGGATGGCTCTAAAATCAGAGATAATCCATGCACATCCTAAAGGAGAAAATATTCCAAACAATTCCAGAATACTTCAGAACATAAATTCAACTGTCAAATGCTGAGGTTTTAAATACATCAACAACAGAACCTATACATTACAAAATTCCCAGCTGAGTTTTTAAACAAAACACAGGTCTATAACAGAGTTTTAAAATAAAACACCAGAATTCCAGAAGAGTTTACAGATATGAACTTTACTTTAAAGACTTAAACCTCGAGACAGAAAATTATGTATGGCTGCAGCAACCACCCCCGAGAGCTCGAACCACCAGCCACCTATTCTTCAGACTGAGGCACAAAGTCCTCATTTTCGGGTTCAGTACCTACATCAGGGAGTTCACCTATGAGTTTAAAAACTCAGTAAGAACATATATAAATGCAGTGATGCATATGCTATGCATGGACTTTCAGAAATACGGTGACAGTACAGTACATTACATTTCAGTGGCAGGGGGTATAAGTGGGGCTTATAGGGGAACTGACAAGTGCACGACAGGCACAAACAGATATACAGAAACAGAACAGTAGGCCAGTCCCCGTCCCGCACTTAACCAATACATTTCAGTCAGATTTTATCTTGCATAGCTTCAAACCGTGTACAGAAAACAGTTTTGCATGAACTTTCGGGAAAAATCATGTATGCATGGACATTTACAGTGCTTCAACTTAAACAGCAGAGAACAAGAACATAAAACAACGGACACATAAAAGGAAACACAGAACTTAACTCTAACCCTTCTACCCGAAACCAACCTACAGGATGTAAAACCTAGTATCTCCAAGATGTAGGGCCCTAAGGGACAGTCCACACACATGAACTTACCTGTTTGCTGCGGTGTTGAAAGTGTTGAACGTGTTGCCTTGGTGATGCACGAACCTGAACATGCATGTAAAGAAAATGAGCAAAGCTGCAAATGCTAACTAATAATATGTAGGGTATGCAGCAACTCCTTTCAAACCTTTGGAAAACAAATTAACGTGTTTTCATCCAAAAACAGTGAGTTTCTCTCAAAATGCCGTAACCTTAAACTTCCACAAAACTCACATTTTACTTATCCAAACTCATTAGCTTAAACAGATGCTTACCTCTATTGAAGAAAACAGGAGAATGGAAGTTTTTGGAAAGATTGAAATCGCCAGAAGGAGAGAAAACCGAGAGAAATGAAAGGAAGCATGTGAGAAAAGTGAGGGTTTCACGTAGAAGGGAAGAGAAAAGAACATGGCTTCTTCAATAAGTTGCCAGGTGTCACTCATCCATTGGCCACTTCCCACCAACCTTAATTGGCTCCCAATTTTACCCTTCAATAGGTTTTTAACTAAATTTCTATTTAGTTCGTTGAATCGGTTCTACAACCACTCTCATTTAATTGAACACGTTGGCAATTAAAAATAGTCATTGAATTAATATCGGAGTAATTCCGCTTACATATCCGGGGAATAAATACATAGACAAAATGTCAGGTGTTACAGAGTCGACTCATTGACTCGATGAGCCTCACTCCCCTCCCCCCCTTAGTTTCCACTTTCCACTCACTCTCCTCCTCCCCCTCCTCTCTTTCTTCTATAAATTCACTTCCTTCTTTTCATTTTTTTTCACCAAATCTTATTCAATCTCATAAGTTTATTTCTCAATTAGTGCTCTCAATCAATTTCTCTCTTCTTATAATTCACTTTTTTCCTCATTCAACAAAGTATATTTTAATTTTTTTACATATATTTACATAATTTTTAATTGTAGTTATATTAACTAAATTTTTTTTAGGTTTCGTATACGTGGAGTTGATCAATTCACACCACCTACAAGCTTTTGTTGGACATTGGTTTTGTGGTATCAATTAATTATTAAAATTTAATTTAATTTTTAGTTTTATTTAATATAGATCCTCACAATTATAATATTGATAATAATGACATAGTAGAAATTAGAGAATTAAATCTTACATTTTCTGTGGGACAATCATCTACACAAGCATCCACTTCTCCTAGAAAAAAAAAAAGATATAAAACTTCGAATTTATGGAAACATTTTGATTTAAAAGATGTTAAAATTTCGGGCAAAAATTATAGTCCAATGTAAATATTGTGCTAAAAATTATGCTTATATTTCTGGTAGCTCTACTAGCACTATTGATAGACATTTTCAAAAATGTCACTTAAATAAGGAAACACGAGATTCAACACAATCTCAATTAAATATTAGTGGTAGTGACATTTTCATATATTCACAAAATAGAATGAGAAAAGAAATAGCACAACTTGTAGCACAATCCGAGTTGCCTTTATCATTCACCGATAGTGAAGTGTTTGAAAAATTTATGAAAGAATATGCTACTCTTAGTTTGAAACGTGCCCTTAGAAGTAATCGAACAAAATTGATATCACATTTAATCATATACGGATGTCGTACATGATTAGTTGTCACAACTTTATCTTCACTTTTCAATATTGATCAATTCTCAAAATCACACAACTCATGATTATTTGTTATTATGTTTTCTAAACATTTCTCTTACTGTCTAATTACATTAAACATTATTTATGCAAAAAGTGTATATTGCGTATGTATGAATGTTTAGACATATGATTTAGATAATCATAGTTTAATTATCTTCTATTCTCATGTGTAATTATTTCTTAAGCACTCGTTTTCTTCAATTGCAACTCTTTTCCACATATTTCTTTCTCCACTTTGAGACATAACCATAAATTCTAGAAACATCATTTGTATTTCACTCACTTATCCCATGGTTTGTAATCTATCCTATCTTGACATTTTAATTTAATGATTATTTTCATTTTATGTTTATCATCATCCTCAATACGTATGATATGTATAGTTCATATATAAATATCCCTAGATACGTGATATTAGAAATTATTATCTAAATACTCTAACTTCCAAACCCACATGTCATCAAACTTTCTATTCTAAAACCTCATTTCACATGTCTTCTTAACTCGTCTACACTTTATTCAATGTTTAATGGATTCCAAACCATTAACAATATTCACTAACTCCACTTTATAATCAACTATATGCGATGAGTATGTAATACATTTGTCACACACAATTCATGCATGATAAGTGAATCAATGCAAATGTGTGCACTTATGTTATGATAAGTTAATCAAAGCATGTTAAAGTATCATATTATTTAAATAGTTTCACTATTGTCAAGTATCATATTAACATATTATGTGAATGTTAATATGTATGATTCATATGAACATATACTGTAAATCTTAAGATGCATGATCATCAACCGTCATATGTAAAGTCGCACACATATATACATTCTACTGATTATTTGACAATAGCGTCTGCGCGCCATAACATAAATAACCTCATGAGGACTAGAAATTTACAACCCAATGAGGGCTCACGGTCACTTTCTTTCTATTTATTCGACTTTACCTATGTCACAATATCCACTAGTAAGATATTTATTGAGTTTTCCAATAACATCCCAAGAATACCATTCCACACGTAAACATTTCATTATGTGTGATTTTAAGCAACCACACTATGCATTCAGGGAATGTATGTAAAATATGTAATAATGCATATGATATGGTATGCAAATATTGTTAAATATCAAGCAAAATGATGCATGAAAAATATTCATGTTTTTGTTAAACATCCTCTAATGATTTTCCAAATCTCCCAAAAACATGACACTCATTTTTAAGACATATTTTTAAACCTATGAATCCGTCTTGTCCCCAACAGTGGCTCCTGGTCCAAACAAATTCTACCCCTCGTCCTTATGCGGGCGTCTACTCTGGACTCCAGACGTCTAGTCTCAATAGCTTTTTCACTTATTTTCCTCCCTGAGCATTCGCTCTAGACCCTGAAACCCTAGTTCAAAGAAATCTTCACTCATTTAATATTCCAGACATTCGGGGTGGACATTGGAAGCCCTCTCCTAAGCCTAATCCTTCATTTCCTCATAATTTCAACATAATTTTTATGCCAAATTATATCAAAACTATTTCCAAAATAAATTACCCAAACCAATCCAATATCAACCATGAATATCACTATCAAATTCTTTAGGTCAATATTATAATCACTTTATATAATCTTTCAAATAGACATTTTATTCCATTTGACTAACATGAAACATTATTTTCCATTAATACCTTAACAATCATACTATATGTATTGTAACACCCGGCTTTTTTGCCATGTAATAGTTTTTCCGGATCGTTTAAATGGGATTAATATTATATTAATACAATGAATATTTTGGTTAAAATGATGGAATGTCTAAGGGGGAAACAAACTAAAGGTCAATTAACCAAAACAAATCAAGTCAATTCGGTTAAAAACCAATGGAAGGGTAAAATTGGGAGAAATTAAGGTTGGTGGGAGTAGGCCAATGGATAATTGCCAAGTGGCAACTTGTTGAGAAAGCTAAGTTCATCCTACGTGAATTTTCATTCACTTCTCTGCTTCCTCTCATCCCTCTCGACTTTCTCTCTTCCAGGCGATTGAAACAAAACTTCCACACTTTGTTTCTCCAGCATTTCTCCGTTTTCTTCAGCAAAGGTGAGCGTCTTTTAATGCTAACAAGTTTGGACAAGTTTAAAGTGAGTTTTTACCGAAGTTTAGGATTTCGGTTTTTGGTGAAAACTCACTGTTTTGGATGAAAACACGTTGGTGTGTTTTCTAAAGAGTTGAAATGTGTTTGCTGCATTTCCTACGTGATATTAATTAGCATTTGTAGCGTTTAAATTCTGTACTTTCATGTTACAGATCCGAGCTCTCCAGGGACGTTCGAGCACACTGCATTGCTGAAAACAAGTAAGTTCATAACCGTAGGTTTGGCCCTTAAGGCCCTACATCACGGAGGTACTAGGTGTTTCAGTTCTGTCGAGTTGTCTCGGGTAGAAACGTTATAGTTTATGTTTTCTGAGTTGTCTGTGTTCTTCTTCATAGTATGTTCTGTTAATTCTATTATCTGCCAGTTTAAGTTCAGGCACCGTTCATGCATACACGTTTTCTCTGAAAGACATGCAAAACTGTTTTTCCGTACACTGTTTGAAACTAAACAAGATAAAATCTGACTGTCTGTAATGAACTGGTTAAGTGTGGGACGGGGACTGGCCCTCTGGTTTTATCCCTCCCTGGGAATCTGAAAATAAATTGTCCCTAGCAAGGACCCTCTGGTTTTATCCCTCCCTGGGATTCTGAAAACTGCTGTGCCTGATAGTGCACCCTCTGTTTGTCAGTTCCCCTATAAGCCCCACTTATACCCCTCTGCCACTGAAATGTAATGTTCTGTTCTGTCACTGTATTCTGAAAACTGCATGCATAGCATTTTGCATCACTGCATCTGTATTATGTTCTTACTGAGTTTTAGACTCATAGGTGAACTCTTTGATGTAGGTACTGAACCCGAAACCGAGGACCTTGTTCCTCAAAATGATGATCTGATGTAGCTGGTGGATTGAGCTCACAGGGTGGTTGCTGCAGTCGGATATGTCTCTGCTCTAAGGTTTTAGTTTTTAAGTAAAGTTTATGTCAGTAGGTCTTGTTGAACTCTGGTGTTTTGTCTTTAAAACTCTGTCTGGATTTTTGTTAGAAATCTGATTTTTGTATAGGCTTTGATGGTGGTGTATTTAAAACCTCTGTATTTTGACAGTTGTATGTATGCAATGAAATATTCTGGAACTGCCTATGTTTTCTCCTTTTAGGTTATGCATGGATAGTCTCAAATTTTAGAGCTATCCATGCAGTTTGTCTTCTTGGAAATCTGTAAATTTTGAATCGGATTTGAAGGTCCAAAACATTTATGTCTTCTGTTTTGAGGCTCTCTGTTTGTATGTCTTTCTGTTAGAAGTTGTTCAGTTTTGCCTTAGTCATCCGCCCAGTGTAAAAGCTTAAGTCCACCGCTGCCTTCAAAGTTTATGTCATCCGGCTGACGTCATCCAAGTCATCCGCCCAGTTATTCATGCCTTCCGGTTGACGTCAGCATAAGTCTTCCGCCCAGTTTAAAACTCCGTCTTCCGGCTGACGTCACCCAAGTCTTCCGCCAGTGTAAATATGTCTTCCGGCTGACGTCACCTTCTCATCCGATCTCAGTTACTGTCTGTGTCTTCCGCCTGACGTCACCCAATCTTCCGGCTGACGGCATTCAAGTCTTCCGCCCAGTTTTAAACCAAGTCTTCCGCCAATCTTCCGATAGTCTTCCGCCAGCTTTTTATTTAAGTCTTCCGCCTTCATTTCCGATAGTCTTCCGCCAGCTCTTCATTTCCCCTGTCACTATCCTGCATTTCGGTTTCCCTTGCATTTCGGTCTTCATGTTTTATGGTATAAGTATTTTGTAATTCTGTCTGCTCCTAGTTTAAGGGTATTCAGCTCTGTTTAAAAAAAAAATAGTCCCCGATTCTGATATCTGTCCCGGAGTGATGGCTCCGACCCCGGGCTCCGATCGGGTTCCGGTTTCGGGCTGTCACAGTTATGGTATCAGAGACGACAAGGTTTTAAAACCGATTCTGTGAAATGTCTGACTGCGCAACCTGCCACGTGAGATCGCTCCACCAACTGTAAGTGTTTAGGTTTCTGTAACTGTTCTGTTTATAAAAATTAGTTATTTTGTTTATAGGATTATTTTAGATATGGTGAGAGGGCATCAGGAAGAATCAAGCGAGAGCTCTCGTGCCATTGACAGATTAACCGAGCTAGTGGGGGTGCAGTCCCGTATGGTGGAACGCATGATGGCCAGGGAGGATAACGGGAATAACAATCACGGGAATGCTTCACGTGACAACAGTGGAGACAGATTCCGGCGACTCCAGCCGCCCTCATTTGATGGACTGTCTACAGACCCGACCCGTGCAGAAACTTGGATTCGAACTATGGAGAAGATGTTCGGTTATGCAGAGGTGGAGGACAACAAGAAGGTTGTATGTGCTACGTTCTATCTGTAACACCCGACATTTTGGCCAGGTGATTTTCTGACCATTTTAATTGTCACCCTTTTATTTAACATTTATGATTTAAATTTAATGTTAAGACAAATTTATTACAAGTTGAGTAAAACTAGGTTGGGTGGCAGATTTGTAATTAAGATTGATGGATTAAGTATAAATAGAAAATGGAAACCTTAAACCTCATTTAACCACTGTAGCCGACATTCCCTCTCGGCGATTTCTTCTCTCCCAAGCTCTTGCTCTCTGCTACCAGAATCTTCCCTTGCCGACGGCTAGTTTCAGCTTGCATTTCCTCTGCGAATCCGTATCCGAGGTATACATTAGACAATGTGGCTATCTATTAGTTTGTTATCCTGTTCTCAACTCGGCATTTGAGTATCGGATTTTATCAATGGCAGAGTAATATTAGAACATTGTGTAAACTGAGAGTGGTAATGTCATTCCGAATCGATTCTGATCGTTTAAAGTATTCAACTCAGTTTCAATCGATGGTAGAACTTGTCTGCCTAGTTTTGGATTTCTGGCAACACAGTGTATCAAACAGAGTATTTAGGAATGACTTTAGCTATTAGATCCTAGGATGGTTTGTGATTAGAACTGTTAGGATTTTGTTTTAACTACTGTAATGTGAAATATTTTAGGTGAAGAAGTTTAAAGAGAAAGAGATTCAAGTTACTGAGGAATCCAGGTAAGTGAATGTATAGACTTCCGGCCCTTACGACCCTACATCTAGAGGATACTAGGATATGATGATTAAAGTGTTGTCTGCTCTATTGTGTTTTCTTAAGATGATGATATATCTGTTAGCGAAGTTAAGTGCATTCATGTCATGCATCACGATTTATCATTCAAGTAAATGTAAATGTTTTAAAGCATGTTTTCTCTCATGAACAAGTTATGAATGTGAAACTTATGAAACCGGTTTAAGTGAGGGTTGGGGGTGGATTGACGCATGTCACTGTAACGCCCCCGAACCCACCCCGGCTCGGTGCGCTACTTTGCTAGCCAACCCCGCGTTTAAATTGGAAATTTAATTTTCATAAAATATTTGACTTAAAAAAAATGGCAATATAACGCCTAAAAGTTTCGAAATCCAAAACCTGAAAATAAACAACGTTTAAAATCACAATTCCAACCAGTATCACCCAATTCTATAAACATCAATCCAGACTAACCAAACTAACCAAAATATCTCCAACTACAAAATAAAATTTATACAAATCCACCACAAAACCCAAAACTCCCACACATATCATACCCCAAATATCAAACCACAAAATAAACATACAACCACCAACTCCAACCAGAAAACCACCACAAAACATATCCACTCAATCAACTCACAAAACTAACCATAGACCTTTACAACACCAATACGAACCGCACTCCGAGAACTAGGTCGAAGCGCCCTGACAAATGCACAAACCGGCAAGCTCCATGTATCACTGACCGCTACTAATCCTGGTCGTCTCTCTCGAGCTCACCTGAGAACGCTCCGTCACCTACACCACAGAACACAAAAACATAAGCCTAATGCTTAGCAAGTAGGACAAACAAAGGCGACTCACGATGCAATCAACCTAACACATGCAGTTTCTATCACTCAGTTGTGCTTATTTGCTGTTCATTGCTTTAATTGTTTAATTCTTCATAGAGGACCCTCGGGGTGCTACTACCAGCAACCTCAGCCCGACAAGGCGCCCTATTCAGAATTTCATGTTTTGCCAATCATCCATCATAGAGGTCCCCTCGGGGTGCTACTACCAGCAACCTCAGCCCGACAAGGCACACTATTCAGGATCTCGTGTTTTAGCCGATCATTTCTCATGGAGTTCCCCTCGGGCTGCTACTACCAGCAACCTCAGCCCGACAAGGCACACCATTCGAAATGCAATATGTGCTTTAGCCGGTCATCTCTCATAGAGTCCCCTCGGGGTGCTACTACCAGCAACCTCAGCCCGACAAGGCACACTATTCGAGATGCATTTACAATTAACTTTATTTGCTTACATTCGTGCTCGCTCACAATGCCAAACAATGCCATTAAGCGTACCTAACGTGCTATACCTGATGCATGCTTCAAAGATGCCAAACCACACGAAACAACAACACAACGCAACACGAAATAAATAACCCTACCATTCTATGGTGTAGGCCCGAAGGCGAAGGAAAAGCTACCACTACTTACCTGAATGCTCGTCCAAATCACTTGTCCAATTACCGTCCAAATCACTCGTCCGACGACCTAAAATCACGGAAACTCAAATCGATAAGCTTTCAATAAACTCTAAAAGATTTTCTAACTAAAACTAAAACTAAAACTAACCAATAACTAAACAACTCTCACATCTAAACACTTAAACCCGGTTTTTGTACAAATTACCGACGTCCAACTTTAAACGGCCATAACTTCCTCGTTTTCAACGGATTTCGACGTGCCACCCCAACTCGGAAAGCTCTACACGTCTACTATCCATTGAAATGCTTAAATCAACCAAGTAAATCACTTAACCAATCCAGATTGCACAAATACAGAATCGGCCATCAATGTATAAAATCAGGTTTTTTTACCAATTTACTTTCAAATCTTCAATCTAACCTCCTAACCACCTAATCTATCCATTCAACAACCAAATCCACCAAATTAGAAGGAAAACAACCAATTAGAAGTCAAAATTCGGAATCCCTAACCCTAGGTTTTCAAACATCCACAAAACTCAACCAAATCCTTTCAAAGCACTCACAAACTTCATCCACATGCATATAAATAAAAACCCAATTAAACTTACCTTGAAATCACATGAACAAATGAAGAAAGGAGGAGGAAGGGAGGCGGCTATGGAGGAGAGGAAGAGAGGTACGATGGGAGGAAGAAGAATGAAAGAAAACTACACCTTTTTCTCTTTTTATTTAATCAATTAATAATAATAATTAATAACCATGTAAAAATTACCTTAAAGCCCTCCCTTTTCCATTGCATTTTCAACGCCCAAACACCACCACTTTTCATTTCCTTTACCAACCATTTATTTCATTTATTCATTCACACAATTTTACCATTGGTTGTTTGACTTTCAAACACCAATTTCCACCAATCACACAAGTTTGACATTTCAAACTCTCTCTCTCACTTACTCTCTTTAAAACCAACGCCAAAACCCTCCTTAAAACACCATTAATTCATCCAATTTTACTAAGTCAAATTGGTGTAAAGTATTAGACTTTTCAAACCCAACTTTTCCACCAATCACATTTTAGGTGGACATGTCAAACTCCCACTTCACATTTCATGGTTTCCAACCTCTCATTCCTAGCATCAACCCTCTAATCGATTACTCCTAAGCCTATACGCATTAGAGAAATCTCGGGTGTTACAATCCACCCACCTTATAAAAATTTTGTCCTCAAAATTTGCGTACCTGAACAGTTCTGGATAACGCTCCATCATGTCCTGTTGACGCTCCCACGTTGCCTCCTCGACATTGTGGTTGCGCCACAGCACCTTCACCAGTGAAATATCTTTGTTGCGCAATTTCTTCACTGCATAATCCAATATTTCCACCGGTTTCTCCTCATAGGACAATGTAGGCTGCACATCCACCTCCTGTTGTACCACCACGTGCGATGGATCTCTCAGACACTTCCGAAGCATCGACACATGGAAAACATTATGCACTCCTTCCATCGTAGCTGGCAACTCCAACTGATATGCAGTCTTCCCCACTCGTTTCACAATAGGGAATGGACCAACAAATCTCGGGTTCAGCTTGCCCCGCTTCCCGAATCTCATGACACCCTTAAATGGCGATATCTTCAAAAAAACCTCATCACCAACAGCAAACTCCAGCTCACGTCTTCTACCGTCGGCATAGCTCTTCTGGCGACTCTGAGCTGTCAAAATACGCTACCGAATAAACTGGATCTTATCAATAGTTTACTGTATAATTTCAGGACCAATCAAGCTGGATTCTCCGACCTCGTCCCAATAAAGAGGCGATCTGCACTTTCTTCCATATAGAGCCTCGTATGGAGCCATACCAATAGTGTCCTGATAACTATTGTTATACGAGAACTCTACCAAAGGCAGATACCTACTCCAGGAACCCTGAAACTGCAATACACAAGCTCGTAACATATCCTCAAGTGTCTGAATAGTACGCTCAGATTGTCCGTCCGTCTGAGGATGAAACGTTGTACTGAAGTTCAATCGAGTCCCCATCGCTTTATGCAAACTTTTCCAAAAATTAGATGTGAACCTCGGGTCCCTGTCCGACACAATGGAAATCGGAACACCATGTAATCTCACAATCTCCTGAATATATAGTTCAGCAAATCGATCCATACTATAAGTCATCTTCACCGGTAGGAAATGCGTTGACTTCGTTAACCGATCTACAATCACCCATATGCCGTCAAAACCCCTCGTCGTCCTTGGCAAACCGACAACGAAGTCCATAGAAATCTGATCCCACTTCCATTAAGGAACCGGCAAAGGCTGTAATTTTCCAGCAGGTCTCTGATGTTCTGCTTTCACTTGCTGACAAATCAAGCACGTTTCAACAAATTCAGCTACGGACTTCTTCATACCTGGCCACCAGTAATGCTGCTTAAGATCTCTGTACATCCTTGTGCTGCCAGGATGAACAGAAAACCTTGAAGAATGAGCTTCAGCTAGAATCTCCTTCCGAAGCTGCTCCTTACTTGGAACGTACCATCTATTACGGAACTTCAAAATACCATCATCCGAGTAACTGAACTCGGTCCGATCATCAAATAACATACTCAGCTTAAATTTGTTGCACTCTAAATCGTCTTGCTGAGCTTCTTTGATTTGTTCCAAAATTGTAGGCTTCAAAGACAAATTTGATAAGACTGCAGCCAAATTTGAAACCAACTCCAAATTAAACTTCTGAACCTCAGATCTCAAATGTCCAGACATACCAGCCTCCAAAGCTGAAATTGAAGTAGATACTCGGCTTAGTGCATCTGCCATTACGTTAGCTTTACCGGGGTGATATTTAATCTCCAAATCATAATCTTTCACAAACTCTAACCACCGCCGTTGCCTCATATTCAGCTTCTTCAGTGTGAAGATATACTTCAGACTTTTATGATCTGAATATACCTCGCACTGTTGACCATACAGGTAATGCCTCCAGATTTTTAAAGCGAACACCACAGCAGCTAGCTCTAGGTCATGGGTCGGATAATTCTTCTCATAAGGTCTAAGCTGCCTCGAAGCATAGGCAATCACCTTGTCTTTCTGCATCAGCACACATCCCAACCCAATACGAGAGGCATCACAATAAATGCAGAATTTCTCCTTGGCCACTGGCAACGTCAGAATCGGGGCTGTCATCAACTTTTGCTTCAATGTCTGAAAGCTTAGCTCACAATCTTCAGACCATTCATACTTAACATCTTTTCTGGTCAAACGAGTCATCGGTGCTGCTATTTTAGAAAACCCCTCAATAAACCTTCTGTAATAGCCAGCTAATCCCAGAAAACTCCGAATCTCGCTGACATTCCTAAGTTGAGGCCAATCATTAATCGACTGAATCTTGGCCGGATCCACCGATATACCTCCACTGCTTATAACATGGCCAAGAAAATGTACTTCAGACAACCAAAATTCACATTTTGACAATTTTGCGTATAGTTGATGCTGGTTCAGAATTTCCAGAACAATTCGCAGATGCTCCTTATGTTCCTCTTCATCACGAGAATAAATCAGAATATCATCGATAAACACAATCACGAATCTATCGAGATACTCCTGGAATACTCGATTCATTAAATCCATGAACGCCGCGGGAGCATTTGTCAATCCGAACGACATAACCAGGAACTCATAATGTCCATACCGAGTCCGGAAAGCCGTCTTTGGAATATCCTGCGATCTGACCTTCAATTGGTAGTATCCCGATCTCAGATCTATCTTAGAAAATACCCGGGCTCCTTGCAACTGATCAAATAGGTCATCTATCCTTGGCAACGGATATTTATTCTTAACGGTCAGCTTATTTAACTCCCGGTAGTCAATACACATTCGAAGCGACCCGTCCTTCTTCTTAACAAACAACACGGGTGCTCCCCAGGGTGAAAAACTAGGGCGTATAAAGCCCTTATCAACCAATTCCTCTAACTGCTTCTTTAATTCTTTTAACTCCGGAGGAGCTAATCTGTAGGGCAGGCTCAGCTCCAGGATATGTATCAATCACGAATTCTATTTCCCGGTCCGGTGATAGACCAGGCAAATCATCTAAGAACACCTCAGGAAAATTACGAACCACAACTATATCCTGAGGTTGAACTTCTACCAAAGCATGAGAATCTACTATAGCTGCAAGAAAACAGACAAACTCACCCATCGTAGACTCCCGAGTCTCCATCGCTGCCATAATTGAAAGCTTCTGTACATGCTTCAATGATTGTAATGAAAGCTTCTCACCATCTAGAGGATAGAAATTAACGGTTCCTGCTCGGCAATTAATAGTGGCATGGTGACGAAATAGCCAGTCCATACCGAGTATCACATCATACCCGGTCATCCCCATAACTATCAAATCAGCAGGCAGTTGCTTCTTTCCAACTGATATCAAACTATTCAATACTATCTGCTCTGAATGCAGACACTCAACAGAAGGTAGCTTCACATCATAAAAACATTTAGCCGGACTCACTTCCATATTCACTTTCACCACAAACGCAGTTGCCACAAAGGAATGAGAAGCACCTGAGTCTATTAAAGTAAATGCGGGCACTGAATTTACAAACACGGTACCTGAGATCACTGTAGAACGATCCTCATCGTCAGGCTCGATCATGGCAAAAATTTGAGGTATGGCTTTAACTGGACCTTTCTTTTCTGTCGGGCAATTGGTAATTGTATGTCCTGTTTGATTACACTTAAAACATCGAATGACTCTTGGCTTTGGACATTCACGGGAGACATGACCAGCTTCAAGACAATTGTAACACTTCCCATCGTATTGACCACACTCTCTGGGATGAGATTTCTGACATTTAGAACACAAAGGGAACCTTCTCTTCTGTTGTTGCTGTTGTTGTGGCTTTTTACCTCCTCGCTGATCATTTAAATTTCCTCCCTGTCGCTTGGTCCCCTGTTGCTGCGAAGAAGAACCACCTCTGTTAACTTGTGCTGTAATTTCTCTGAACATTCTCTTCGGATTTTCAGCAGATCTGGATAACTTATCAGCAGCTTCCTCAACTTCTAACGCCTTTGCCACCACTTCAGTAAACGAACTTTTAGAAATCCCGAAAGTCTTTACCAACATATAAATTTCAGGCTTCAGGCCCTACACAAACTGAAAAATCTTGTCTTCCTCACGGCTGATCATGTGGCTAGCGAACCGGGATAACAATTCAAATTGCTGAATGTAATCTCCCACCGATCTCGTCTGCTTGAGTGCCATGAATTCCATCCGTTTTGCAGCCTGAGCCGTTTGGTTGTAATACTTGTCGAAGAATAAGTCTTTGAACTCCCTCTAGGTTAAGGCTTGATGACCGAGAGTAGACTCTATCGACTCCCACCAGCTATGTGCGTTGTTGATCAAATGAAAGGTGGCACACTTAACTTTATTGGCTTCTTCAACCTCAGCAACTTTGAACATATTTTCAATAGTGTGAATCCACCTATCTGCAGCTGTAGGATCTGTTAATCTGCCTTCAAATGCTGGAGGATTCAATCCCCGAAATCTACTTCCACTAGCACCAGCTCCAGCATGTCCAATTCCTCCGTGCCCGATCAAAGTTCCAACCAGCTCTGCTTGTCGGGTAACCATATCAGCTAACTGCTTAACAGAATCCTCTAGTGGATTTCTGGGCGGTTCGGGTTCATGCCTAGGCCTCCCTGGTCGTCTAGGGTTATGCATTGTACCTTAATCCTGTATACAATTCAAAACAATCTCACTTAGATATAAAACTAGCTAAAGGAAAGAATACTTACAGTCGGTGAAGCACGTTGCACGATGGCCGGCATTGTCGGGTAATTCTCTGAACGTTTCGACCACTAAAGCTCTGATACCAACTTGTAACGCCCCCGAACCCACCCCGGCTCGGTGCGCTACTTTGCTAGCCAACCCCGCGTTTAAATTGGAAATTTAATTTTCATAAAATATTTGACTTAAAAAAAAATGGCAATATAACGCCTAAAAGTTTCGAAATCCAAAACCTGAAAATAAACAACGTTTAAAATCACAATTCCAACCAGTATCACCCAATTCTATAAACATCAATCCAGACTAACCAAACTAACCAAAATATCTCCAATTACAAAATAAAACTTATACAAATCCACCACAAAACCCAAAACTCCCACACATATCATACCCCAAATATCAAACCACAAAATAAACATACAACCACCAACTCCAACCAGAAAACCACCACAAAACATATCCACTCAATCAACTCACAAAACTAACCATAGACCTTTACAACACCAATACGAACCACACTCCGAGAACTAGGTCAAAGCGCCCCGACAAATGCACAAACCAGCAAGCTCCATGTATCACCGACTGCTACTAATCCTGGTCGTCTCTCTCGAGCTCACCTGAGAACGCTCCGTCACCTACACCACAGAACACAAAAACATAAGCCTAATGCTTAGCAAGTAGGGCAAACAAAGGCGACTCACGATGCAATCAACCTAACACATGCAGTTTCTATCACTCAGTTGTGCTTATTTGCTGTTCATTGCTTTAATTGTTTAATTCTTCATAGAGGACCCCTCGGGGTGCTACTACCAGCAACCTCAGCCCGACAAGGCGCCCTATTCAGAATTTCATGTTTTGCCAATCATCCATCATAGAGGTCCCCTCGGGGTGCTACTACCAGCAACCTCAGCCCGACAAGGCACACTATTCAGGATCTCGTGTTTTAGCCGGTCATTTCTCATGGAGTTCCCCTCGGGGTGCTACTATCAGCAACCTCAGCCCGACAAGGCACACCATTCGAAATGCAATATGTGCTTTAGCCGGTCATCTCTCATAGAGTCTCCTCGGGGTGCTACTACCAGCAACCTCAGCCCGACAAGGCACACTATTCGAGATGCATTTACAATTAACTTTATTTGCTTACATTCGTGCTCGCTCACAATGCCAAACAATGCCATTAAGCGTACCTAACGTGCTATACCTGATGCATGCTTCAAAGATGCCAAACCACACGAAACAACAACATAACGCAACACGAAATAAATAACCCTACCATTCTATGGTGTAGGCCCGAAGGCGAAGGAAAAGCTACCACTACTTATCTGAATGCTCGTCCAAATCACTTGTCCAATTACCGTCCAAATCACTCGTCCGACGACCTAAAATCACGGAAACTCAAATCGATAAGCTTTCAATAAACTCTAAAAGATTTTCTAACTAAAACTAAAACTAAAACTAACCAATAACTAAACAACTCTCACATCTAAACACCTAAACCCGGTTTTTGTACAAATTACCGACGTCCAACTTTAAACGGCCATAACTACCTCGTTTTTCAACAGATTTCGACGTGCCACCCCAACTCGGAAAGCTCTACACGTCTACTATCCATTGAAATGCTTAAATCAACCAAATAAATCACTTAACCAATCCAGATTGCACAAATACAGAATCGGCCATCAATGTATAAAATCGGGTTTTTTACCTATTTACTTTCAAATCTTCAATCTAACCTCCTAACCACCTAATCTATCCATTCAACAACCAAATCCACCAAATTAGAAGGAAAACAACCAATTAGAAGTCAAAATTCGGAATCCCTAACCCTAGGTTTTCAAACATCCACAAAACTCAACCAAATCCTTTCAAAGCACTCACAAACTTCATCCACATGCATATAAATAAAAACCCAATTAAACTTACCTTGAAATCACATGAACAAATGAAGAAAGGAGGAGGAAGGGAGGCGGCTATGGAGGAGAGGAAGAGAGGCACGATGGGAGGAAGAAGAATGAAAGAAAACTACACCTTTTTCTCTTTTTATTTAATCAATTAATAATAATAATTAATAACCATGTAAAAATTACCTTAAAGCCCTCCCTTTTCCATTGCATTTTCAACGCCCAAACACCACCACTTTTCATTTCCTTTACCAACCATTTATTTCATTTATTCATTCACACAATTTTACCATTGGTTGTTTGACTTTCAAACACCAATTTCCACCAATCACACAAGTTTGACATTTCAAACTCTCTCTCTCACTTACTCTCTTTAAAACCAACGCCAAAACCCTCCTTAAAACACCATTAATTCATCCAATTTTACTAAGTCAAATTGGTGTAAAGTATTAAACTTTTCAAACCCAACTTTTCCACCAATCACATTTTAGGTGGACATGTCAAACTCCCACTTCACATTTCATGGTTTCCAACCTCTCATTCCTAGCATCAACCCTCTAATTGATTACTCCTAAGCCTATACGCATTAGAGAAATCTCGGGTGTTACAGTCACTATCCGCAGTAGGATCATGATTACGGCCCGAAAGGGACTATGTACACTAACACCGTCGTCCCCCTTTACCGGCACAAATCCTCACTTAATCCATACGATGTAAACGATGATCCAGAATGTAAAGTAAATGATAACGATGATGATCATGAATATGAAAAGAATATGATTGTGTTTTCTCAAATGTGCATCCCATTACATGTCAGTATTGCATTCCTTACTAAGCATTAGGCTTATAGTTTAAATCTCATGATGTAGGTGAAGAATTCTCAGGTGAGGATTTCAAGGTTGATAAGGATGTTTAAGCTTGGTTGCTGGATGGTGTTCAGGGAGCATTTCTGTGGCTGGATGACAAATGAGAAACCCTGGTTAAAGCTCCTATGATTTTATTGATGGTTAGGAATACTGAAGTCTAAGTATGATAAGATTGTTTTAACAATTGGAATTTTAGAAGTTGTTTGTCTTAATTCTAGAGTTTGAAGATATCTCTAAAGTTAATGAATGTTATATTTGGGTTTAAGCCTTCCGCTGTATGTAATTTCTGGATAAGTCTCTGTTTTCTATGTGTTACGAGTGACTTATTTTAAAGAGTGATGAGTCAGTGAAGTTAGAGGTCTAAGTATGGTTAGTTATCGCATATGTAGTATTAGTCTGTCGGAAGATGTATTGTATTAAGTTACCGGAGATGAAATGTTATTTTTGCCTTACCGGAAGATGTAGCGTATTTGTCGTCGGCAGATGCAAATGTCTTTTGTCTGTCGGAAGATGTAGTGTTAGTCTGTCGGAAGATGTAGTGTTAGTCTGTCGGAAGATGTAGTGTTAGTCTGTCGGAAGATGTAGTGTTAGTCTGTCGGAAGATGTAGTGTTAGTCTGTCGGAAGATGTAGTGTTAGTCTGTCGGAAGATGTAGTGTTAGTCTGTCGGAAGATGTAGTGTTAGTCTGTCGGAAGATGTAGTGTTAGTCTGTCGGAAGATGTAGTGTTAGTCTGTCGGAAGATGTAGTGTTAGTCTGTCGGAAGATGTAGTGTTAGTCTGTCGGAAGATGTAGTGTTAGTCTGTCGGAAGATGTAGTGTTAGTCTGTCGGAAGATGTAGTGTTAGTCTGTCGGAAGATGTAGTGTTAGTCTGTCGGAAGATGTAGTGTTAGTCTGTCGGAAGATGTAGTGTTAGTCTGTCGGAAGATGTAGTGTTAGTCTGTCGGAAGATGTAGTGTTAGTCTGTCGGAAGATGTAGTGTTAGTCTGTCGGAAGATGTAGTAGTCTGTCGGAAGATGTAGTGTATTAAGTTATCGGAAGATGAAAATGTTATTTTTGCCTTACCGGTAGATGTAGTGTAATTATCATCGGCAGATGTAAATGACTTTTGTCGTTTTCTGACCGGCAGATGTAGTGCATTTCTCATCGGAAGATACAAGTGTTATTTTGTCGTTAATGACCGGAAGATGTATTCTTCTCGGGTAAACTTAATGAGGCACGAGGAAGTCACGTGTCCACCGGTAGATTTAAGCTTGTCGTTTAACGATCGGTAGAAGCAAGTTTTAAGCTTGTCGTTTAGCGATCGGCAGGAGCGAGAGTTAAATGAATTTCACGTTTGTAATGTGTTAGCGATAGCCTAGCCACGAGTGATGCACGTGACCACCGGTCGATGTAAGTTTATTTCTCCATCGGTAGAATAAGATTAAAAGTTGAAGTAGTGTTTACCGGTTGATGCATCTTGCACTGTTCGCCGGCAGTCGTATTATGTATTGTTCAGTAAATTGAATGAGATGCTTTAAGTTAAGTTAAGATAAGTTATACTTTAATTTATTTTATGCAAAAAAAAAGTGTACTACGATTATAAGGGTATAAATGTACGGATGAGTCTAAAAGAAGTCATGTTACGTGGCGATCCTTCCCGGGTCGTTACAATTATGGTATCAGAGCTAAACCAGGTTCTAAAATCGGTTTTGTAGACTGCCTCCCAGCACAGATTGCCACCTGAGTACTCTCCAACAATTGTAAGTGTTTACGATTCTAGTAATGTCATTAAGTTAAGATGTGTTTATAATTATTGTCTAGAAATCTCAAGATGGTAAGAGGTCAACAGAGCGAGACCCGTGAGGATAGCAATGCTTTTGCTCAGCTGACAGAGTTGGTCATGCGCCAATCTTGCCAGATCGAACAGCTGAGGGAAGAACAGGGAAATTCTAGCTCGAATACAACTCACGACAATGGGGGTGAGCGTTTTCACCGCCTTCGACCTCCAGTTTTCAATGGTCAAGTTTCGGACCCCATCTATGCTGAGGAATGGATCCGGAAAGTGGAGGACATGTTTAAGTATGCTAAGGTCGAGGATGGAGATAAGGTCACATGTGCCGTTTTTCATCTTGCATTGGGTGCAAGGCATTGGTGGGATTCTATCCAGAGCACTGTCAATGCAGAAACTATGACCTGGGATATGTTTAGGACTGCCTTCTTTGACAAGTATTTCAATAGGACTGTTCGGGCCAACAAGAAGAAGGAGTTTATGAATTTACGACAGGCTGGCTCTGTGACGGATTACATATGCAAGTTTGAGACTTTATCACGGGTTGCTCCCCGCTTAGTTGAAAATGATGAGGACAAGATCTACCAGTTTGTTCAAGGACTGAAGCCAAGCTTGTTTATGAAGGTGAAGACTGCTGGGATACATAACATACCATATGGAGAAGTGACGGCTAAGGCCTTAGAATTGGAAGAGGCTGAGATGACAACTTATGCACAACGTGAGCCGCCTAAGAAATTCACTAAGGAAGTTCAGCCGCCACCACGACAGAACAGAGGATGGCAACCCCAGCAGAACAGGGGCCAACAACAACAGCAGGGTATTAAGAGACCCTTCAATCCAAATGATGACCAAGGAAGAGGAAAGCGACCTCTAGCTCCCCTATGTTCCACCTGCCAGAAGAATCACCATGGTGAATGTAAGTTATATTCTGGCCGTTGCTATAAATGTGACAAGGTTGGACACATAGCCAGAGACTGCCTTATGCCATCAGACCCGAATCGAATCAGGGTAGCACCAAGAGTCTATGCTTTGATGGAGGATGAAGATGCTGAACCGCACACGGTCATATCAGGTACCATTATGATTTGTGGTTTTTCTGCTTATACACTTATTGATACGGGAGCCACACACTCATTCATAGCAACCCTGTTTGTGTGTAAGCATAAGTTAGAACTTTCACCAGCTGATAAACCGTATAGGGTTATGTTACCATCAGGAAAGTCTTTACATTCTGAGCAGATGTTGAAAGGTGATGTTCTGTCCTTAGGGGATAAGGAATTATATGTAGAACTGATTATGATTGACATGAAGGGATATGAAATTATTCTAGGAATGGATTGGTTATTCAGGCATTATGCCACGATTAGTTGTAGGTCTGGTTTAGATGATTTCCGACCCCCAAATGGAGATCGGTATACCTTCCAAGCTATTCCAAAGATAAGCAAGATACCGATTATATCCTCGCTAGTGACTCAACGGTTACTGAGGTGTGGTTGCTTGGGTTACCTAGCTAGTATAATGGATGACCGAGTGAAGAATAAGGTGGAATTACAAGATATTCCTATAGTTCAAGAGTTTCCTGAAGCATTCTTGGACGATTTGCCCGGATTACCACCTGACAGAGAAATAGAATTTGTGATTGATACATACCCCGAGGCATTACCTGTATCTAAGAACCCTTACCGAATGGCACCTGTTGAGTTAAAGGAATTAAAAGTCCAACTACATGAATTAGTTGACAAGGGATTTGTACGTTCTAGTAGTTCTCCTTGGGGTGCACCTGTTCTTTTCGTTAAAAAGAAAGATGGTTCTCTTAGGATGTGTATAGACTACAGAGAACTAAACAAGTTGACAGTCAAGAATAAGTATCCTTTACCCCGGATTGATGACCTGTTTGACCAACTACAAGGGGCTAAGGTATTCTCAAAGATTGACTTACGTTCGGGTTATTACCAACTGAAGGTTAAAGAGGGAGATATACCAAAGACAGCCTTCAGAACCCGCTACGGACACTATGAATTTCTTGTAATGTCATTTGGACTGACTAACGCACCTGCAGCTTTCATGGACTTGATGAACCGAGTGTTTCGTGAGTACTTGGATAAGTTTGTGATTGTGTTTATAGATGATATTTTAATATACTCACAGACTGAAGCCGACCATGCAGAACATTTGAGGATAGTTTTATCAACCTTAAAACAGCAGCAACTTTATGCCAAGTTGTCCAAATGTGAATTTTGGTTGGATAAGGTCAACTTTTTAGGTCATGTCATTTCTGCTGAGGGCATATCTGGCGGGTTATTATAGAAAATTCATTAAGGGATTCTCTATGATAGCTAAACCTTTAACCAATTTAACCAAGAAGGACCACAAGTACTCTTGGACTGAAGCTTGTGAAGATGGTTTCCAGTCACTTAAGCTGAAATTGACGACAGCCCCACTTTTAACTCTCCCAACTGAAGAAGAAAAGTTTAGTGTTTACTGTGATGCATCCAAGATTGGTCTGGGGTGTGTTTTGATGCAAGAAGGTAAAGTTGTAGCGTATGCCTCTAGGCAGCTGAAGAGTTATGAACAGAATTACCCCAAGCCGTGCCGAGAGTGTTTGCAATGATGGAAGATGTCGATGATGCTGATCTGCACACGGCAATTACCGGTATGATTTTTATATGTAGTGCAACCGCATACACCTTGTTAGACACGGGGGCCACACATTCGTTTGTGGCCAAGGATTTTGTAGATAAGGAGGGGTTAAGTGTATTGCCGTCAAATCAACCCTACAGTGTCATGCTGCCATCTGGAGGGTTTATGCACTCTGAGCAGGTGATACAGGGTGATATAGTGTTAGTTGGAGACCAGAAATTGTATGTCAATCTTATCGTCATCGGTATGAAAGGATACGAAGTAATTCTGGGGATGGACTGGCTGTTTAGACATCATGCCACCATCGACTGCAGGTCCGGGCTCGTGACTTTTAAGCGCCCGAACGAAGTAGAGTTCTCCTATCAGGCAATACCAAATAGACATAGTATGCCTGTTATATCCACCTTAAAAGCTCGACAACTGATGAGGTCTGGATGTGTTGGATTTCTTGCCCACGTTGTGGATGTTCAAAGGCAAAATGAGGTGGAACTTCAAAACATTCCGGTAGTCCGGGACTTCTCAGAGGTTTTCTTAGATGACTTACCGGGGTTACCACCTGATCGTGAAATCGAGTTCGAAATCGATGTATATCCTGGTGCCGGACCGGTATCGAAGAATCCGTACCGCATGGCACCAATAGAGCTGAAGGAGTTGAAGACTCAGCTGAAAGAACTGGTGGACAAGGGTTTTGTGCGCCCAAGTTTCTCTCCGTGGGGTGCTCCCGTTTTGTTTGTCAAGAAGAAGAACGGGTCCCTACGGATGTGTATTGACTACCGTGAGCTGAACAAGTTGACTATCAAGAATAAGTACCCGTTGCCGAGCATCAATGACTTATTTGACCAACTACAAGGGGCTCGGGTATTTTCTAAGATTGACTTGCGCTCCGGTTATTACCAGTTGAAGGTCAGACCTGAAGACGTTCCAAAGACTGCCTTCAAGACTCGATACGGGCACTACGAGTTCTTGGTAATGTCGTTCGGGTTGACTAATACCCCAGCGGCATTTATGGACTTAATGAATGGGATATTCCAGGAATTTTTGGACAAGTTTGTGATCGTCTTCATCGATGACATCCTGGTTTATTCCAAGAGTGAAGCCGAGCACGAGGAGCACTTGGCATTAGTGCTATCGACTCTGAAACGGCACCAGTTGTATGCCAAATTGTCGAAGTGCAAATTCTGGCTGAACAGGATTAATTTCCTGGGCCACGTGGTGTCTGCTGAAGGAGTGTCTGTGGACCCGGCAAAGATTGAGGCCGTGAGAGATTGGCCAAGACCGAGGAGTGCCAGCGAGGTACGGAGCTTTATCGGGCTAGCTGGTTATTACAGGAAGTTCATTAAAGACTTCTCTGTGATAGCAAAACCTATGACCAGCTTAACAAAGAAAGACATCAAGTTCAGGTGGTCTGAAGCATGTGAAGTGAGCTTTCAGACACTCAAGCAAAAATTAACCACGGCTCCTCTACTAGTGTTGCCAACTGAAGACGGAAAATTCAGCGTGTACTGCGATGCATCCAAGATTGGTTTGAGATGTGTATTAATGCAAGAAGGGAAAGTTGTAGCATACGCATCCAGACAATTGAAGAACCATGAACAAAACTATCCTACACATGACCTCGAGCTAGCGGCAGTCGTATTTGCGCTGAAAGTATGGAGACACCACTTATACGGACAATCATGCGAGGTGTTTTCTGATCACAAGAGTTTAAAATACATATTCACTCAAAAGGAGTTAAACATGAGACAAAAGCGGTGGTTAGAATTTGTGAAAGATTACGATGTTGAGATCAAATACCACCCTGGTAAGGCAAATGTGGTGGCTGATGCACTGAGCAGGATGCCAGCTACTATGCAACCAGTTATGTCGGCCGTGTCGATGCCTTTGAGGATAGAGATACAGAAGTTTGATATGGAGATAGTTTCTGGGCTATCGGCCATACTAGCAGACTTAACATTACGGCCCACCGTCCTGGACGCATTAAAGAAGCCCAGAAGACCAATTCAAAGGAGATGGCTGATATGGTGAGCAAGGTACCAATGGATTCTTCCGATTTCAGTTATTCGGGAGATGGTATTCTGAAGTTCAAAAACAGATGGTATGTTCCGAAAGACGAAGAACTACGGAAGCACATCTTATCGGAAGCCCATTCATCTTCTTTCTCTGTGCATCCTGGAAGCACAAAGATGTATCAGGACTTGAAGCTTCACTTCTGGTGGCCAAATATGAAGAATGAGGTGGCCAAGTATGTGGAGTCCTGTATGATATGTCAACAGGTCAAAGCTGAACATCAACGACCAATTGGAACGCTTCAGCCTCTTCCGATTCCCGAATGGAAATGGGAGAACATTACGATGGACTTTGTTGTTGGCCTTCCAAGGACAGCTAAAGGCCATAATAGCATATGGGTCATAGTGGACAGATTGACGAAGTCGGCCCATTTTCTACCTGTAAAGACGACATTCTCCATGGAGCAGTATGCTGAACTATATATTAGCGAGATTGTCAAACTGCATGGTATACCGGTGTCGATTGTTTCGGACCGGGATCCTAGATTCACATCGAGGTTTTGGAAAAGTCTGCAAAGCTCCTTGGGCACTAGACTGGACTTCAGCACGGCATTTCATCCACAGACGGATGGACAATCTGAGAGAACGATTCAGACATTGGAGGATATGTTAAGATCGTGTGTGCTAGAATTTCATGCTCCTTGGAGTAGATACCTATCGCTTGTGGAGTTTGCTTACAACAATAGCTACCAGGCTACAATTGGTATGGCTCCATACGAAGCACTTTACGGCAGAAAGTGTAGATCCCCGTTGTGTTGGGATGAGGTTGGAGAAACCAAGCTTATTGGCCCCGAAATACTACAACAAATTTCTGGGGTAATAACTGCAATCAAGCAAAGAATCCAAGCTGCGCAAAGTCGACAGAAAAGCTATGCAGACCATAGAAGAAGAGACTTAGAGTTTTTCGAAGGTGATGAAGTGTTCTTAAAAGTGTCACCTTTCAAGGGTGTGATGAGATTCGGCAAGAAAGGGAAGCTAAGCCTAAGGTTTGTTGGGCCTTTTCCTATTACGAAGAGAATTGGGAACATGGCCTACAGACTACAGCTACCAGCGTCAATGGATGGTGTTCACAATGTTTTCCACGTGTCGATGCTGAGGAAATGTGTACGAGATCCAACTCAGATCGTGAAACAGGTGGACTTCGATATCATGCCGACACTGACATATGAAGAAAGGCCCATACAGATACTGGATACCTCACTCAAAGTATTGCGCGACAAAGTAATTCCACTGGTAAAAGTGCTATGGTGCAACCACAATGTGAAGGAAGCCACATGGGAAAGACGAGAAGATGTTAAGGCCCAATATCCTGACCTCTTTGCATAGGCAAATTTTGAGGACAAAATTTCTGTTAAGGTGGGTGGAATGTAACACCCGGCATTTTTTCCATGTAATAGTTTTCCCGGATCGTTTAAACAGGATTAATATTATATTAATACAATGAATATTTTGGTTAAAATGATGGAATGTCTAAGGGGGAAACAAACTAAAGGTCAATTAACCAAAACAAATCAAGTCAATTCGGTTAAAAACCAATGGAAGGGTAAAATTGGGAGAAATTAAGGTTGGTGGGAGTAGGCCAATGGATAATTGCCAAGTGGCAACTTGTTGAGGAAGCTAAGTTCATCCTACGTGAATTTTCATTCACTTCTCTGCTTCCTCTCATCCCTCTCGACTTTCTCTCTTCCAGGCGATTGAAACAAAACTTCCACACTTTGTTTCTCCAGCATTTCTCCGTTTTCTTCAGCAAAGGTGAGCGTCTTTTAATGCTAACAAGTTTGGACAAGTTTAAAGTGAGTTTTTACCGAAGTTTAGGGTTTCGGTTTTTGGTGAAAACTCACTGTTTTGGATGAAAACACGTTGGTGTGTTTTCTAAAGAGTTGAAATGTGTTTGCTGCATTTCCTACGTGATATTAATTAGCATTTGTAGCGTTTAAATTCTGTACTTTCATGTTACAGATCCGAGCTCTCCAGGGACGTTCGAGCACACTGCATTGTTGAAAACAGGTAAGTTCATAACCGTAGGTTTGGCCCTTAAGGCCCTACATCACGGAGGTACTAGGTGTTTCAGTTCTGTCGAGTTGTCTCAGGTAGAAACGTTATAGTTTATGTTTTCTGAGTTGTCTGTGTTCTTCTTCATAGTATGTTCTGTTAATTCTATTATCTGCCAGTTTAAGTTCAGGCACCGTTCATGCATACCTGTTTTCTCTGAAAGACATGCAAAACTGTTTTTCCGTACACTGTTTGAAACTAAACAAGATAAAATCTGACTGTCTGTAATGAACTGGTTAAGTGTGGGACGGGGACTGGCCCTCTGGTTTTATCCCTCCCTGGGAATCTGAAAATAAATTGTCCCTAGCAAGGACCCTCTGGTTTTATCCCTCCCTGGGATTCTGAAAACTGCTGTGTCTGATAGTGCACCCTCTGTTTGCCAGTTCCCCTATAAGCCCCACTTATACCCCTCTGCCACTGAAATGTAATGTTCTGTTCTGTCACTGTATTCTGAAAACTGCATGCATAGCATTTTGCATCACTGCATCTGTATTATGTTCTTACTGAGTTTTAGACTCATAGGTGAACTCTTTGATGTAGGTACTGAACCCGAAACCGAGGACCTTGTTCCTCAAAATGACGATCTGATGTAGCTGGTAGATTGAGCTCACAGGGTGGTTGCTGCAGTCGGATATGTCTCTGCTCTGAGGTTTCAGTTTTTAAGTAAAGTTTATGTCAGTAGGTCTTGTTGAACTCTGGTGTTTTGTCTTTAAAACTCTGTCTGGATTTTTGTTAGAAATCTGATTTTTGTATAGGCTTTGATGGTGGTGTATTTAAAACCTCTGTATTTTGACAGTTGTATGTATGCAATGAAATATTCTGGAACTGCCTGTGTTTTCTCCTTTTAGGTTATGCATGGATAGTCTCAAATTTTAGAGTTATCCATGCAGTTTGTATTCTTGGAAATCTGTAAATTTTGAATCAGATTTGAAGGTCCAAAACCTTTATGTCTTTTGTTTTGAGGTTCTCTGTTTGTATGTCTTTCTGTTAGAAGTTGTTCAGTTTTGCCTTAGTCATCCGCCCAGCGTAAAAGCTTAAGTCCACCGCTGCCTTCAAAGTTTATGTCATCCGGCTGACGTCATCCAAGTCATCCACCCAGTTATTCATGCCTTCCGGTTGACGTCAGCATAAGTCTTCCGCCCAGTTTAAAACTCCGTCTTCCGGCTGACGTCACCCAAGTCTTCCGCCAGTGTAAATATGTCTTCCGGCTGACGTAACCTCCTCATCCGATCTCAGTTACTGTCTGTGTCTTCAGCCTGACGTCACCCATCTTCCGGCTGATGGCATTCAAGTCTTCCGCCCAGTTTTAAACCAAGTCTTCCGCCAATCTTCCGATAGTCTTCCGCCAGCTTTTTATTTAAGTCTTCCGCCTTCATTTCCGATAGTCTTCCGCCAGCTCTTCATTTCCCCTGTCACAATCCTGCATTTCGGTTTCCCTTGCATTTCGGTCTTCATGTTTTATGGTATAAGTATTTTGTAATTCTGTCTGCTCCTAGTTTAAGGGTATTCAGCTCTGTTTAAAAAAAAAATAGTCTCCGATTCTGATATCTGTCCCGGAGTGATGGCTCCGACCCCGGGCTCCGATCGGGTTCCGGTTTCGGGCTGTCACATGTATTATGATTTCACAATCAATTTCATACTTACAATTAATCGCTAAAACTTTATTTCCCATACAATATAGTCTCAAAATAACATTGGGTTTTATCATTGAATCCCATTATTCAAGCTTATTATACATCACCCCTTTTCATGATAACCAAAGTTTAAGCAGTCTACACTTTAATACCTCATTTGTCAAGAATCTCAAGTTCATACTTCTATAACCAATTTTAACTCAAATCAAACTATTATTGTTAAAAAAATTTCCACATGCAATCCATAAATTTTGCATGAAATTCTCATATGTAAAATCTCTTTCACCTAGACTATGTAATATAGCATAGTTTAAGGAAATCACGAAGATTAGAACTCTTACCTCTTGAATTTCCTTCTTTATTCACATTTAATATTTGATTCTTTGCTCAAAAGAATCCTTTTGATGTGGAGAGCAATTTCTCTCAAAGAATTAAGGGTCAATTCTCCCTCGTCTCATTCAATTTTTACTTTTTTTTTTTTTTTTTACTTTTTTTCACTTTTTCTTCTCTCTTCCCTCTCTTCTTCTT
The DNA here is from genome assembly GCA_022432975.1 of Begonia masoniana. Lineage (NCBI taxonomy): Eukaryota > Viridiplantae > Streptophyta > Magnoliopsida > Cucurbitales > Begoniaceae > Begonia > Begonia masoniana. The sequence continues at coordinate 49,069,508 of CM039505.1, forward strand.
CCCCCATAAGTGTTCTGAAATATTAAGATCAGTTTATGAGATGTCACACAAGGTGCTTTGTATGACACCGATAATTAATACAATGATGGACAATATAAATATGTAGAAATAAATGACACAAGAGGTTGGTAACGTAATTCGGCAACCAGCCTACGTCTACAAGGCCACGTCCAGATATAAAAATATTCTTTGAGTTCACAAAGTTACAAGACAATCGGACTTATACAAATAAAGACTCCCTCTTATCTTTGTCACCACCTCTAGCTAACTTTTCCAAGGAAACTATTTTTGCGAGCTCCCATCGACTTAAGATCGACCTCTCCCGAGATCTAGAAAACAACAAGATCCCCTTGTTGTTGGCGACTCCTCCCAAAATCCCTGTTATGGCAAGATCCCCTTGCCCACGATCAAGAACGACAAGCTCACCTTGTCTAAAAACAGAACTCTTCCTGAGTTCGGATGCAGCCTCCTCCCGAGACTGAGCTTTAATGAAGAATCAGAAGATTGCCTCCTATGACAATGTCTGGAACACTAGTGCGTTGCCTTCAGACGCAATAACTCAACACACTCAATAAATCAATGAAATCCACAGCATAAGAAGAGTGTGTAAAACAATCATAGACCCATACACAGAAACGTAGGGAGTGAAAGAAAAGCGACGGCTCACAAAGTGAAGAAAACTTCTCTCGTGAAAATCAAAAATCCGTCGTGAGCTTTTACAGAAACGAAAGCTTTAAATATCATTGGTAGCATCCATATCTTCGATTCTGTTCAATTACCAAATTTGATATAACGCCGCATGGAATAAGGAAACAGAATATCTCAAAAGCGGTTGAGTGACACCTCGCGTGACACTTTAGAAAAGTTCCTCCAACAACTTGGATAAAAATCCAAAAACTTAGGAAAGTATCTCATTATTCATGTGATTTCGAAGCCTAACAGATTTCAACAAATCTCTATCAAATCGGCTTACCAAAACAAAGTTTTCCAAAAAGCAAGTGCCTTTAGTTTTTTCAATAACTTTCCTAATAACTTGTTTCCTTATTTTTCTCTTTCACAGTATCTTCATGATTTTCAATATGCATCCATCAATAAGCTGAATATGATATTTCTTGATTACCAAGAAATAAAATATCACTTTGAAAAATATTGGAATAAAATATTATTTCCATAAATATAATATGCAAAAAAAATCAATGTCATCATATTTGCAATATCTTTGCATTTACAATCTCCCCCTTTGGCATTTTTTGGCAAAATCAATAATTTCAATAATTACAATAACTTCAATAACTCCCCCTGAATTAACTTCCCCTAGATAGTAGCTTCAATATACGCCACAAGAAAAACTTCAATCAACATCATATCAAGATATTGAATCAGAGCATACTACCCAAAATACTCCTCCTTTTTGTCATAAAAGGATAAAAATTAAATATAAGAGAATAACGAGCAGCATAATCACTATAAAACCAGCAGTACCATAGGGAGATAACCAAAATCAGCAAAATATAATAGCCATAGAAGCACAAGTAACGCCAGATAAGTACCACAGAGAAATAGCACCCAAAAAATATATTATCCATATGCATCAAACTATCCATAGAGAAAATATTCAAAAAATAGAGAAAGCAGAGAAGTAGTTCAATTATACTTCACAATTAAAATCATTCAAAGAACATGTCAGGTTTGCAGAATTCAATTCAGAGCATCAACATTTTCTGGAACATCCTCTAGGACTCCCGAGGTACCAGCCTCTTCCGTCACTTTGGTATGTGAATCTGAAGCCTCCATGTGAGGGTTCTTCTTGTATATATCATTCAATAGCTCAGAAATGGTAGATCTCTGTTTCTCAAGCTCAGAAATTTGCATGATCAAAGATTTTGATGTGCCAACCAAAAATTTGACTGTTCGGGCCAACATTGCAGAATCGGTTCTTGACTCGGAAATAGGCATACCCTCAAGAAAACCTTCTAAGTCATTGATGTGTTCTCCCATACGAAGCTTGTAACTAATTCAAATTTCCTCTTTTTTCTTCAAACAACACTTCATGTTCTCTAATAATGGACTGTTGGGAGGATAAAATACCAAATATGAAAGATGGAAATGGAAGACCTAACCTTGAATTTTTTCTATTCTCATGCTTCATTATTTGTTCAAAGAAAAACTTGCCAAAATCAACAGGTATTGAATTTCCAATTTGAAATAACAATGCTGCCATTGTCTTGTTCACCCCAGCACCATGGGATGTAGGCAGCCAATTTCGCATAGCAATTTTATGGAGAATACCATACTTAACTGACAATTGTGCAACAAGAAAATCTTTGCCATGGGGCCAGATTCTTCTAACACCCCCAGTGACATCAAAGATAATTTTGTTGAAATCGGGTACAAACTTGTCAGAAACAGTTGTCTTTAAGCCCAAATATTCATTAATGATCATCGGGGTAAAATTAAAGGTGTGGCCTCTCACAAATATCCGGGCAAAATCAGGATGTATTGGATTTTTGACATCAATATCCAAATTGCAGTAAAATTCAAGAATAACATTCCAGACAAAAGGCTGAATATGTAACATTCTAAAAAAATTTATCACCAAAATTAATATAAAATTAGGGTTCAATTCTCAATTATCCGTCAATTAATTCAATCTCCCCAAATCAAGCTAATCTAGGGTTCCCAATTCTGCATAATAAATCCTATTTAGCAACCATAATTTCCTTGATTTCTGCTAAATCCGATAACAATGAAAGATGATTCTAACCTAAAAATCAACCAAAGATAGAAGAGAAAATCGGATATAAAATTGAATTTCTGCAGTACCATCTGAAGAATCTAATTTGGACAGATTGATCAGAATATCCCGTTTGTACCTGGACCTTCCAAAGGGGAATGTTCAGAGTCGGGAAATCAGGCGCTGACCTGGTAACAACCAAAAAATCCGAGCAGTTTTGGATTTCGGGGTGACCCCTTCCCCTATAAATTGAGGCTTTCGGTGGAGATGGAAACTCGCACCAAAAACTCTCCTCTCCCTCTCAGTTCTTCAGAAAGAAAGAATGACTTACCTCGGTCTTCAAAGCAGCGAGCTCTGACCACCGCCTAGCCTCTGACGAGAAGGAACTCCTCAGTTGAAAGCTCCGACGAAGTCTCTCGGCCTCCGCCGACGACCCATCGGAGTAAGCCTCCCTCTCTCTCTGTTTTCTTCTCTCTGTCGAGTCTCCCTCCCTCTCTGTTACTCTCTCTGTCTCTCACACTCACTTCTCTGCTTCTCTCAGCAGAATCCTTCACGAAGAAGAAGGGTTGGTTTTATTTTAAAACCATAACCGGCCCAGCAAACCAGACCAAACCGGTTCACTTAAGACAACTCTGACCGAACCAAACCAACAGTGACCTTACCCGTACTATTCACCCGACCCGGTACTGTTCACAACCTGATTCGTACTGTTCACGACTCGACTCGTACTGTTCACCGACCCTACCCGTATTATTCACCCGAACCAAATTTTGACCTGAATCAACCCAGACCGATCAAAGATTTACCCGGTAAGAAATTTTTACCTAAATTCTTCTAAAGTTGGAGTAATTTAAGTGGGATTTTAACATTTATATCCGAATTAGGCAGGAAAAATTTAGGAGCCGTCCAATTCAATCCAAATCGATCCAACCGACCCCGACCTGATAACACAACGTAAGGAATTTCTGCTCAAATTTCTTTGAAATTGGATTTATTAAGTAGGATATTAATATCAAAGATTTTATTTGAGCAGGATATTATTTTAGAATTTTTGGATATCCCGATAAATATTAATTGCTCGAAATTCAAGTAAGTGTAAATACAATATTTTGGCTACGGCCTTACATCACATGATAAATATTATTTTCCTTATTATTGTTTTATTTTATCACACGTTTTCGATGATTGAGCACGTATGTTAGAATATCGACATAGAATTGTTTAAAAGATAAAATGGATAGGATATTTGCATGTGTATGAAAAGGTAAAAGGGAATTGACGGCAAATACGTGATAGCAAAAACCTGAACAATAGTGAGATAGTGAGATAGTGAGATGGTGAGCTTGAACGTTAAAAATAAAAGTAAAAGATGACGAAACCTGAACGGCAATGAGATGGCTAAGTCTTAAAAGAAGGTTAAGTTTTTCAACTATTATGTAACAGTTAACAAGATTTGGTAAAAGTCAAAGTCAAAGTTTTGTAACTTGCACGTATTTTCACTTATTGAGTTATCTCATAGTTTTAATTTGTGATGTAGGTGAATTTTTGTTTGATGAAAAACTAGTTGCGATTGAGAACTCTCCAGTGGCAAGCGAGTATACAGAAGAAGAAGATATTGTTGAGTTTGAAGAAAATGATTTAAATTAGTATGCTTTAGTTTTTCAAATAATATTTAAAGTTTTATTTCAATTTAAGATTTGAATAATTATGTTGATTTTGATTGTTAAATAAGGTTTTATAAAAATTGTTTTAAATATGCAATTATTTCAAGTTTCCGAAAAATTTATTTATACTCTGATAAAGCTTCCGCGCATTTAAAAGTTTTCAATTATTATTGTGTTTTTAATATTATGAAAATAAGATTTTAACGCTCGATTTTAAATCAATTTAGGAAAAATTTTAGGGTTTTCAAAATTAAGGTTTCAAATTAGGGAATTATAAATTGGGGTGTTACAGAATATATCTGAATGTTTTTTCAAGTTCTAAACTCAACAAATGATAAATGACAGTTTCATATTGAGTGAAATCCCCCTCAAGAATTCTTCTTTCTGCCGAAATATTCCTTTGGGAAAAATTTAGCCATCGGCTAGCATGCAGTCTTGACTTAAAATCTTCATTCGAAACTTTAAAAGAAGGCTTACTTGTCTTGATGCTTGACCCACCACGTGTGGTGGTTTTGGAGGGAGAGGATTCCTTCACTGGTGAACATGTGCTTGATTTTTGCCTTTTGGATTTTGGAGCTATGGAGGGAACTGTCTTGGAAGACTCAGCAGTAGCACCCTTTCGGGACTTTGAACTAGAAGACTTAGGTGATTTTGATGCAGCAGACTATTTGGATTTAGGAGCATAGGACTTTGGACTCTTGGAAGTATTGAGTCGGGAAGATTTTTGGGTCGATTTTTTTGGAGATTTTTCAAAGAATACTTCGTCATCATCAATATTGATTTCCAAGATGGCTTCTTGAAGCCATGAGCTGTCTGAAGACGATTCTTTTTCTACTCTTAGCCGTTTTCCTTTCGACGCCGTAGTAACTTTGGAATTTTTTGGTGCCTTGGGAGGCACAGAACTCGTTTTGAACATATCTCCATTGGATTTGCGAAATTTTCGTTTAATCCCTGACAAATCTACCTGAATAAGAGGAATGACGCCTTCAGTAATTTTTTATTTTACTTTTCCGTGAATAGGAGATTTTACCGGTGTGACGATGGTGAAAAAATCACAATAGCCGATTCATAGCTCGGCATCTTTTCTGGAGCAGGCACTGAGACATTGCCTGAGAACTGCTCATCGAAGACTTCTTCAATTATCACCCTTATGGAAAGAGATTGTTGAAAACCCTAAACAGCCGATTGTAGAAGACGAAGTAGAGAGAGAGTGTGCTGAAAATCGTTGAGTTTGAAATAAATCTCACAGCTTCCATAAATTGCTGTCAAATCTCAGAGAAAATCCCATATTTTTTGTAAAATTTCGGAAAATAAATCCGAAAGTTACTATAATTCACATAGTCAATCTCTCATAAATCTTTGAAGAATAATTCTGATATCTGTAAAATGGGAAATAAACCCAATAGAGTAATATTGCTCCAATCTTCACCGAGAATAAACATTCAACTTTTAAGAATACCCGAATTTTGCATGTCACACACGGTGTTGCTCCAAAAAAAATATAATTTCAAAAAGGATCACTTCCAGCAGAGGGTGAGCAATATACAGTAGATTGCCCAAAAAATAAATAAATAAAAACAAAAGCCTTGTAATGACCCTTACCCGTATCCTAATTTTACCGTATTATATTTTTTTTTAATACTTAAAATCTTTAGACATGACGTTCGAGCGGAATTAAAATTTTAAAAACCGGAATTGAAATCGACGTTTGAAAACTATTTGAAATAAACTTGAAACCATTAATTAAAATAATTAAAAACTAAAAGAAAACAATTAAAAACTTATTATCTACGTTCGGCCAGCGAAACAGACAGAACAGAGGGCGATCGATCGCCCCAAACGGGCGATCGATCGCCCTTCGGCGATCACAAACAATTCCTAGCGATCGCCTCAACAGCGATCGCTAGTACATGAGGGGCAATCGATCGCCTCCCCTAGGCGATCGATCGCCAAGCTCTCTGGATTTTCCAGAGAGCTCAGCCATCAATTTGGCGATCGATCTCCCCCCTTAAGCGATCGATCGCCAAGCCCTCTGGAATCCGAATTCCAGAGGGTTGGCCACCCTTCCCTTCTTTTCCTTATTTCCTCCTTTCCTTTCACGCCCTGCATAAAACTTAACACTTAACCTGTTTGTCTACCTTCATCCTACATACATTTCATAATAAAAACTTCTACACGATAACACTACCACCCACATACATTTGACTTGCCACCTATCACCCGTTCACCGACTCAAATCCCATTTACAATATAACCAAAATTTCATAAAAACGAACCGCGTGGTTCCGTTTAAAAGTTCAATATTTTCTCCTGTTTGAAAATATTAATACATTACAAAATACTTTCAATTTCCCAAAAACACTTTCTATTAACTATCCAGATTTTCCAAACATTCTAAAATGTTTAACTATACAAATTTCCTATATTTTATCTATCAATTCTCAAAACGTTTACCTATGTCCCCACGGGTCAAAATCATGCTCTGACTGCCGGCGCACTCCCATGGGCCATCCTCCTTCAACGTGCTCATACTTTAGGCGGAGGGACGTCGTCCTCACCTGTCTCAATATCACCTACACCATAGAATTAAACACGTGAGCTAGAGGCTCAGTAAGTCTAAGTGAATGCACATGAATGCTATGCGTATGCTGTTTTTAAATCATGCGTCATTTTCATTTCGTTCTTTACATTACATATGTCACCGGGGCTTCTCTCTCACTAGATAGGAGCGGCACATTCGGCGATTGGATAGCCCCTCGTATCTAGCCGGGGGGAAGACATGCTTCATCCGACAACCATGTCTGAATCACCGTCACCGACGTGACCATCATTCCATTCATTTACCTTTTCATTTTATAAAAACATGCATAGAAATTATTTTTCGTGTTCGTTTCGAAAACAATGATGCGTGAACAATTATCATGCCATGAGCGAAATAGAAACGAACAGAGACACACAAACAACAAACTTAACAATCAACAACCTAATCAAATCTAAAACTAACTACCCGTTCCAATTACCCAAAGCACACAAGTATCTCAAATTTCCTCGATCGACACAATTCTCATGGTGTAGGCCAAGACGGCCAAACAAGTCACAGAGACTTATCTCGCGTCCGTAGAAATTTACGCTCCGTCCACGAGCGTTATTCACCTAGAGCAAAACACAACATTCGTCATTTAAACCAATTCTAAACTATCGAGTTTAGAAAATCACAAACTCCTAGCTAAAGAAAATCTCTTAAACTCTATTTTAGTTCGTTGAGGCATTTCGTCGAGCAATCCACGCTCAACATTTCCAAACCTCCATTAATGGAGATTTCTAGCTCTAACCAACCAAAACTCCAATATTAGCCAATAATTCGATTAAATACGTCCAATAAACTCAAATACATCGATTATAGGCATAATTACGCTAAACCTATAAATTTCAAACTCTATTTCACGTTTTCAACGAAAACTCTAACGAACCCTAATCGTTTTAAACCCTAGAAATCAAAATCTATCGTTTCAAAAGCTTAGAGCCTTACCTAGGGAGCGAAGACGAAGAAGAAACGTGAAGAGTCGATCGCCAGAGAACAAGTCTTCGACGCCGGAGAGGAGAATCGCCGCAGAAAGGGGAAAACGTTGTATGAAGAGAGGAAGAGAAGGTTTTTCGTTGAAGTGTTGAAGAAGAAGGAGATTTGTGATATTTAATAAAAATTGGTTGGGCAAATTACTTAATTGCCCTTCCTTATGATTTTCTATTTATTTCTCCAATTATCTCGTTATTTAACTAACGATTCGTTTTTTCCAATTTTTCATGTTTCACCATAAATTCCAATTTATTATTACGGCTTCGTTAAAACTTTCCGTTCAAAAAACGGACTTAATCTGACGTATTTACAAAAATACCGTTTATATTGGAATAAAATTAAATCTCGTAAAGCCGGGTGTTACAAGCCTAAAGCACGTGGCGATTTTTGTTTTTTTTTTTTTTAACTACATAAAAGTATTAAACAACTTACATAACACAGAGGTCTAGGGCAGACCTCAACTCTTCAAATCTTGCACCACCCAATGCCTTGGTGAAAATATCGGTAATCTGTTTTTCGGTCACCATATGCTCCAAATTAATAATTTTTTCCTCCACTAGAGATCGAATAAAATGATGTCGTATATCAATATGTTTGGTCCGAGAATGCTGAACAGGATTTTTAGAAATATTGATAGCACTCAAATTATCGTAGTAGAGGGTCATGACACCCTGTGTGACACCATAGTCTTTCATCATTTGTTTCATCCAAAGAAGTTGCGTACAGCTGCTATCTGCTACAATATATTCGGCCTCGGCCGTAGACAGAGAAATAGAATTTTGTTCTTACTAAACCATGACACCAAGTTGTGTCCAACATAAAAACATCCACCCAAAGTACTTTTTCGATCATCGGAACTGCCTGCCCAGTCAGCATCACAATAACCCACTAGATTTTCATTAGAGTCGAATGAATACCATATGCCATAATCAATTGTTCCGCTCACATATTTGAGAATCCGCTTGACTGAAACGAGGTGTGACTCCCTCGGATTTGCTTGAAATCGAGCGCATAAACCAACGCTATAACAAATATCTGGTCGGCTGGCAGTAAGATATAAAAGACTTCCAATCATGCTTCTGTATAAACGCGGATCAACAGCAATACCCTTCTCGTCTTTGAAAATTTTCTCATGTGTCCCAAGGGGTGTTCTACTCAGGCGTGCAGTCTCGAGCTTAAATTTTTTTAATAAATTCTTGGCATATTTGGCTTGAGAGATAAAAATACCATTCTTTTCTTGCTAAATTTGAAGGCCAAGGAAGTAATTGAGTTCTCTAATCATACTCATCTCAAATGCGCCAGTCATTTGAGCAACGAATTCATCTACCATCTCCTGTGACACCAAGCCAAACACTATTTCATCAACATAAATTTGAGCAAGTAAGAAATGACCTTTGGCACGGCGGATGAAAAGGGTTTTATCTACTCCCCCTCGCTCATATCCCTTGGATAGTAAATATTACGTGAGTCGTTCATACCACGCACAAGGAGCTTGTTTAAGCCAATATAACGCCTTCTTCAATTTATAGACATACTCGGGATTATGAGGGTCTTCAAAACCCTTTGGTTGAGCAACATAAACTGCTTCATTAAGAAAACCATTAAGAAAGGCACTCTTCACATCCATTTGATATAACTTGAACCACTTGACACACGCAATAGCCAATAAAAACCGAATAGATTCAAGATGAGCAACCGGAGTGAATGTTTCATCAAAATCAATTGCTTCAATTTGTGAATTCCCTTGAGCAACTAGCCGAGCTTTATTGCGAGTGATGTTACCATGCTCTTCGCTCTTGTTCTTGTAGATCCACTTAGTACCAATAACATTTATATCGGGGGGACATGGTACTAAGTCTCAAACTTAATTTCGGGATTGACTAAGTTCTTCTTGCATGGCTCCTATCCAGTATTCATCTAGTAATGCTTCTTTCACATTCTTGGGCTTGATAGTTGATGTAAAGCGTGCCATTTGAATCATTTCACGATAATTCACCCTCGGCTTATCTCTTATGCGTATACCATCATCTAGACCACCAATAACCTCATATGTAGGATGATTCTTCTGAACACATGTAGATGGTTGTCTGGTGTGTGAAGTAGTCACTTCAACGTCATCAACTATCTCTGTTTGATCAATGAGACCGCCTGAGACACCCTATGTGACACCGGTTGGAACACTAGTGCCTTCATTATTTGAAATCTGATTTGCATCTTCTTTTGGATTATATACTATATCCAGAGAGTTGTCTACTTGAACGTTTGCAGATTCGATGACAGTTCGAGTTCTTTTGTTGTAAACTCGATAAGCACGGCTATTAGTAGCATAACCGAGAAAAATAGCCTCATCACTTTTGGGATCAAGTTTTCCCCTGTGTTTCCTATCATTCAACATAAAACAAATGCTGCCAAACGGATAAAAATAATTAAGATTCGGAGTTTTACCTTTCCATATCTCATAGGGTGTCATAGAAGTGTTTCCACAAAGATACACACGATTTATGGCATAACAGGCAGTGCTCATAGCTTCAGCCCAGAACTTTTGAGGAACATCCCTTTCATGTAGCATTACTTGGTCCACATAATTTTTCTTCATCAAACTTTAATACAGGTATTCCCCTGACAGCACTTTTCGAAATAATCTTATTAAGTTCTGAAATGAACATGTCCCAACTTTCTATGTCATAGAATAGTGTCTTCAATACTCGATCGAAGGCAGGTAGACGAGGAAAAAATAAGATAACAATTGTCGAATGATCTAACTCCTTCAATAACACACTTGTTGTTTTGATCGGACACCACACATTTTTCTCTTGTGAATTGCACATTCAATTCTTGAACACAAAGCTGGCTAATACTAATTAGATTAGATTTCAGACCATTTACCAATAAAACATTACTCAACTTTGGTAAACTAGGAACATTCAATGTTCCCCTTCCAATGACATCCGTTGAGACACCGTTGCTGAATGTTACTTTTCCCACGGATTTGGGTATAATATCCTTCAAATATCTCTCTTCACCTGTCATATGTCTAGAACATCCGCTGTCAAAGTACCATGCATTGGTTTCGATTGCCTTTAGTGAAAGATGTGTAACATTACACTTCAAACTTGATTTCATCACCCATTTCTGATAAGGAAATCTGTAAGAAGAAACATTTCTAACAGTACCTAGTCTTAGGTCCGCAAGATAAGTGAAGCATTTAGGGCGAATATGACCACGGCGTTGGCAATAATGACATACAGAAACATGTTTGTTACCTGTACTGCTTGAGGCATGATAGAAGTTATAGGAATTTGATTTTCTGTTAGATCTTGGCATTCTATTTGCAACTTGCTTTCATTTGTCATCAAATCCCTTGTCTGACACTGGCTGTGACACCGAGCTTGCCCTTACAAATTTCATCACCGAGTGATTTTCCTTTACAGCTATCGTCTGTGAAACAGAACTTTCACCTTTGAACCCCAATCCAGATCGATTTACACTTGATTTGCTGATGTTTAAAATATCATCCAGTTTAGACGAACCCGAATTCAGCATTTTGACATTCTTTTTCATGAAATTTATCTCATTAGTTAGATCATTAACTTCATCCTGACTCGTGTTCAGCTTGGTCTCCAAATCATCAATAGCATTTTGAAGATCATTCTTCTCATCTTTCAAATTTCTAATCTGAATGTGTAGAAGCTGATTTACTTTAACAAGCTCGGTCCATTTCTCATGCAAGAACTTGTACTCTCCAATAAGATCTTCTTCTGTAACTGGTTCTTCGTCTTCATCGCTACTATTGGAAAAACTGTCTGTGACACCATGTATAACACCACCGTTTTCTTCATGTTCTGTTTTTCCAACAAGAGCCACATGGTTGCTCTAAAATTCGTCTTCCTTCTCTGACTCATCCTCACTCCAGGTTGCATTCAGAGAATTCTTCTTTTTCTTTAAGGTATTAGCACATTCTGCTTGTATATGCCTGAAACCTTCACACTCTCTGCACCGAATGCCTTTGTTCTTGAATGGTTGATCAGATACAAAAGTTTCTTATTTGTGCTTCTTGTTGCTTGAAGAACCATTTTTGAAGTTTGTGACACCCTGCTTGACACCGTGAGTATTTCTTCCAAATCTCTTCATAACTCTGCTGAAATTCTTTGATAGGAGGGTTAGAGATTCCTCCAAGTCATCTTCATCATGCTCGTTGTAATTCTGTACCTCTGTTTTTAAAGCAACTCCCTTTGCCTTCTTTATTTCGGTGTCTCCTCCAAGATTCATCTCGAAAGTTCTAAGAGATCCCATCAACTCTTCTAACTTCATTTTAAAGACATATTTGGCTTCTTCTATGGTAGTGATTTTATAGGCAAATCGTTGTGGCAAAGACCTTAAAGTTTTTCTTACAAGTTTTTCTTCGAAAAACATCTTATCGAGAGCAAACGCTCCATTTGCTATGCCACACAATTTGGCGCTGAACTCGCCAATAATCTCATCTTCCTGCATCTTTAGATTCTCAAATCGAGTGGTTAACATTTGCATTTTTGACAACTTTACCGTAGATGTTCCTTCATAGGTGGTTTGAAGAATTTATCATGCCCTTTTTGCCGATTCGCATGTGGAGATAAGTCTAAACTGAATTGGATCCACGCCATTAAAAATAGCATGTAGAGCCTTTGAATTGCTGTGTGTCAAAGCATCTTCGTTTTCGGTCTAATTTTCTTCGGGTTTTGGAGATATAATACCTTGTGCATCGGTGTTCATAGGGTGAGTCCAACGTGTAAAAACAAATCTTCAAACCTTCTCGTCAATAGCTTTAATGAATGTCCTCATCCTTGCTTTCCAATAAGCATAATTACTTCCATCCAACAATGGCGGACGCATTGTAGAACCTCCTTCTTTCATAGAGTCCATCGCACACGAACTATAATCTTGTCCCCCTGATCTCGCTTAAGAAACAAAAGCGACTAGCTCTGATACCAATTGAAAGATTAAGATCAGTTTATGCGATGTCACACAAGGTGCTTTGTGTGACACCGATAATTAATGCAATGATGAACAATATAAATATGCAGAAATAAATGACACAGGAGGTTGGTAACACAATTCGGCAACTAGCCTACGTCTGCAGGGCCACGCTCAGATATAAAAACATTTCTTTGAGTTCACAAAGTTACAAGACAATCGGTTTTATACAAATAAAGACTCATTCTTATCTTTGTCGCCGTCTCTAGCTAACTTCCCCAATGAAACTGTTTTTGCTAGCTCCCCTCGACTTAAGATCAACCTCTCCCAAGATTTAGAAAACAACAAGATCCCCTTGTTGTTGGCGACTCCTCCCGGAATCCGTGTTATGGCAAGATCCCCTTGCCCACGATCAAGAACGACAAGCTCACCTTGTCTAAAAACAGAACTCCTCCTGAGTTCGAATGCAGCCTCCTCCCGAGACTAAGATTTAATGAAAAATCAAAAAATTGCCTCCTATGACACCGTCTGGAACACCAGTGCATTGCCTTCAGACGCAATAACTCAACACACTCAATAAATCAATGAAATCCACAGCATAAGAAGAGTGTGTAAAACAATCACAGATCCATACGCAGAAACGTAGGGAGTGAAAGAAAAGCGATGGCCCGCAAAGTGAAGAAAACTTCTCTCGTGAAAAATCAAAAATCCGTCGTAAGCTTTTACAAAAACGAAAGCTTTAAATATCATTGGTAGCATCCATATCTTCGATTCTGTTCAATTACCAAATTAGATATAACGCCGCATGGAATAAGGAAACAAAATATCTCAAAAGCGGTTGAGTGACACCTCGCGTGACACTTTAGGAAAGTTCCTCCAACAACTTGGATAAAGATCCAAAAACTTAGGAAAGCATCCCATTATTCATGTGATTTCGAAGCCTAACAGATTTCAACAAATCTCTATCAAATCGGCTTACCAAAACAAAGTTTTCCAAAAAACAAGTGCCTTTAGCTTTTTCAATAATTTTCCTAATAACTTGTTTCCTTATTTTTCTCTTTCACAATATCTTCATGATCTTCAATATGCATCCATCTATAAGCTAAATATGATATTTCTTGATTACCAAAAAATAAAATATCACTTTGGAAAATATTGAAATGAAATATTATTTTCATAAATATAATATGCCAAAAAAATCAATATCAACATATTTGCAATATCTTTACATTTACATGTTCTATGTGTACCCTTCCCGTGCCTTAACAACTGAGTGATTATTAAAACTAATTTCTAAGGAAAAATGACCACTTTGCCATATTTCTATGTGAAATGGCATTTATGCCTGTGCACCTCCACTTTATCACTAATTTACCAACTTAATTATATCTTAATTATTATTAGCTTAAATTAATAAATTTTAATTAATTTTATTTAATTACTAAGATAACTTAATTAATCTTAACTATCTTTTAATTATACTTTAATCGCATCATTTGTCACTAAATCTTAAGTGACAAGTGCGCGCTTCATTTTATTACAAGGCCACGTTCTTCAAGATGTTATGAACATTTTTTCTTAGATAACTTCCTTTAAATTATTACCCTAAAATATAGTTTAGAGTTATTTTTCAAAACAATACAATTCTATCTAGTTGAAACTTTATTACGTACATCCAAATCTTTTCAATTTACAGTCATTTTCCTTTTTTATGTCTATTTTAACACCAAAATTTTATAATAATTTTCAAAGTTTACACTCTCACGTATTCCAACGAAATGATTTTAATTCAACTTCTAAAAACTTCATATAAAATTTTAAAGTCTGAGCTTATGATTCGATCTTATTATTCATCAGAGTTAAGACTAGTAAACATTTCTCCACTTTGGGTCATTTCAAAATTCTACTATTTCTAAGAGGAACAACCTTAATCTAGTCGAATAAGGTTGGTTCGTATTAAATACGCAAAACAACCCATTAGTTTGTAAGAAGTCAAATCACAGACCAGCTTAGTACAAGTTAAACTCAACTTTCGATCTATCTCTAATTGTGGAGCCATCAAAAGTATAATAAAAAAACAAACATTTTGAACAAGAATGAAAGAATAATCATAGATCAAACAATTTCTAGGCAAACTTTTAACTTCTAATTCTTCAATCTAGGCAACCGATGTACTTTTAACTTCTAATTCGTCAATCTAGGCAACTGAATTTAAAGTTAGTTCATACAATGATTTAGCCTGCAGAGGTCATGAAAGCATGTTCATGAATCTGCCAGAAGACTGTCAAATAAACAAAACTAATTGTTGGTAGAAAATAGAGTGTAGTAATGGCATGAATGATCCAATGACATTGAACCATTTCATTCCTCTAGTCCACTACAACCACAAATCAAAAGAAAAACAGATTGAAAACAGCACAAACCCTTTTCTCGCAGATTAAACCTGAGTTCTCGGATGGGCAGTCAATTGGAGTTGAGGCTTGTGACGCACACTCGTTATGAAGTTCAAAATCAAAATGAAGATAGGGATACAATCATCAATCAACCCTTTTTTTTGTTTTTGAATTGTTCTTTTTAATGTTATCCATCACTTAGCCATCATCACCTTGACGAATTCATCGTAATTGATCTGGCCATCGCCATCAACATCAGCCTCACGGATCATCTCATCAACTTCTTCATCGGTGAGTTTCTCCCCAAGGTTTGTCATTACATGGCGCAGCTCAGCAGCAGAGATGAATCCATTTTGATCCTTGTCAAACACACGGAATGCCTCTTTCAATTCTTCCTCTGAATCAGTATCTTTCATCTTCCTTGCCATGAGATTTAGAAACTCAGGGAAGTCGATTGTTCCATTACCATCAGCATCGACTTCATTAATCATATCCTGGAGCTCAGCTTCAGTGGGGTTCTGCCCAAGTGACCTCATAACAGTCCCAAGCTCTTTAGTCGTGATGCAACCTATAAGCGCAAATACTTTCAAGTCAAGTGATTGCATCTATTTCTTTGTCCAGGAACTTTTCTATGAATCAATTATTGATGAAGTATTATAAATAAACTACAGCACACAAGAAATACATATAAAAATCCATTGTTTAGGATCACTTCTAACACCTAAAGTAGTTGCATGAAATGGTAAAAGCCTAATTACTATTCGAACAAGTACCACCAACTATTACAACAAAGAAAAAAAAAATCCTATTTTTATAGATATGTCTCTGTGGATCGAGAAGAAAGGGGGCTCGGCGGGAAGAGGATTGTAACATGAGAGAAGCAAGGAGGTCAACCTCTTTCAAATATACAACACAGATTTTGGCAATGCAATGCAGTTGGACTCTCATGTCGATCCGAATGAATCATCCTTTCCACGGAAGTCAAACAAACTAATTTTAGCCCATCAAAGAAA
This sequence comes from Begonia masoniana, assembly GCA_022432975.1. Taxonomy (NCBI): domain Eukaryota; kingdom Viridiplantae; phylum Streptophyta; class Magnoliopsida; order Cucurbitales; family Begoniaceae; genus Begonia; species Begonia masoniana. The sequence goes on from CM039505.1 coordinate 49,085,836, forward strand.
CTTTGCCATGCGATTCTACTGGGTAACTTACCTTCTCAAGATTCAATTTAAATCTAACGCCATGGGGAAGGAGCCTCATCTAAACATCGCACTTCTTAAATCCAATTTAAGAAAGAAGTGCAACAGATAGATTATTTAAGTTGATGCCAGAAGAATATAGTTCCATTCCATTTCAATTATCCGCATAGCAACAGAAGCGGATAATTACACGGAGCGGTAAATTAAATCGAACCGTTCGGAAAAATCTCAGAGGAGATAACATTTACTATAAGTTCAATGCCGTTACAGGAGATCTATATTAAAACCAAAATGGAGATATGTGGTCTTTAAAGAGCTTCCGTGACTCAGATCTATCATTATCATGTCGAACACGACGGATCTATCAAATCATTGTCAACAAAAATTCGAAACTAGACTGGAAAGAAGAAAACAACAATTTAAAAAAGGTAATCAAAATAAATCCAGGCAGAGAGAGAAAGGTAACAGACCATCTCCATCCTTGTCGAACAAGCTGAAGGCTTCCTTAAACTCAGAGATCTGATCGTCAGTGAGTTGATCCGCCATTGTTTGTCTGCTTCACGACGAATGCTAATTACAGCTCTTCCTCGACCTTTCTCTTCGCTACGAACGAAACGGAAAAGATGAGCGATTCAAGAGAAGACGACTTCAAAGCCAACCAAACAGAGAGGAGTCCGGAGTCTTTCTCTGAATATTTGTGGGCTTTTATTGGGACGTCGGCATCAAACAAGTTCTTCTTCGGTGTACCAAATCTCTGTCCTACAATCCTCCATCCGTCTCACCTTCCATTAATATTATGCCACGTGGTAAGCATAACCTTAAAATATTAACCTAATATGTTTTTGGGAAAAAATAAAAATAAAAAACTTTAAACTAGGGGTGAGCAAAAACCGGATTGGACCGAAGAACCGGATTGAAACCGAAAATTTGGTCCAGTTCTGGTCGGTTTTGCAATTTAAAAAATCAAAATTCGGTTTGTTTTAAGTTGAACCGAAAAATACGGTTCGGTTTTCGGGTTTGATGATAAAAAACCGAATTATGCCAGAACCGGATTTAACCACTGCCCAGTGCCCTAAGCCCTCTCAATCAGTCAATCTCACTTCGCTTGAAGCTCGCTCAGACCTCAGTCCTCTCCTTGGCTGCTCCTGCCTCTCAATCTCACTTCGCTTGAAGCTCGCTCAGACCTCAGTCCTCTCCTCGGCTGCTCCTGCCTGTCAATCTCACTTCGATTGAACTTTGAAGCTCGCTCAGAAGTCAGACCTCAGTTCGACTTCGCACTCGCAGTCGCCCGACGCCAAAGTAAGTCCTGAGGTTGTATTAGATTATTGTCATCTTCGATTTTTATCCGATTAGCCAGAAAAGAAAACCCAGTAACGATTATCGCTCTCTCTATCTCTCACGACTATTTTCGTTTTAATTTTTCAGCTTCCTGATTTTGGCCTCGCTGTAACCGATGGTTCTCAAAACAAAAATACAATCAAGCTCTCCGGGACCTTAGGATATGTTGCTCCAGAGTATCTATTAGATGGTATGATAACTAAACTTGTTCTTACGCCGGCTGCTGCTTCCTAGTTCCTATGTGTTGATCTGATTTAAGTGCATATATTGACCTGTTATGATATATACATTTGTCTGCTCTGAATGGCTAAACTGCCGAGAAAACCTCATACATTGCACCTTATTGAATTTGCATTTGAGTTGGTGGTGGTTGGACTGTGAGATATTTTGAAGTTACAAACTCTTGGAGGATGTTGAATTTATTTTACATATCAATGGGAAAAGGGTTGCTAAGAACGTAACCGAAAGTTTAATGGAGGAAAATGACAGGGATGAGGAGAATGACAGGGATGGGATGAGAATGTTGAAAACTAAAACTTCACTTGCTGATGTTAATGGAGGTATCATGTGGTAAGATCTTATTTGCTCGTTTCTTTGTTCTCTTTTCTACGATGGATGTTCCTAGCTAGTCCTCCCATTTTTGCTACATCTAGATCCAAGTTCTCTTGCGTGCCTCTGTTCCTAGGAGGAAATGGTTCCACCCCCTACTTGATACTTGACACTTTATATTACTATTGTTGGATTTTTTTTTTTTTTAAAACTATTAAAAAAAAAGTGGGAAAATCGGAACCGGATTAGAACCAGAACCGAAATTCGGATCCGGTTCTAGTCCGGTCCTTAAAAAAATAAAAACAGTTCCAGTCCTAAAAATTAAAAACCGAATTTTATTATTTCGGTTCCAATCTTCCTTAAAACAGGACCGGACCGGTTTTTGCTCACCCCTACTTTAAACTCTAGAAGATAAATCAAACAAAACTTAAATTATTTTTTTAATAAAGTAAATATTAAATTATATTATGTTAACAAGTCAACCCTCTAGGTGCATCCGACTGCATTATAACTGCGTATATCCGCGCGGTAGAATACGTGAAGTCGAGGTGGCGCACATTCTCCAACAATTTTACACTCATTTCAAGTTCAGACGACCATTTTACCTGTGGGCGACTGCGTGATCGACTGCATGAAGTCGAGGTTCTCTTGTGCACTTTGCACTCATTTTAAGTGCAGACAATCGCATTTTAGCTACAGTCGACAGCATGAAGCTGAGATCGCATGTGTTTATACCATGTTTTGCGCTTATTTCAAATGTTTGGATGGTTAGCGAATAATAGTTTAAGGTTTATTTTGTTAACAAATATAATTTAATATTTATTATGTTAATGACTCTGTAGTATAAGGTTTTTATTGATAATTACCCTAGGTTGTAAATGGGGTCCTTTTTATAATACAATCATATTATTATGTTAAAGTAATTCATGAAATGCATGAAACATTAAGATTATAATAATCCTTTGATTTAAATAGCTTTAGAAAATAAGTCTCAAACTATTGAGTAATGTTTCTCATTGTTGGGAATTGGAATTGGAATTGGAACTGTGGAGAACCAGAACCGAAGCATGAGGCATGGTTTGGTTTTGGTTCAATTCCATAAGAATAAAAATGAGTATTCTCAAAATACATGTATGTCATATGTGATGTTGGTTTGGATGGGTTTTGTGTGATTTGAGCCGGGTTTGGGCCGAACTATGAATTATTTTCAGGTTTGGACCTAGTTTGGACAAATTTTTTGTGATCCTCTAATTCATTAATTAAACTATTCATTCCTAAATAGAGAATTAAGAATAAAGAATAAAAATACAGTGCAAACGTCCATCATTCCAATTTGAATCCCGAGTTACATTTTCCTTAATTCAACGCCATCGGGAAGACACTGAAGTTGGCCAACGAAAAGCCGCTTCACCTCCCAAGTCTCCCCCGTCTCCTTCACCGCCGACCTCTTCTCCAACACCCTCATTCCGCAGCTCCCCATTTGATGCGCCGAGCAAATCAGCATCGACGTGTCTGTCAATGACCTCCTACTTTCCTCCCCAAAACTCACCTACCTCGTCCTTGTTTTTACTGTTACACAAGGGTGGCATTTTGTCTCTCATTGCTATTTAGATGGGTCTATCGGACACTAATAATAGAATGATGTTTTCTAATGAAGAATTTGGAAACCTTTTCTTGGGTCCAAATCTTTGATCAATTTTGTCTCTCATTGCAGGAGATGGGGAAAACGTGGGAGGCGGAGAGGCTTTGCGAGATAGGTTTAATTGACGTAATTCAAAGAACAGGTGCAGTTATCCAAATTACGATGTCCACGAGGATGAATGTTGTACAAAAGAATGTCTCTAGAAAAAGTGGATCCGACCGGACCAAACCGTTCAGCCTAGCCCACTGTAGAAAGTTGGCCGAGAATCTGAGCCAAGCCCAATATACTGAGCTCGCAAGGTTGCTTAGATCAAGTTCATGAATGGGCTAACGAATTGGCTGTGTTTATTCATAACGCAACAAACTAACCACGCAATCACAATCGTTCTAAGGTTACACTAGCCATGCATTCTCTAACAAGAAAACTTGAGAGAAGACAAAAACAAGAAAGGCTCATCATCACAAAATATTAAAGATTAAAGAGGCTTGGAATTCCATTACAGAAAAGAATGCAATTCAAAATGGTTTCCATGGTTGATAAGATTACTCACTTAGCCATCATCACCTTGACGAATTCGTCGTAATTTATCTGACCGTCGCCATCAACGTCGGCCTCGCGAATCATCTCATCAACTTCTTCGTCGGTTAGCTTCTCGCCAAGGTTTGTCATCACATGGCGCAGCTCAGCAGCAGAGATGAAACCATTCTGATCCTTGTCAAACACACGGAATGCCTCCTTTAGTTCTTCCTCGGAATCGGTATCTTTCATCTTCCTGGCCATGAGGTTTAGAAACTCAGGGAAGTCAATGGTGCCATTACCATCGGCATCTACTTCATTAATCATATCCTGAAGCTCTGCTTCAGTTGGATTCTGCCCAAGAGACCTCATTACAGTTCCAAGCTCCTTGGTGGTGATGCAACCTACACAACCATTTACCACATATATTCAAATAGAGTTCACATAAGTCTCTTTCTTAAAGGAATAATTTAATCTACCAGCAACATACAAACCAGACAGCTATTTCCCATGTCAATTGCTAAAACCCATTTCTACAACCAAATGCATGAAATTGACACAAAGTGAACGAGAACGTATACAAGAAAGACTCAACACAGGATTAACCACCAAGAAAAGATATATATAATGGATGATTTAAGATTTCTCATCACAGATGAATGTGATGAAGCTTGCAAGGTAAAAAGAGTGGACACTTTTTGAGGTAGTAATTCCACCCGACCTAAAACAATTGTTACTGTAGAAGAGGGAAAAATTCATCTCCACAAGAAACAAGAGAATCACATGTCTTCATACACAGATCGCATCCTTTTATCTCCGTAAAAATTCATCCGCACGAAATCAGATCCATATAACAGTAAATTGTATATCCGGGGAAGAAATCTTCCTTACAAAGTTCATGCTCCTTAAATTGAATCTGAAGAGTATATTATTACAACAGAAATTTTACAGAAAAAGTAAAATTATTGGATTTAAAGAAAAGTAAATTATCAAATCAGCCGCAGCCGAGGAAAAGTAAATCCATTAGATTCCATGTATCAGCAAATGATACCAATAATATCAATTTTAATTAAACTTCAATCGAACGTAGATGAATAAGCTCATCCATGAGATTTTATCAGTATTTCTCAATGACGTTTGATAGATCTACATTTCGACGAAAAAAAATCGACGGCAAAAGAACAAGGGCGGCGGATCTATGAACCATCCGTCAAAGAAGACAAATCTGAGCAAGAGATGACGACAACAGAGAAGAAAGCGGTAACATGAAAATCAAAACGAACAAACGAAATCGCGTGAGAGAAATAAAGATAAACGAACCGTCGCCATCCTTGTCAAACAAGCTGAAGGCTTCCTTGAACTCAGAGATCTGATCGTCAGTGAGCTGATCCGCCATTTTATCTCCCTCCTTCCAGACGAAATCTACAGTCTCCCTCCTCTAAACGGATCAACAGCGAGGGCTCCTCCTCAATCAAGGAAACATCCAACTTCCAAGAGCGTCGAAGTACCTCCTCGGACAGACGCGCTGATATTTTATACCGAGGACAAGCATTTCCAACGCCATAATTGTCTGTTACAAGACCCATTCCGCATTTCGTAGCTCTTCCGTTTATATTGGGCCACGTGGCAATCTAATCTCGGCGGAAAGATGTCGCTCTCCTAATTCAGTTGGAGCATATTTTAAAATAGGATGGAATGCAGGTGATAAAATTCTGGGAACCGCGTAAAGAGAAGATTTTATTAATTTTGTTAAAATAATAATAATTAATTTTTTTGGAAATTACAAAAAAAAGGAATGGAGGATAAAAAAAAGCGGTCTATTTTTAAAAAAGATTTAACAGCCAGACTTTACCGAGTCAATACGCGGTTTGGGCCAAGTGGGTCCCTTTCTCCATTATTCATAGCCTCCCTTCTCTCAATAATTTTATAGCTCCATATAATTTGCTTATCCTATTAATTAGGATAAAAAATTTAGGGTAATTATCAAATTAAATTTTGTATTATACATTTTTTTTCAAATCGCTCCATGTACTGAAAAAATCGACAAATGGAACCTCATACTTTGATTCTGTTATCAGTTTTGATCTTCTATCAATAATTTCATTAAACCCTCATTTAAAAAACTACCAAACGATATTAGATTCAGTTGAAATGTTTACCATATGTTCACTACTTAATGAGAAAATAATTTAAAAATTTTCGTGATTGTTTAACATATGTACGATTTATTGTAATTTTATTTTAGTATTTTATAAAAATATTATAATAAATCATACAAATTTTATAAAATCACGACAATTTTTTTATTATCTACCCATGGTAGGTTGAACATGTGGAAAATTTTTCAAATAAATCAAATATCATTTGATAGTTTTTTAAAAATTAATTTATAAAATAAAGAAGAAACTGAGATTAATTTAAAAAAATATCAAACGATATTTGATTTATTTGAAAATTTTTCTACATGTTCAACCTATCATGAGTAGAAAATAAAAAAAGTTTCTTGATTTTTTAAAAATTTTATGATTTATTATAATATTTTTATAAAATACTAAAATAAAATTATAATAAATCGTACATGTGCTAAAAAATAACGAAAATTTCTAGATTATGTTCTCATTAAATAGTGAAAATGTGGTAAAAAGTTTAACTGAATCTAAAATTGTTTGATAATTTTTTAAATGAGAGTTTAATGAAATTATTGATAGAATGTCAAAATTAATACCAGAATCAAAGTACAAGATTCGATTTGTCGCTTTTTTTAGTACATGGTGAATTGAAAAAAAGTATATAGTACAATATTCAAATGGATAATTATCCAAAAATTTAATTTTGTCTAATGTCACTTTAATGCAGGCGAACTATCTCGATTCATGCGCAAACTCAACTATACACTCATTTTTTGACATAGATTTGAGTTGAGCTCTCTCCCTCTGTCTCTGATCCTCTCTCGCGCAAAGAAATTGCCTTCCAGCGCTCTCTCTCTATCTCTGCGATCCAATCGCTAGGCAAATTGGAGTTCGACAGAGGAGGCAAATCGCCGTTTGGGGAAAGGGAATCTCTCTTCCTCTTTGATTTTCGTTTGTCAACAAATTGAGAAATTAAGCATGATTTTCCCTTCTGTTGTTGAAGGATTCCCGGGCATCCAAGATAGTAATCTCGGATGGAAAATAACGCCGAAAATTACACTGAAGACCGGAGCCTTTTGTACCATAATCCAAACCAGAAAAACGCAAAAAAAAAAAAAAAAAAAAATCCAATCTTTCCTCAATCGTTTACGTATTGACGATAGTTGATGTGCGTTGCCCTTTTCGAGCAGATTTGAGGAGGAAATCGACGAACCTTGGTGTTGAGATCGCAATCTTGGGTCGCCGGCCGAAGGTAAAATAGTTAGAAAACCAAGCAGGGAAACAGAAGATTGAAGAAGAAGAAGAAGAAGAAAAAGACGAGGAGGATGAAGAAGATGAGGACACAGAGAAATTGAAATCTGAAAAGAATGCTTCTGTGAAATGCTTTCTTCTCGGTAAGCCGAGATATGTACAAGCAACAAAACTGAACTAAATGGTAAACTAAAAATGTATGTTGTAACTTCCCCCTAGGCCTTGATCTTGAGCAAGACGACAGTAAATTGATTTTTTTTAAGAGGTGAAACTGACCATTAGTGTCTTATTGAGGATTTTTTCACGACCAAAATTAATTTCAACATGTTTTGATTTAGAGTATGATACGGAATTGGAGGCAAGATAAGTTGCACTTATATTATCACAATGAAGGAGTGGAACCTTGGTGAGTACACAACCCAATTCGCTTAGAAGTGACTGTAGTCATAAGACTTCAACGGCGTCATTTGCTAAGCTGCGATATTCAGATCCTATACTAGAACGGGAGACGACCTTTTGTTTAGCAGATAACCAAGATATAAGATTGGTGTTTAAGAATATGCAAAACTCACTCGTACTCTTACGATCATCAGGGCAGGAAGCCCAATCCGCATCCGTATAACATGTTAAATTAAAAGAAGTAGACGGCGAGAAAGATATACCGAAGGTTAAAGTACCTTGAAGGTATTGTAAAATTCATTTGACTATCTACCAATTAACATCTGAGGGTGCATGCATGAATTGAGAAACTTTGTTTACAACAAAGGCAATATCGGGACGAGTAAGACAATAGTACTATAGACCACCAAAGATGTTGTGGTAGAGAAAACCATCATATAGAGGTTGACCAGAATTTTTGGATAGGATTGGTCCTGAAACTATAGGAGTAGGAACCGGTTTGCAAGATACCATGTTAGCCCTGTGGAGCAACTCAGAGATTGTAACGCCCCGAATTAAACAACTCGGTTCGCTACACACATTCACTAAACTGAATTAGGAAATTCTGAAAAAATTTAAAAATTTTATCCATCGATATAAAACATTGTCATTTAAACGATTAAAATATTTTAGCGGAAGACATTTACGTAAAACAGAGTCATTACGAAAACAGACTAAAAAATCTTTAAATATAAAATCGTTTGAAACATCTCTGCGACAATTACAGCCAGTTCAACCCTACTGGGCGATCTGGCGCCCACAGAGTCTGTCGTCCACAACCTTGGATGACGTCTTCGTCTACGACTCTGGATAAGTGACTTTAACGACGCGACTCTGGACAACAACCCGCCACGACTTTGGACAATGTTCTCGTCCACGACTACATAGATTTATCGTCTACGGATTCTCGTCCACAGACTTACTTAAATTTGTCGTCCACAGACCACGTGACTTTATCGTTCTCAGTCCACGTGACTTCATCGTCCACGGGTTACATAAATTCATCGTCCACAGACTTACTTAAATTTGTCGTCCACGGACCACGTGACTTTATCGTCCCCAGTCCACGTGACTACTTACTTTGGACGACAACTTTGGACGATATCATTTCACTTACAGTTTAGATGACTATTCTTGTCCACATAATGGACGACTGTTTTCACTTACGACTTTGGACGATGTTCTCGTCCACGACTTTGGACGACGTATTCGTCCATACAACTCTGGACCAAAATACCATTCTTCCACACACAGAATGAACGACTGTTTTTCCTTACAACTTTGGACGACTATTCTTATGACAGAAACATAACTTAACCGATTATACACTAATCAATCGGTGGACGATTCTGACTACAAGAGAACTTATAAAATTTTGACAGCAACCATTCAAAACAACGTGAATCCATAACTTACTCAAAATCTAGAAAAAACTACAGTTAAAACCAACCAAGTTTCATTGCCAAAATAATTTCAAAAACGTAACAAAACATTAAAACTACCACTGTCATTAAAATTCTCAGCACACATTAGCTAAACATTTGTCCACTAAGTTCCACACATATTACCATTGGTTAAATCGCCTCATCAGTGCACCAGATTGTGGCATGGATGTTGTAACGACCCCTATTCCCAGCAAGATATTGTCCGCTCTGGGGATTGGACCGCAGCCCAATATCATCCCTTCACGGCTTTGTTTGGCGAGGACTTCCCAGTTGATCACCCAACCTGGTACTACTCTCGCCGAAGCACTTTTAACTTCGGAGTTCTTATGGGATCCGTTGCCAATTGTGCTCCAAAACGCGTCTTGCTATCTTTGGAGGGTCTTTTTACATATGTTTCATTTCCACATACTTCCCCAAGCGATGTGGGATTGTGACGACCCCCTTTTTACGACCTATCACCTTCCGGTTCTCCCGCGCAGACATACCGCCATCCGAGTTTCGGTTCGTGCAGCTATCGTACACATACTTACACATCCGGGTCATCACAGATGCGCTCCACCAACTGCACCTATTCTTCATTATACTCAGAGAATTCACCTGTAGTCACCTCAGCACCTACATCACGAAACTTATCTATTAGCCTAATGCTAAATAAATAGAGCAATAATGAAATGAAATACTGAAACATAAACCTTATTCATGTTGTTTCTACTCTCATAGTTTATGTTGTATATATGTTCGTTCTTTGTTGATCCCCTTGTTCAATGGGAAGCGGATCAATTTTTCCAAAGCATACATCCTCTGACTCGATTAAGGGGCAGATTAGTTCCCTTAATCGCTGTTCTTGATCCCCCTGTTCGATGGGAAGTTGATCATTTTTCCCAAAGTATAAATATCTTCTGTCTCGATTAAGAGGCGGATTAATTCCCTTAATAGTTAATCTGATTCAATCTGCTCATGCCTTACTATGCTATTATATATGTAAATGCATTTTCGTATTCTTTCAAAAACATGATACATGCCAAACTAAAAAAAATCATACAAACATACATATATCCTACTGTTTTGTGATGTAGTCCCGAAGGTACACACATACTCTACTTACCTGGTCTCCTAGAAAATGTTTGGTTGTAAGATACTTCAGGAGTTTGCTCAAACCTAGAACCATAGACAGAGTATTAATTAAATCTTTACTAAACTTCATTCTAAACCATCCAGAAATCTAAGAAAACTAGTTGGGAGCTCTGTTCTTCAAGCACTTCCCGATTTATCACAAAACCTAAATCCAACACTCACTCACATCATCCTCAAAACACATATTTACAACCCCTCTGTTATCTAACCACTAAAATAACAAGAAATCGAAGCAAAACTCACCTAGGTTGAAGAAATCGGGAAGGAAGTCGTCGGGAGAGAAGTCGACAGAGCACTGAATAAGGGAGAGAAGTAATGTGGCGGCTACTAAGCATTAATCACAGAACCCTTCCCCTTGAATACGTTATCCACAAATAAATCATCAATTACAATTGTGCCCTTGCCTAGTCACGCTCTAAACTAACCACTATTTCTCCCAATTTCTTCCATAAAATGTACACCATTAGTTGATAAAATAAATTGGTTCAATAAGACCAGGTGTTACTGAGATGTATCGTGATTGAGATAAACTCAGGCCAGTGGGGGTTATGAGCAACTGAAATCCCAAGAAAAAAAAGAGTGGTCCGAGATCTCTGACCTTAAATTGGGAATGCAGGTAAGTAAGTAATTGATCCAGCAGAGAAGTGGAATTTCCAGTTAGAATAATATCATCAACATACACCAGCATAATAAGAAGGGTAGAGTGTGTGCGATGAATGAATAGAGAAGAATCTGACTTTGATGCCGAGAAACCTCAACAAAGTAGAGCATTGTACAACTTTGTATACCAAGCATGAGTGGACTATTTGAGGCTATAGAGAGCTGTACGTAGTAGGAAAACAGCATTGGGATGAGAGGGATTTACAAAACTTGGAGGTTGTTGCATAAATACTGTTTCATTCAGATCTCCATGTAAAAAAACATTACTTATATCAAGTTGTCTAATAGTCTAACTAAAAGAAACGGCCAAGGAAAGTGTAGTGCAATTGGAGCTTGGTTTTATAACTGGACTAAACGTCTCATCATAATCAATACCCTCTGTTTGATCATACCATTTTACCACTAAACGAGCCTTATACTGGTTGACTATGCATCTGAATTTAGTTTGGTTTTAAAATCTCACTTTCACCGTATAATTTTAGCCCCTCTTGGAGGTGAAACCAACTTCCAAGCATTGGTCTCATTTAGAGCTGCCATCTCATCTTTGATAGCGACTAGCCAATGTGGGCATTTAGAGGTTTAGGTGAATGTTTTTGGTTCAAAAGATGATTCAGCAGAAAACGCTTTAGGTTTGAAGATACCAACCTTGGCTCTAGTTCTCATAGGGTGATCATTAATAGTACAAGGAATATTGGTTGGATTAGTAATTAGAGCTGGCGAATAGGAGGGGAAGATTGTTCTGTTGTAGGGGGAAGGGTTGAGGAGATGGAGGGAGGTGTGGAAGTTATGTTACGTGTAGGAAAAGGTAGAAAGGAAACAAAGGGTATAGGAATTGAGAGAAAAGATTTTTGTGAGGCAGAAGAAATTACAGAGGAAAAAGGAAAAATAAACTCATCAAATGTGACATGACGTGAAATATATATTTTACTTGAGATAGGTTCTAAGCAGGTGTGACCTTTATGGTTAGGGCTTGGACCTAAGAAGACACAAAAAAGAGAGCGAGGTTGGAGTTTATGTTGGTTGAAGAGTTGAAGAAGGGGAAAACATAGACAACCAAAAACGCGCAATGAAGAGTAATATGGAATAGACTTGAACAAGCATTCGAAGGGAGATTTATGAGTCATGATAGGAGTAGGTAATAAATTTATTAGGGTAGTAGCTGTTGTAAAGGTGTAGGGTCGAAAGTGTTGAGGAACAGAGGAATGGAAAAGTAGAGCAAGGCCAGTTTTAACATGTCGATTTTTGCGCTCTACTCGACCATTTTAGTTTGGGGTATAGGGACACGAGAGACAATGATTGATACCAAAGGACTTAAAAAGATTGGATAGAGATTAAAAGTCTCTACCTCAGTCAAATTGGATGACTTTGATGTTAATACTGAATTACATAAGAACAAATTTATGAAAATGAACAAAAATAGTGTGAACTTCACTTTTTAATTTCAAAGAAAAAATCCAAGAAAACTGAGTGCAATCGTCAATAAACAATACAAAATAGCGTGCACCAGTGATAGATTTTATAAGAGATGGACTCCAAACATCGGTATATATAATATCAAAATGAGCATTAGCATGAGAGTTGAAAATTTGAAAGAGGAAACGATGAGTTTTTCTCATTTGACAAGGAATACATAGCTTAGATATGACTGTTTTAGTAAAAGGAACATTACAAGAATTTAATACATGCTGCACTATAGAGGGAGAGGGATGACCTAGTCTGAGATGCCAAAGGTTGGATGAGAGTGGTTGGAGCTAACAATTGTGCATTTACAGAGAGAGCTTGAGAGACCGAGGGGATTTTGTACAATCCTTCACTGAGAGAGCCCAGAAGAAGGATTTGACGGGAAGTCCGATCATTGACAAAAAAAATAATTGGAGTAAAATTCAACAAATACAGAGCTTTCACGACACAATTGAGTAACACTAAGTAAATTATGAGCAAGGAGTGGAGTATGATGGACAATGCCTAATTGAAGTGGAAGAGTATTTGTCTGAATAAAAGCAGAACCAGTTTGAGCAATTTTCAAAGATTTACCATCGGTTGTGAACACCTGGGTAGTACCAGTGTACGATTTGGGCTGCTGAACCATGGATGAGTCTGGAGTGAAGTGGTGTGTGGCACCGGAGTCCAATAACCACGGTGCAATAGGAGCCGAGAAGGAGGAAGGAGTTCGTAAAAGACCGGCAACGTGAGTGACACAAAATTAGACCTGCAAAACCAAGTTAAGATACCACCAAATAGGTTTGGTTCTTTCTCGGATCAATCCGAAGAGAATCCCAATAGCATGTAGTATATTTCAATCAATTCTTAACCAAATACCATGAAAATTGACAGAGAACTTACTAGACGTGTGAGAGATAGTCGCTTAAATTTTCTGAAGAAAACTCACTCAGATGAGAGAGTTGTTCACGAACAACCTTGGCTGGTCTGAGAAGTCAATTTAAGTACTTTTGGATGAATTTTCCTTCAAGAAGGATAACTCTAGCTTAGGGCCAGGTTTACCACCCTGCTACTATGATTCCAACCTCAAAAGGAATGAGAGAAAAAGTGTCAATTGAGTCTACAAGAAACCAAGGGCTTGGAGACATTGGAGGACCACTCTGCTCGGATATTACACCGAGGGTTCAAAACTAGGCAACCACAGTTCTTCTAGGTTTTGAGAGAAAAAGCCGAATTTATTTCATAAAAAAAAAACTGAACATACAATGCTGAAACGATGCTTAAATAAGTCCTAGGGTTGGCTTGTTGACTTAAATAGTGTTTAAGTCTAATTATGTTTTTGATGATTGTGATTAATATGAAATATATAAACTGAATAATTGGATTACTGTGTTTATTGCATTTATCTGAAAATGCCATGTGAAAATGGTATTATGTTTCTGACATTTTTGGTTAAGTTATTAGTCCGACGCAGTTGTCCAAAGTAAAGTCTGACGAGTAATCGTCCAAAGTACTCGTCCGACGTGCAATCGTCCAAAGTATTTGTCCAATGAGAAAGCGTCCAAAATGTACGACAGAACAACAAATTCGTCCAAACTCATTTGTCCAAAGGGGGAACGTCCAGAGTCTTGACGACCAGACTATTAAAGACCGCGAGTGATACCAACTCCAGATCTCAACGGCTATTTTTCTGCGTACGGATGCTCTCCAACGGTCATATTTTTGTACGGAAACAAGGAGCCTTTTGAATGAAAAGCAGATTACAGACAAGAGTATAAAAAGAAGAATGAAGCTCGAGAGAAGAACTTTTTACCAATCTTTTGAATAGTCATTCTGAACTCCTACGAGCTTACGCGATAATCTCTGTTTACACCTCTCTAGATCATAACTTAAGATTTAGTTTTTGAGAGAGTGTAGCCTTGTGCTCAATATCTTCATCTTGTGAAAACTGTAAGGCAGTGAATGGACGCCCGTGAAGTTCAATCCATAAGTGTAAAGGCAGTATATCGATGCCCGTGAAGTTCGATCTAGATTTCTCGTGAGGAGAAGGAAAAAATCTTCAAGGGAAAGCCTTGGAGCGTGGAAGTAGGCAGGATTGGCCGAACCATGTTAAAAATTTTGGTGTCAATTTCTTTCTCTCTCTACTTTAACTTGCTTGCTTGTCTGCTATAATTTTAGTAATTGCATACAAAGAGAGTAGATAAAATAAACCTAATTTGCATCTTTAAAAAGGATTAGGTTAAGAAATTTCTAATTCACCCCCCTCTTAGACAATCGCGATCATTCAATTGGTATCAGAGCGAGGTTAATATTTGTCTAATTGTGATTAAAAGTATAGTGATATATTTAGAAATGGCATTCAACACAAATACTGCACATGTAGAAGGACAATCTATCTCTAGACCTACATTTTTTTTATGAGAATGATTATGTATATTGGAAGTCTATGATGAGAAGTTTTATTCAGGCTATGGATTATGACGTATGGAATATTATAGAAAATTGTTCATTTAAAGCTATGAAAACTAAAAATGAAGTTAGTATCCCAAAATTGGCATATGAACTAACTGACTCGGACAAGAGAAACTTAAGTTTAAATGCTAAAGCCATAAACACTCTATATTGTGCACTGAATAGAGATGAATTCAATAGGGTACATGTAATACCCGGCTTTTCGAGATTTTTATATTATATTATATGATGGTATTTTTGTAAATATGTCAAATCAGGTCTGTTTTGCAAACGGAGAGCTTTATAACCATCCTAACGATTTATAGGAATTTAAAGAATTTACGAGATTTTTCGGAGTAATAACGCTATATTTCGAATAATTAAGTTTCTCGTAATATAAAGGATGTTTTAGTAAAAATAGTAAACGAGGTCCGATTTGCAAACAGGTAGTTTTAATAAATCCCAAATAATAAGTTGGACTTATTGGTAAAATAAGGAAATTTGGGGAACCCGAATCGTTAGCCAATTAACGAAACGAACGACGAAACTAATATAAAAACAATGCAAGGGCAAAACGGTAATTTGCCAAATCAATATTATTAAAATCAAATTTCCTTTTCTTTCTCCTCACTTCTCCTCTGCCATCGCGAAACACAGAGAGCGTTTCTCTCTTCCTCCCTCACGCGATCTCCTTTCTGACTTCCGATTTCTCGTCCGTTCGTCTTCCGTTCTTCGCGTTTTCTCCTCCAATTGACGCTCTAGGTATGAATCTATAGTTTTAGAGCGTTAGTTTTTGATTTTTAGAAAGTTATACGATTAGGGTTTTGTTTAGATTATCGTTGAAAATGTGATTTAGGGTCCAAAATTAATAGGTTTATTGTGATTGAAGATATAAAGGACGTATTGAACGTTATTGGACAAAGTTAGAGTGATTTGTGAGAAACGTTAAAATTGAAGAATTTTCGGGTTTTTAGGAAAAACTCGTTAATTGTGATTTTAAGCTATCGAGCGTTAATCGTTGTTTAAATACTTCGATTAGTTAAGATAAAGCTTTAGGAAATTTCCTTAGTAAAGGTTTTGTTGAATTCGGACGATTAGAAGTTTAAACGCGTGGTATTGATAATCGTTGTGTTTTGCCTCAGACAAACAACGCTCGTGGACGGAGCTTGAGGTGCAACGGATACGAGGTAAGTTCTCGTGATCTTCTCTGGTCGATTGGCCTACACCGTACGTCGAGGTCGTCTCGAGGAGTTTTGGTGACGTGTTTATTTAATCGCTTTGGTTGGGTAGTTAGGGTTTGATTGTTTTATAGGTTGATGTTGTGTTTTGATGGTATTGTTAGCGTTTTGATGGTATGCTCTGTATGTATGCTTACTTTATGTCATATTGAACTGTTCACGCATCTCGTGTTTTTAAAAGAACATAGAAAATGAATTTCCGCACGATGTTTTAAAGAAAATGGCGATGTGGCCTGGAGAGGGGCTTGACCTATTGTGAAGATCGACTACGGGTTTGTCACAATACCACATCTATTATGTACTCATACAGTTATACAGTTATAGGTAATGCGAGATGGGGCTCAGGCACGGCTGTACGCGTTGTAAGCGTGTACCCCCCCCCCGGTCTAGCTGGAAAGAGTAGTCCGATCGCTGGATGTGCTCTCTCCGGTTAGGAGGCTGAGATCTCGGTGACACCCACAGAGTAAAGATAAAGAAAATGCTGCATGATTTCTGAACTCATATGCACAGCATGCATTTACATTTACGAGAGCTTGCTGAGATTTTTATCTCATAGGTGTCTGTATGGTGTAGGTGACTTCGACATAGGTGAGGACGAGATCCCTCTACCTGAGGAGTGATGCAGTTGACGGAGGATGGATTGCGGTGGTGTGTTGCGCAGTCGATGGTTGACCAGACCCGTGGGGATGTATGTATGTAGACGTTTTGAGGGTTTTTGGGAATTGTCGGGCTAATGGTTGTATAGAAACGTTTTTGGGTGTTTGGTTCTGATAGTGGATAAGTTTGAAGTTTTAAATGTTTTTGGAAATCTGGTTTATAAATTGCTTTTATAAAGTTTTTATTAGGACTGCTTGGTAATTTAAAACAGGAGGGATTTACGATTTTTAAACGTATCCACGCAGTTCATTTTTATGAAAGTTTAATATATGTTTAGGCCGTTTATTTGGGATTTGATAAATTGCTAAGTGAGTTAAGTTTTGTTGAAGTGTTTAAAGTGCATATGAAGGAGGAAGAAATAGAAAGGGGATGAGAAAGGAAATGGAGGAAATGCATGGAGTTTGCTCTCTGGAATTTCAGATTTCCAGAGAGCAACTAATGGATTGCCGTGCTCTGGAAAAATCATCCAGAGCGTGCAGCGATCTATCGCTGGAGCAACGATCGATCGCTGGAGCGATCGAGCGCTGGGCAGCAATAGCTGCCAGCGATCGGTCGCCCCTCGCTTTTGGTTGACTGTTTTTACAGTTTTGTCCTCCCTTTAATTTTAATTGTTTTAATTGATTTTAAGTTTTATTTAATTAGTTTTAAGTTTTGTTTTAAATGATTTAAAGACTAGATTTTAATTCCGACTTCAATTCTGATTTCGATTTCGATTTCGATTAAAATTCCGCTTAGAGTTCATTTAAAGTATAGGGAAAAAAAAATATGTACGAGAAATTGGGTATAGTATTAGGGACGTTACAGTACAAGGCTGTGAGAGTGCACAAGAAATATGACATTTACTTGAAATTACACACGAGGGAACAAATCAAGTAAAAGAAAGTAAAATGAATATGTTAGTAAATGAGTATGAACTATTTACCATGATAAAAGATGAATCAATTAGTTCTATGTTTACTCGTTTTACTAACATCACTAATGGTTTAAAAGTGCTTAGTAGAGTGTATCCAAATGAAGAACTCGTCAGGAAAATTCTGAGATGCCTACCAAGAGCCTGACAACCGAAAGTGATAGCTATACAAGAAGCTACGGATCTCAAGATTCTTAAGCTAGAAGAACTCATTGGCTCTCTAATGACTCATGAGATAACCATGAGAGCCAATGACAAGGAAGATCTCAAAGAGAAAGAGATCAACAAAAAGAAAGATATTGCACTCAAAGCCTCTTCAAGAAAACAAGAGGAATCTGAGGAAGAAGATGATGATGAGGATATCACTCTCATCACCAGGAGGTTTAGCAAATTCCTCCAACGGAAAAAAATGAATGGGAGGAATTTCTCAAAGGGAGAAAAGCCTCAAAAGGATAAGGAGATTACCTATTTTGAATGCGAGAAACCAGGACACATCAAGGCCGAATGTCCTCAAACCAAGAAGGGTCCCAAGCGATTCAATAAGAGGGCCATGAAAGCTACATGGGATGACAGTGAGAGTAACACTTTTTCAAAAGACGAGGAAGTCGCCAATCTTTGCTTCATGGCACACGAAAATGAGGTTAGTTCCTTCTCTAGTGATAGTGAAACTGATGATAATGATCTAGTTGATGCATTCAATGACTTAGTTAAACAATATAGCATGCTTAAATTTAAATACAACTCTTTAAAGAAGGAAAATACAAACTTGGTTGAAAAGCATACTAAGGAGTGTAATTAGCATGAAAAGGAGATAAATGATCTTAAGAATAGAAATGAGAATTTGAATAACATTGTTCTTAAATTTACTAACGGTAGCAAGAACTTAAACATGTTGTTAAGCAGTCAGAGAGTTACATTTGATAAGGCAGGAACCGGGTATGAAAGATCTAACAAAAAGAAAGTGCATAAAAACTTCTTTGTTAAACCATTCACATGTCATACATGTAACTTAATAGGACATAAATCTTTTGTATGTCCCCTAAAATTTAGCAAATCTAGAGTAGCTCCTAAATTGCAATGGGTTCCAAAGGGAACCGAACCTAACGTTAGGACCCAAAAGGTTTGGGTACCAAAGAAGACAACTTGATCTTTTGTTTTGTAGGTTGAGTGTAGCGACCCTTACACTGTACCCTTATTATCCCATACTATTTTTTTTTTATCTTTACAAACTTTAAGTTTATAGTTTAAGCGGAAAACATTTGAAAATCTTTTAATAAAACATATTTAAGGTAAAGAAAACTAAAGAAAATATTTAAATAAAATAATTAAAACAATAAAACCATCGGCCAACAACTCGAGGGGCAAAAATGACAATTGTCCAAAAAACTATAGGGGCGATCGATCGCCCCATTACCAGGCGATCGATCGCCTGAACAAAAATTGGAAGGGTGATCATTCGCCCCTCACACTGGCGATCGATCGCCACGCTCTCTGGATTTTCCAGAGAGCGGCGATCCTAGTTGCCGATCGATCACCACCTTAGGCGATCGATCGGCAACCTCCCTGGAATCTGAAATTCCAGGGAGCTCGCCTCTCTCTTCTTCTTCTTTCTTCCTTCCTCCCTGCACATTTTCCTTACCACACATACACACTAAAACATTACAACATAATACCATACTAAAAACCTTTCATAATCACCCACTCGTAAACTACCGACCATCCCCTCGACCCACAATCAAAACGAAATAAAATCTCATGAAAACGAACTGCGTGGAACCATTTGAAAACCAAACGAAATCCCTAAGAAATTCAGCAATCCAGCAGTTCATTAAACGAAAGGTTTAACAAAACGTTTTATGAAACATCCATCCATTATTCAGACCCAACCAACCTAAAATGTATCTAACTATACAATTAACCTATCTAATCCACCGTTAGCCCAAAATAACCCAAACACCCTCAAAACTCTTACTTACATCCCCACGGGTCAAAATGCACACCGACTGCTCAGCACACTCCCACGGGCCATCGTTCTTCAACTGATCATTCTTCGGGTGGAGGGATCTCGTCCTCACCTGTCTCGAAATCACCTACATCATACAGACAACTATGAGTTAAAGGCTCAGCAAGTTTCGTAAATACGAATGCATGCTGTGCATATGAGTTTCGTAAACCATATAGACATTTTCCTCATTTAGTGGCATAACATAACGTCACCGGAGCCAACTCTCACCAGATGGAGAGGGCACGTCCGGCGGTTGGACAGCCCTTTCCATCTACCGGGGGGAAAACATGCTTCCATCCGTAAACAGCCATGTCTGAACCTCACCCCGTCGTGACCAGATTATGTACCTTAGTTTTCATTAGTTCATTTCATGTTTTTCTTAAACACGTGCAGAAATTCATTTTCATGCTATTTTAGAAAACGTGATGCATGAACAATTAAAATGTGTAAAGTAAACATACAACATATATACCATCAAGACTATAAAAACATAACCTATGTAAACAACTAATCCTAACTACCCCAACCAAAGCAATTAAACAACAAGCTCTGAGATTTTCCTCAATACGACTTCGACGTACGGTGTAGGCCAATCGGCTATAGTAAGTCACAAGAACTTACCTCGCGTCCGTTGCAATTCTAGCTCCGTCCACGAGCGTTGTTCACCTAAGGAAAATCCATAACAATCGTCGTTAAAGCGCGTTTAAACCATTAACGTCCAAATTAGCAAACCCTTAACTAAAGAAATTTCTTAAAACTCTAATTTAGTTCATTGGGGCATTTAATCGAGCACCTTGCGCTCGTTATTCATAAAACTCCATTAATGAGATTTCTCCAAACCTCAAACATCCGATTTTTCAACTTCGACAAGAAGCCTACTCATTATGTCGTCCAACAATTATGAATACGTCCACTAGAGGCATTATCACGCCAAACCTATCAGTTTCTAACCCTAAATCACATTTTTAACGAAACCCTAAACAAAACCTGACCGTATAACTCCGTGTAAAATTGATAACTAAAGTCCGAAAACCATAAAACCTTACCTAGAGTGTTGATTGGAGGAGGAAACACGAAGAACCGAAGTCGTCAGAGAGAAGCTTCATCGATGGAAGTGGAATCGCGCACGGAGGAAAGAAAAATTGCCTGGGAGGGAGAGGAAGAAATTGTGAAGTGCTGGAGAAGAAAGGAGATGTAATTTATTTATAATATTGACTTGTCAAATGACCGTTTTGCCCTTCCTTTAATTTTCTATTTATTTCGTCCTTTGTTTCGTTATTTAGCTAACGATTCAGTTTCTCCAAATTTTCTTATTTTGCCAATAAATCCAACTTATTACTAGGGTTCTATTAAAACTGTCCGTACACAAAACAGACCCCATTTACTATTTTTTACCAAAATATTTTTTATATTACGAGAAACATAAAACCCTCGTAATTTGCGTTACGACTCCAAACATTCCCGAAATTTTCTCAAAATCCATATTAATTATTAGGATCGTAATAATGCTTTCTTTTCGCGAAACTGACTCAACTTGACATATTTTCAAAAATGCCATTTTATATTGAATTTATAATATCCCGTAAGGAACCGGGTGTTACATTTCATCCACCTTATTTAAAATTTTGTCCTCAAAATTTGATTATAAAAACAATTCAGAATACTTAGCCATCATATCCTGCTGTCGCTCTCACGTAGCCTCTTCCACCTCGTCGTTCAGCCATAAGACTTTAACTAGCGGGATTTCTTTATTGCGCAACACCTTGATGGAAGACTCCGAAATACGTACCGACTTCTCCACATAAGTCAAGGTAGGCTGTACCTCGATCTCTCTTGCCTCCACGATATGCGATGGATTGCACAAACACTTCTGAAGCATAGACACGTGAAATACATTGTGGATACCCTCCATTGAAGCCGGAAGCTGTAGTTGATACGCCATCTTCCCGATCTTCTTCAAAATACGGAAGGGCCCCACATATCGAGGGTTTAGCTTGCCCTTCCTTCTGAATTGCATAACTCCCTTGAACGGAGAAATCCTTAAATAAACCTCATCACCTTCTTCAATTTCCAGTTCCCTCTGTCTCGTGTCAGCATAGTTCTTCTGTCGACTCTGAGTTATCTCGATACGCTGTCTGATAACGGCAATCTTCTCTACCGTTTGCTGTAAAATCTCGGGACCAACAATACTAGCTTCAACAACCTCGTCCTAATGTAACGGAGATCTACACTTTCGCCCATACAAAGCCTCGTACAGAGCCATACCGATGGTAGCCTGGAAGCTATTATTGTAAGAGAACTCGATCTGTAATGACCCCTTTTCCCAGCAAGATATTGTCCGCTCTGGGGATTGGGCCGTAGCCCAATATCCTCCCATCACGGCTTTGTTTGGCAAGAACTTCCTAGAAGGTCACCCAACCTGGAATTGCTCTCACCGAAGCACTTTTAACTTCGGAGTTCTTATGGGATCCATTGCCAATTGTGCTCCAAAACGCGTCTTGCTATGTTGGGAGGGTCTCTTTACATATGTTTCATTTCTATATACTTCCTCAAACGATGTGGGATTGTGACGACCCCCTTTTTACGACTCGTCACCTTCCGGTTCGCCCGCACAGACGTACCGCCATCTGGGTTCCGGTTCGTGCAGCCATCGTACCCATACGTGCACATTCGGGTCATCACAATCACCCCCCCTCGGGGGCCCAACGTCCTCGTTGGCCACATTTCTGGTTGGGTACAGGCTTAGATACCATTTTTTTCCCAACAAGATATTGTCCGCTCTGGGGATTGGGCCGTAGCCCAATATCCTCCCCTCACGGCTTTGTTTGGCGAGAACTTTCCGGAAGGTCACCCAACCTGGAATTGCTCTCGCCGAAGCACTTTTAACTTCGGAGTTCTTATGGGATCCGTTGCCAATTGTGCTCCAAAACGCGTCTTGCTATGTTGGGAGGGTTTCTTTACATATGTTTCATTTCCATATACTTCCCCAAGCGATGTGGGATTGTGACGACCCCTTTTTACGACCCGTCACCTTCTGGTTTGCCCGCGCGGACGTACCGCTATCTGGGTTCCGGTTCGTGCAGCCATCGTACCCATACGTGCACATTCGGGTCATCACACGATCAGTGGCAAATACCTGCTCCACGATCCCTGAAATTCCAACACACAAGCTCTGAACATATCCTCCATAATCTGATTCGTCCTCTCCGTCTTACCATCAGTCTGAGGATGAAATGTCGTGCTGAAATCTAGCTGAGTCTTTATAGCCTTGTGCAGACTCCTCTAGAACTTCGATGTAAATCTCGGATCTCGATCTGAGACAATAGAAACTAGCACTCCTGCAGCCTAACAATCTCCTACACATAAAGCTCGGCGAGCTGATCCATAGAAGATGTCATCTTCATAGATAAGAAGTGTAACACCCGAGAATTTTCCTCAATGTGTATTGCTTTAGATTTAATTAAATTATGGATCTTAGAATTATCTAAATTAGAAAAGAAATGGCAAAAAGAAGGGAAAATAATAAAAAGGTAAAGTAATTAAAAGTGAATAAATTTGGTTGAACTAAAAGGGTTTATTAAATTATGTTCGGGGATTCCCAGTGGAGAACTTAAGCTGAGTACGGGGTGAGGCTCAAATTAGGAAATTTATAATTTACGAGATTTAATGAAATTCGAATGGATGAAAACGAGAGAGCAAAACGGTATATTAATGTTTTAATAGGAATTAATATTATTATTAATTCTATTATTATTATTATTATTATTATTAAATTAAAACAACAGAATGGCCGAAGCCATTCTGTTGTTCATGCCCGAGCACCCGAGAGCGAAGGGAGAGGGGAGAACCGAACGCCGACCCTCCGACGACAATCATCGGCGACTTCCGACGCTCTCCAGCCAGACGACGGTGACGAGCAAGGTCCGGCTCTCTTCGCGCACGAACCGACAGGTAAGGTTCGATTTGTTTGCCCTGTTTTTGCTCGGTTTGTGGCCGGGGGTGTCGAGCTGCGTTGAACTCCTATCACCGGCCCTTTTTGGCTGTTCTCGGCGTCGTCTTGCCGAGCTTCATGTCGGCAATGATTGCCGAGCAGCATGGAGCTCAAATTGAGCGAAAAACAGAGAAGCCCGATTTGGGGCATTTCGGTTTTGGTGTGTATAGCTCGGGATTTTGGTTAGATTATTCAAATTGAAGGTGTGGGTGGTCGATTGGCAATGTATTGGGTGGAATTTGATGAAAAACCGAATTGGGGGAAATTTCCAGGTGAAGGGCAGTTCAGGTTTTTGGCTATTTGACCTAGCTATAGTTGTTTGTTTTAAAATTCCTTTTGGCAGGTTAAAATAGGTTATTAGAGGAGTACGTGGCCGCTAGAATCGTTTGATTCCGATAACCGACGCAAAAGTTACGCACGTTCGAAGTTTTAAGTCGGTTTTTACCGAACCCAAATTAGTGGCCCGTTTAGTTAGGTTTTAATTGGATTAGGTTAGAAATAGTAGTTTGAGAGTAATTGGTGAATGTAGGCTTGATTATAATGAAGTTTGAATATTTGTCATAGGTCGAGCTATATGTGACGTGTGGTGCCAAACTCAACGAGCTACAGACGACGGGTAAGTTCTCGTGACTTGCTATGGCCGATAGGCCTACACCATATGTCGTGTTTCGTTATCGAGGATATTTGGAGTTACGTGTGTTTATTAGCTTTGGTTGGGTAGTTTAGGGTTAGGCCTTTTATAGGTTATGCTTGTATTGTTTGATGGTATGCACTCTGTATGTTTATGTTACGCTTGTATTGTCATGCATCATTGTTTTATAAACGTCATGAAAACGAATTTATGTATGAGTTCACGAAAAGAAATGAATGAAAGTAAAGTGAAAGAAATGAATGAAAGTAAAGTGAAATGTAAACGAAATGAGACGACTAAGATGACAAAAATGAAATGATTATGACGACTAAATGAGACGACTATGATGACTTATATGAGATGACTATGACGACTAACATGAGATGACTGAGACGACTAATATGAGATGACTATGACGACTTACATGAGATGACTTACATGAGACGACTATATGATAAAGGAAATGAATGCATGATATGATAAATGAAAAGAATATATGATATGATAAATGAAAAGAATGTATGATATGATAAATGAAAAGAATGTATGACATGATAAATGAAAAGAATGTATGATATAATTAATGAAATGAATGCATGGGAACTTATGAAAAATTGTACATACATGTTAATGCATTGACATTTACGTAGAATTTACTGAGGTTTATTCTCATAGGCGTCCTTATGGTGTAGGTGAACCCGAAACAGGTGAGGAAGACGTTCCTCTGTTAGATGATCGCGCTAGTTGAAGAAGGATGCCCGTGGGAGTGCGCTGGCGCAGTTGGTGCGATTTCGACCCTTGGGGACGTAGGTATATGTTTTGGGGACACTATGAATTGTACAGATATAACATATTAGGCTGTTTGGAATCTGGATAGTTGATAGGATTATGTATTGACGTTTTGAAACTTATTTTATAAACTGCTTTTGGAAAGTCTTTTATTTGAAACATACTGAACTGCTTGGAGTTTTATTTTAAACAGGAGGGATTGTTTAGTTTTTAAATGGATCCATGCAGTTTGTTTTTACGAAACCTTACTCCTTTTTCAAATACGTTCTAGGGTATGTTTCGAGTCGTTTATTTGGTGATTAAGGAAGGGACAAGTGAATGATGTTATAACGAAGTGTTTTAATTTTATGAATTGGTTTAGGGTGTATGTGCAAAAGAGAAAGGAAAGAGCAAAAAACCGACTGCGATCGATCGTGATTACGGGAAATATTATAAATTGTTTTATTAAATTTCTATAAACGATTTTAAAACAGTTTTCAACTTTTGAACGATTTTAACGATTTAAATCCTGCTTAACGTTATTAAGTTCACTTAGGTTATAAAAAGAAAAATGTTAAATTTTATACAGGAATTAAGGGTACAGTTTTAGGGTCGTCACAAGAAGTGAGCCGACTTTGTCAATCGGTCCACAATCACCCAGATGCCGTCATGCCTTTTTGTCGTCCTCGGGAGCCCCACAATAAAATCTATGGAGATCTGCTCCAATTTTCACTCCGGAATCGGCAGTGACTGTAATGTTTCGGCTGGCCTCTGGTGTTCTGCCTTTACATGTTGACAAACTAAACAGGTTTCCACGTACTTGGCGACTTCTCTTTTCATATTCGGACACCAAAAGTGTTGTTTCAAGTCCCGGTACATCTTGGTACTTCCCGGGTGCACAGAATAAGCTAAAGAATGTGCTTCGGCCAAAATTTCTTTCTTCAATTCTTCGTCGTTAGGCACGTACCATCTATGTTTGAACTTCAAAATATCATCATCTGATAAGTTAAAATCAGACAAGTCTCCAGATGTCATACTCAATCGAAGCTCCTCACACTCCATATCTCTCCGCTGAGCTTCACGTATCTTATCCAGAATAGTCGGCCTGAGAGAAATGTTGGTGAGCATACTGGACAACTCTGCCACAATCTCCACATCAAACTCCTCAATCTCAGACCTTAACGTAACTAACATCGCTGCAAGTGAAGGCTGACTCGCCGTAGGCATTCGGCTTAACGCATCAGCGACCTTGTTCGCCCTTCCCAGGTGGTACTTAATCTCGAATTCATAGTCTTTGACAAACTCTAGCCACCTTCTCTGCCGCATATTAAGTTTCTTCTGTGTAAACAAATACTTCAAACTATTGTGGTCTGAAAATATCTCGCACTGCTGCCCATATAAATAATGTCTCTAAATCTTCAGTGCGAAGACCACGGCTGCTAACTCCAGGTCGTGCGTAGGATAATTTTGCTCATACGGCTTCAACTGCCGAGAAGTATAAGCAATAATCTTTCCTTCCTGCATCAACATACAACCAAGTCCAACTCAAGACGCATCATAGTAAATACTAAATTTATTACCTTCAACAGGCAGCGTTAGAACTGGAGCTGTGGTCAGCTTCTGCTTCAATTCCATAAAACTCTTGTCACAAGCAGCCGACCACATAAACTTATCATTCTTCCGAGTCAAACGTGAGAGAGGGACTGCAATCTTTCAAAACTCCTCTATAAACTTTCGATAATAGCCAGCCAACCCGAGAAATCCATGCACTTCACACACATTTTTAGGCTGCGGTCAATCCCTGAGCACCTGAATTTTACTCGGATCTACAGAAACTCCTTCCTGTGATAAGATATGGCCAAGAAAACCGACTTTGTCCAACCAGAACTCGCATTTAGAAAACTTCGGATATAGCTGGTGCTGACATAGAATCCTCAGAACTATCCTCAAGTGCTCCTCGTGTTCTTTCTTCGTCTTTGAATAGATCAAGATGTTGTCAATGAAAACAACGACGAATTTGTCCAAATATTCCTTGAAAACACGGTTCATCAAGTCCATAAACGCTGCAGGGGCATTAGTAAGTCCAAAAGGCATAACAAGGAACTCATAATGCCCATACCTCGTTTGGAATGCCGTTTTCTGAATATCTTCCTTCCGGACCTTCAACTGATAATAACCCGAGCGTAAGTCAATCCTGGAAAACACTCGGGCACCCTGTAGTTGATCAAACAAATCATCTATCCGAGGCAGTGGATACTTATTCTTCACTGTCAGCTTATTCAACTCTCTATAATCCACGCACATCCTGAGAGTCCCGTCCTTCTTCTTAACGAACAGAACGGGCGCACCCCAGGGTGAAAAACTGGGTCGGATGAAACCCTTATCCAGCAACTCCTTAAGCTGAGTTTTCAACTATCTCTATTTAGCAGGCGCCAATCTGTATGGATTCTTAGACACTGGCGCGGAGCTCGGATATACATCAATGGTAAATTTGATCTCCATGTCTGGCGGTAATCCGGGAAGATCATCAAGGAAGATCTCAGAGAATTCTCTGACTATAGAAATGTCATTCAGCTTTACTCCACTGAGCAACTGAGTATCAACTACTGTGGTCAGATAAATCGAGCATTCACCTTTAAACTGCTCGTTAACTTTTATGGAATAGGAAGTAGGCGACCCACTCAACCTGTGCATCGCCTGATATGCAAACTCGGCTTTACCCGGGGGCCGAAAAGTCACAATCCCGGATCGACAATCGATGGCGGCAAAGTGCTGTGATAGCCAGTCCATCCCGAAGATAAGATCGTAACGCTCTATGCTCATAACTATCAGACAAGCATAAAAGGTATTATCCCCCACTGAGACGACATTACCCTAGAGAATACGTTCTGACTGCATATGCTCTCCTGATGGCAGCATCACTCTATACTCGAACTCTGCTAACTCAGACTCTAATCTCAATCTAGTCATGCAAGTAGTTGAGATAAAGGAGTGCGTAGCTCCCGTGTCTATCAAAGAAAATACAGCTACGGCCATAATCAAAATAGTACCTGCTATCACTTAGGGCTGAGCCTCATCGTCAACATCGCCAGGTTCGATAAAGGCAAAGATTTTGGGCATGACCCTCCTCTGATCATAGTCTGACTGCTCACGGCCTTGCTTCGGGCAATCTTTAACGAAGTGGCCGACTTTCCCACACCTATAGCATTTATCTGTGCCCACTCGGCACTCACCACTGTGCTCCTTCTGACACTTAGGGCACCGAGGCATCTGAGAAGCCCCTTGCACCTCTTTTCCCTTCCCTGGATCATTGCCTCCCTCTAAAGGCCTGTTAACGCCCCGTTGTTGTTGTTGTGGCTGTCCTCTTGGTTGCCAGCCTTTATTTCTGAGCTGAGGGTGGATCTCACGAAAAAAACCTTTAACTGGCTCCCTTGGTTTAACATAACTCTGATCAACGGCCTCTATCTCCAGTGCCCTTGCCACAATCTCATCATATGGCACATTCCGTACCCCTGATTTGGTAAGGCTCTTCTTAATTTCTTGACTAAGCCCTTGCACAAACCTGCATACCTTGTCCTCATTAACACTAACCTGACGCGGCGCGAATCGGGACAGGGCCTCAAACCTCCTCACATACTCAGCAATCGAACCAACCTGCCGTAGTTGCATGAACTCCACCATTTTCGCCTCTCATACTGTATGAGTGAAGTACTTGTCATAAAATACCGTCCTGACTATTCCCAACTCATTATCGTCACGTCGGAGGTTGTCTTGATGGAATCCCACCAAAATCGGGCATCGAGTGCTAAGTGGTAAGTCACCAACGCAACATTCTCTCCATCCTCTATACTTGCGTAAGCCAGCATGTCCTCCATGGTTCGAATCCACTCCTCGCCTAAAGAGGAATCTGTAGATTGCCCGTTGAACACGGGAGGTTGGAGCTTCTGGAACCTCTCCATTCCTCGATTACCAGGAGTCGCTGTCTCCCAAGCTCTAATGCCCTCACGGTCTATTAGGGTGCCCAGCTGCTGGGACTGTCTCTCCATTTGTTGAGCTTATCGTTCCATGTGTTGGGATTGTTGGGCAATAAATTCCTTAAGCTGGTCTATCGTATCGTCTCTGTCATCTCGGTCATTCCCTCGACGTACTGATTTGTATAACTCCTATATAAAAGTTAAAACGAATACTCTAAGAATCGAAATCAAATAAAGTATTAAACATACTTACAGTTGACGAAGGATGGCGTAGTGGCTTTGCAGTCGTGCAGTCTACAGAACCGTATTTAAAACCCGGGGGCTCTAATACCATAACTGTACCGACCCTTACACTGTACCCTTATTATCCCGTATTATTTTTTTTTATCATTACAAACTTTAAGTTTATAGTTTAAGTGGAAAACATTTGAAAACCTTTTAATAAAACGTATTTAAGGTAAAGAAAACTAAATAAAACATTTAAATAAAACAATTAAAACAATAAAACCATCGGCCAACAACTCGAGGGGCAAAATGGACAATTGTCCCAAAAACTATAGGGGCGATCGATCGCCCCATTACCAGGCGATCGATCACCTGAACAAAAATTGGAGGGGCGATCGTTCGCCCCTCACACTGGCGATCGATTGCCCCGCGATCGATCGCCACGCTCTCTGGATTTTCCAGAGAGCGGCGATCCTAGTTGTCAATCGATCACCACCTTAGGCGATCGATCGGTAACCTCCCTGGAATCCGAAATTCCAGGGGGAGCTCGCCTTTCTCTTCTTCTTCTTTCTTCCTTCCTCCCTGCACATTTTCCTTACCACACATACACACTAAAACATTACAACATAAAACCATACTAAAAACCTTTCATAATCACCCACTCGTAAACTACCGACCATCCCCTCAACCCACAATCAAAACGAAATAAAATCTCGTGAAAACGAACTGCGTGGAACCATTTGAAAACCAAACGAAATCCCTAAGAAATTCAGCAATCCTGCAGTTCATTAAACGACAGGTTTAACAAAACGTTTTATAAAACATTCATCCATTATTCAGATCCAACCAACCTAAAATGTATCTAACTATACAATTAACCTATCTAATCCACCGTTAGCCCAAAATAACCCAAACACCCTCAAAACTCTTACTTACATCCCCACAGGTCAAAATGCACACCGACTGCTCAGCACACTCCCACGGACCATCGTTCTTCAACTGATCATTCCTCGGGTGGAGGGATCTCGTCCTCACATGTCTCGAAATCACCTACACCATACAGATAACTATGAGCTAAAGGCTCAGCAAGTTTCGTAAATGCGAATGCATGCTGTGCATATGAGTTTCGTAAACCATATAGACATTTTCCTCATTTAGTGGCATAACATAACATCACCGGAGCCAACTCTCAACAGATGGAGAGGGCACGTCCAGCGGTTGGACAGCCCTTTCCATCTACCGGGGGGAAAACATGCTTCCATCCGTAAACAGCCATGTCTGAACCCCACCCCGTCGTGACCAGATTACATACATTAGTTTTCATTAGCTCATTTCATGTTTTTCTTAAACACGTGCGAAAATTCACTTTCATGCTATTTTAGAAAACGTGATGCATGAACAATTAAAATGCGTAAAATAAACATACAACATATATACCATCAAGACTATAAAAACATAACCTGTGTAAACAACTAATCCTAACTACCCTAACCAAAGCAATTAAACAACAAGCTCTGAGATTTTCCTCAATACGACTTCGACGTACGGTGTAGGCCAATCGGTCATAGTAAGTCACGAGAACTTACATCGCGTCCGTTGCAATTCTAGTTCCATCCACGAGCGTTGTTCACCTAAGGCAAATCCACAACAATCGTCGTTAAAGCGCGTTTAAACTATTAAACGTCCAAATTAGCAAACCCTTAACTAAAGAAATTTCTTAAAACTCTAATTTAGTTCATTGGGGCATTTAATCGATCACCTTGCGCTCGTTATTCATAAAACTCCATTAATGAGATTTCTCCAAACCTCAAACATTCGATTTTTCAAGTTTGACAACAAGCCTACTCATTATGTCGTCCAACAATTACGAATACGTCCACTAGAGGCATTATCACCCCAAACCTATTGGTTTCTTTAAATCACGTTTTTAACGAAACCTAACCGTATAACTCCGTGTAAAATCGATAACTAAAGTCCGAAAACCATAAAACCTTACCTAGAGCGTTGATTGGAGGAGGAAACACGAAGAACCGGAGTCGTCGGAGAGAAGCTTCGTCGATGGAAGTGGAATCGCGCACGGAGGAGAGAAAAATTGCCTGGGAGGGAGAGGAAGAAATCGTGAAGTGCTAGAGAAGAAAGGAGATGTGATTTATTTATAATATTGACTTGTCAAATGACCATTTTGCCCTTCCTTTGATTTTCTATTTGTTTCGTCATTTGTTTCGTTATTTAGCTAACGATTCGGTTTCTCCAAATTTCCTTATTTTGCCAATAAATCCAACTTATTACTAGGGTTCTATTAAAATTGTCCGTACACAAAACGGACCTCATTTACTATTTTTTACCAAAATATCTTTTATATTACGAGAAACATAAAACCCTCGTAATTTGCGTTACGACTCTAAACATTCCAGAAATTTTCTCAAAATCCATATTAATTATTAGGATCGTAATAACGCTTTTTTTTCTCGAAACTGACTCAACTTGACATATTTACAAAAATGTCATTTTATATTGAATTTACAAAATCCCTTAAGGAACCGGGTGTTACATTCCATCCACCTTATTTAAAATTTTGTACTCAAAATTTGATTATACAAACAATTCAGGATACTTAGCCATCATATCCTGCTGTCGCTCCCACATAGCCTCTTCCACCTCGTGGTTCCAAACATGGAGTTGAGCACAATTTGAACTCTTGTGTCTCAAACATGGAGTTGAGCACAATTTCTTATCCCCTAGAATCGCTCAACAAAATGGTGTTGTTGAGAGGAAGAATAGGTCTCTTCAAGAGCTTGCTCGGACCATGCTCAATGAAAATTTTCTTCTAAAATATTTCTGGGCAAAAGCTGTTTCCACAGCTTGTTATGTACTAAATCGTGTCTCCATAAGATCGATTTTAGAGAAAACCTCCTATGAGCTATGGAACGGCAAGTCTCCTAGTGTTAAGTATTTTAGAGCCTTTGGTTGTAAATGTTTCACTCTTAACATCAAGGATAATTTGGAAAAATTCGATTACAAGACGGATCTTGGAATATTCCTTAGATATTCATTAACCAGTAAAGCTTATAGGGTGTTCAATAAAAGAACACTAGTTGTAGAAGAATCCATGCATGTCAATTTTGATGAGACCCCTCAACCCACAATCAATGTGGATGAGAATGATATTTTAGAAAAGTAATTGGATTCTCTCTCCTTAGACAAACCCTGTGAAACCATTCAATGAGAAAATTCTTTAGATTCTTCTTCAAAATCCTTAGAAATAGTCCCTACCAAGGATGAAAATGATGTTTTGCCTAGAGACTGGAAATTTAACAAAAATTATCCTTTAGATGAAGTTCTAAGTGATCCTTCGTTATGAGTCAAAACTAGAGCCTCCCTTAGAAATCTTTGTGCTAATGTTGCTTTCATATCACAAATAGAGCCTAAGAAGTTTGAAGAAGCCGAATTGGATAAAAATTGGATAGTTGCTATGCAAGATGAATTAAACCAATTCGAAAGGAACAGCGTTTGGAAACTTGTTCCAAAACCCGATAATCATCCCATTATTGGTACCAAATGAGTTTTTAAGAATAAGATGGATGAAAATGAGATTGTGGTCAGGAACAAAGCTAGGTTAGTTGCCAAAGGGTATAATCAAGAAGAAGGAATTGACTTTGAGGAAACCTTTGCTCCTGTAGCTCGTTTAGAGTCAATTAGGATGCTCTTAGCATTTGCTTGTCACAAAGACTTCACATTTTTTCAAATAGATGTAAAAAGTGTTTTTCTTAATGGATATATTCGAGAAGAAGTCTATGTGGAACAACCTCAAGGTTTCGAAGCTTTTGATAGACCTGATCATGTGTACAAAGCTTAGGAAAACTTTATATGGACTTAAGCAAGCTCCTAGAGCTTAGTATGATAGGTTGAAGAATTTCCTTGAAGAAAGGAAGTTCAAAAAGGGTAATACCGATTCAACCATTTTTACCATGCAAAAGGACAAAGACATTCTAATAGTTCAAATCTATGTTGATGACATCATATTCGGTTCTACAAATGTATCACTTTGAGATGAGTTTGCCACTCTTATGCAAAGTGAGTTTAAAATGGGAAAGCTAAAATTCTTCATATGATTTGAAATTTGTCAAAAACCAGATGGAATTTTCTTCTGCCAAGAAAAATACATCAAAGACATCCTAAAACGATTTAGATTAGAGTCTTCTAAGTCCTCTAGAACTTCCATGAGCACAACTACAAAACTGGACAAGGATGTGAATGAAACAAGTGTTGATATTAAGAAGTACAGAGGTATGATTGGATCCCTTCTATACCTCACTGCTAGCAGACTTGACATCCTCCATAGTGTGTGCTAGATTCCAAACTTCTCCTAAAGAATCTCACTTAACTGCTATTAAAAGAATTTTTAAATATCTAAGTGGGACATATGATTTAGGTTTATGGTACCCGAAGGGTACATCCTTTGATCTCATAGGATATTCTGACTCCGATTATGCTGAAATTCTAGTAGATAGGAAAAACACAAGTAGAACATGTCAATTCCTTGGTGAGTCTCTTGTTTCCTGGTACTCCAAGAAGCAAAATTCTGTTACATTTTCAACGGCCGAAAGTGAATATATTGCTGCTGACAGTTGTTGTGCACAAATGCTTTGGATGAAGCAAACCTTGGAAGATTACAATTTATTCTATGATAGGATTCTAATTAGATGTGACAACACTAGTGCAATTAACATTTCTAAGAATCCTATCCAACACTCTAGGACTAAGCATATTGATATTAAATATCATTTCATTAGAGATCATGTTCAGAAATGTGATATCACCTTAGAATTTGTCAACTCTGCAGATTAATTGGCAGATATCTTTACAAAGTCATTAGATGAGAAGACCTTCAATAATATTATAATAAGGCTAGGTCTCATTAGGAATGAGAAAAGTTAAGGTTCTATTTTTCTATTGGAGAAAATTAGCCAATAAGCAGTGTGGTCAATAAAGAAATGGACGATCTCCAAGAGTTATTTCTCTCTGAAATGAATGGACGTTCTCACAATGGACATTGACAATGGACGTTCACAATGGACATTGTCACAATGGACGTTCAAAATGAACGTTGTCACAATAGACATTGACAATGGACGTTCACAATGGATGTTGTCAAAATAGCTGATAAAATCTTTTGAAATGTTAACTTTCGAAAACCCTTCTAAAACCTCTCGATTTCTTTCGTTCGTCCAGCGATTCCTACTTTCACCTCCAGGAACTCTCTGAACTTCGACACCGATCAAAAATCTCTCCAAACTCCGTCTTTGTCCAAAAATTTAAATCATTATCAATGGCATCTTCCTCTCGCACAGACCAAGTCTTCTCGCGAAAAAAGCAAAAGACTTCTCATCTAGCGGATGCACAGGCTGTCGCTGTTCTTCTGCCTCTTACATGGCCAAATCACGAGTTCATTAATTAGACCGCTTTTAATAGGTACTATGAAGGCTTTGAAATCAAACCTCATATTCGTTCTAGAGGAGTAGTTTTTCGCGACTTGTCTGGTTTGGACTTAGAATAACCATTACTTAAGATGTGATTAATGAGGCTATTTGATTTAGAGTCTCATTATTGTGAAACTCCGATTAGGATTTTTTATGCCAGTTTGGATCATTCTACACGACCTCTCGTTCTTAGGAGTTATATCTATGGACGACATATTGAACTGACTCAGGAAGCTATCCATGAAATCCTCTACTGTGAGTTTCTGAATCGTTCACGGAGATTCTTTGAGACAGTAAAGAATCCGTCATTTCTTGAGAAGCCATCAGGTAAGGACTTTGTGAAATTGATTGCCAAGGATCCTTCTAACTATCCCCTGAAGTTGAAGAGCAAGGATTTGAACTTTAGGGCAAGAGTCTTCCACTAGATTATCCACTACAACATCTTTGCCTTCGATGGTCATAGAGACCATGTTAGTAGAATGGATCTATTCTTGCTTGGTCAGCTATTCAAAGGTGAACCATTTCATATTGGCTACATTGTTTTAAATCAGATGCTTCAAGTTGTCTACAATGTATCCAAGTCTCTGTCATACAATCTTCTGCTCATGAAGATTTTTCAAAGGTTTGGTGTCAGATTACAGGATTCTGACACGCTCTTAGTCCTGAAGAAATCCGACTTCTTCTCGTCCTCCACCTTGTCAAGAATGGGAATAACTAGAAATGCTCAAGGTGTGCTGGTTGAGAAAGTTGGTTGAGGAGGTGTTTCAAGGCGCTTGATTATTGACGAAGAAAAAGAGGAAGAAAGTGCTCAAGATGACACTCTTCTTCCTGTCCTTGATCCTCTGCCACCTCCAGTTCTCCTTATTCAAGCTCCTGAAGAGGTTAGTCATGTTCACATTCACACTCAAGCGCCTGTGAGTGATCATGAACTTCCTCCAGTCCGAGCTGATATTCCCCTACAACTTCTTCCACGCCCAACCAGTCCAACTCCTGCTCCCTCTCCCACTAAGATTCTTTTATTGTCAGCTCGTGTTCCTCCTAGAACTAAAGGTCCTCCCACTTCTCTAGTAAGGAATTCTATTTCTGAGGAACAATATCATGAGCTTCGGGCAAGCATCGAAAGCCTTGGCACTGGTCAGGAATCCTTTCAGTCCATGTATCTTTCTCGCCAAGATCAGTTTGAAGCTTATGTCCTATCACAACTAGACAATCTCGCAGCTGCCATTCAAGGACTGCACAAACGTATTGATCTCATGGAATCAAATCAAAGTAAAGCTATTGATGATGTCGTCTCCTCTGTTAGATCCCATTCAAGTCATTTAACAGCGCAATTGCAGCGAGATTGTGACAGGGTTATCACTCATATTGGAGACCTTAGCACCCTTATGACTAGAAGTGCTGGTGAGCCCTCTAATGCGGATGAGAATTTGGATGAAAGTGACGAGTCTCTTGAGGCAGCTCGTCCAGCTACTTCAGTTGTTCCTTCAAGTGCTGAACCAGTGCCTGTTCCAATTATTGTTGATCAGCCAGCTACTTGTAATCCAGATATTGCTGTTGTTGGTGCTGTTCCTGCCGATCTTGCAATAGCTGACCCTGTTGATATGCCTATGGAAGATGCAGGGGATGCAATTAATGATGCCAGTGTTCCCCCTTTCTCTCATGTTGAGGAAATTCATCCTCAGGTGGAATCCCCTCCTGATAAGGATGATTTCCTTGATCAATTATGGGATATCATGCACTGGGAGAATCTCTCCTCCCCTGATAACTAGAAATATTTTTTTTATTTTTTTTAACACTGTGACTGATATATTTTTTTTAACACTGTAAATACTTAACATGTTGCCAAACTATGAATGTTTTATCATCTCGTCTGCCAAGTGTTGTGTTGAATACATTCCTCCTATAAGTATTTATTTTTTTATAATGTCAAAGGGAAAGAAGGATATAGAATTTACTGAATGCATAATTAAGAATTCACTGAATGCATACTTAAGGAATACTGCATAGAGTATTGTGGAGTATGTAAGTTTAAGCTAAAATGCAGATTAGTATGCTGAATCAGATCATATATTTGTCATCATAAAAAATGAGGAGATTGTTGACTTAAATAGTGTTTAAGTCTAATTATATTTTTGATGATTGTGATTAATATGAAATATATAAACTGAATAATTGGATTACTGTGTTTATTGCATTTATCTCGAAATGCCCTTTGAAAAGGGTATTATGTTTCTGATGTTTTTGGTTAAGTTATTAGTCCGACGCAGTCGTCCAAAGTAAAGACAGACGCATTCGTCCAAAGTACTCGTCCGACGCATAATCGTCCAAAATACTCGTCTGACATGTAATCGTCCAAAGTATTCGTCCAATGAGCAAGCATCCAAAATGTACGACAGAACAAAAAATTCGTCCAAACTCATTTATCCAAAGGGGGAACGTCTAGAGTCTTGACGACCAGACTATTAAAGACCACGAGTGATAGCGACTCCAGATCTCAACGGTTATTTTTCTGCGTATGGATGCTCTCCAACGGTCATATTTTTGTACAGAAACAAGGAGCCTTCTGAATGAAAAGCGGATTACAGATAAGTGTATAAAAAGAAGAATGAAGCTCGGGAGAAGAACTTTTTGTCAATCTTTTGAACAGTCACTCTGAACTCCTACGAGCTTACGCGATAATCTCTGTTTACACCTCTCTAGATCATAACTTGAGATTTAGTTTTTGAGAGAGTGTAGCATTGTGCTCAATATCTTCATCTTGTAAAAACTGTAAGGCAGTGGATTTACGCCCGTGAAGTTCAATCCAGAAGTGTAAAGGCAGTAGATCGACGCCCGTGAAGTTCGATCTAGATTTCTCGTGTGGAGAAGGAAAGAATCTTCAAGGGGAAGTCTTGGAGCGTGGAAGTAGGCAGAATTGGCCGAACCACGTTAAAAACTTCGGTGTCAATTTCTTTCTCTCTCTACTTTAACTTACTTGCTTGATTGTCTGCTATAATTTTAGTAATTGCATACAAAGAGAGTAGATAAAATAAACCTAATTTGCATCTTTAAAAAGGATTATGTTAAGAAATTTCTAATTCTCCCCCCTCTTAGACAATCACGATCCTTCATGGCTTTGGTTTAGTTTAAGCAAAAGAAGGAAAAAATAGGTCAAATATGGGAGTAACCGTTGGAAAGGGCTCGGCCACAAAAGCGCGCGTGCTCCTCCTTCAGCAGCCGACTTGATGAAAATTTTTGGTCTGTATGGCATCCTCTCATTGGTCTCTAGATCCAGCTGGAGCGAGGCTGAGTTGGCGTGAGTTCAAATGGTTGGAAGGAAATGATAAACATCTTCAATTTCGCTCGGCCGTGTGATTCCTCTCGCGCGCTTGATACTCAGCCGTGTGATCTCACACGCTCCTTTGATGATTGTGACGAAGACCGGGCCAGCTTTACATGCATAAGTAGTCCAAGCTCATCATTGAGTAATTCATATAATAGGTTACTTTCAAGGGTGATCTTTTAGCTGGTCCTTGTAAGTATAATCATCGCATTGGACCTTGCATTTATGTGTCTCCCTTGGTTTCGGTGGTAAGTTTTGTGGCCAAATCAATCAAGTGTCAAACCGTAGCCAACCAAACTATCGTAATCTAAATGCATGCATGATTTAAAGGAAAACAAAATGACAAATGTTTGCCAAAAGAAAATACAAAGAAGAAGTCAAATGTTCGCTCAAAACAAATACATAAGAAAATTTGGTTACATAGTGTTGATTTTGGGAAGACAAATTCTCTTTTCTTTGTGACTTGAATCCAAGGGTAATTCCCATGAGAGTGCGTGCAAAGGTTTATTCATGTCCATAGAGTTCGGCTCCCACTTTAAGTTAGCAAAGTTTTTCATGCCTGCAAAACTAGCAAATGTGTTAGTTAAATTATTAAGAGAAGTACTTACCTTGGCTTGGGAACGGGTTATCGGCCTTCGTGGCATATAAGTGAGCTTATGGGAACGATGAGTTGAAAGGAGGGGATGAGGCAATGTAGTGGGCTTGGGGTGAAAGGACGACAGTTTGAGGTTCTGGGAACGATGAGCTGAAAGGAGGGGATGTGGCGATGTAATGGGTTTGGGTTGGTGCTTTGGGGGTATGGATGGGTTGATCCGGTGGTAACATGTTAGGAGGGGATGTGGCGATGTAATGGGTTTGGGTTGGTGCTTTGGGGGTATGGATGGGTTGATCCGGTGGTAACATGTTAGGGCTGAGTGGCCCAGTTTGTTGCAAATCTGGCATCGAGGCCTGAACTGATTTGGGGTCGAGGAGATTCCCAAGTAGTTTAGGGAGAGGATGAACCGAGTGCATTCTAATACTTCGCAGCCAGAAAATTAGAGCGGAACGGAGCATTGTTGAACGACTGAGGATTCCATCCTGGTCAAAAAGAACATTGAGCTATGACATTTGCTTGGATCTGGTTTGGCAGGGCAAGAGAGGCAAAAGAGTTTTGTTTTTCCTGCCGAAAGTCATATCTATGAAGTAAGCTATAGATATCTTCCAGTGCAGGTTGGTCCGGGCAATTTGTGATGAAAGTAACAAAAGCATTGTAGTCACTGCCCAGTTTGTTGAGAAAATAAATCACCTGGTCACGGTAGGAAACAGGCTCTCCAATTTCCGATAGTGTATTGCATAGGGAAATGGTTTTCTGAATGTAACTATTGGCGGAGATGCCATCCTTAGACAAAGAGTGGAGCTGACTGCGAAGGTCACTAATTCTAGCTAAAGAAGAGGAGGCAAACATCCGAGCGAGAGCAAGCCAAATTTCAGCAGCGGTAGTGAAAGAGATGAACTCTAGGAGAAGTTCTTCAAAGAGAGAGAGAAGAACATCCAACTCATTATAAGTCGGTTGTAGCGCTGCCATGTGATGAACTCTAGGTTGGGTTGAGAGGAGAGGGCATTCAAAAATTGAGCAGGCGGTGGGCAGGAACCATCGAGGATGTTATTAACTCCATTGGCGATAACGATGTTCAGAATTTGAGCTTTCAATATCAGGTAATTTGTGTTGTCCAGCTTGATGGTGATCATTTGATTTATTGAGGGAAAAAGGGAGGCGGGGGGAAGAAAGAGAGGCCAAAGGTGAGGAAAGAACAGTGGAGCTGGAGGACGCCATTTTCTTGGCTCTGATACCAAGTTAGAAAATCAAGCAGGGCAACAAAAGATTGAAGAAGAAGAAGAGGAGGATGAAGAAGATGAGTACACAGAGAGAAATTGAAATTTGAAAAGAATGCTTCTGCAAAATGTTTTCTTCTCGATAAGCCGAGATATGTACAAGCAACAGAAGAAATGATGATGGGAAACAGTGATTGAAACGACTGCAACGAAACTATTAAACAAAACTGAACTAAATGGTAAACTAAAATTGTATACTGTAATAAAAATCTCTCCGTTTGCGATGGATTGTTTGGGAAATGCTAAATAGTTGGGGATTGAGGCAAGTTTTCCAACTTGAGACGTCGAACTTCACGAGTCCGGCAAGTCTGCATTATCGCGGATGAGGACGAACAGCGAGACGCGTTCTGGGTAATACCTTGGGCCGCGGTTCAACACATTGGGCCATGGGGTGGGCTTCGGTTCAGTCCATATTAGGCTGGTTCAATGGCCTGAGTTGTGGGCGGCGTATAGCTCCTTTTGGGTCGCGGTCCAGCACTATTTGGACTCCGATTTTAGATTTGTATTAACCCAAATTTGTGTTTTTACTCTAATTAAATTATGGGCTATATTGAGGAATGAAAAATTCAGAATTTAAAAGATAAAAATTTCTCGATTAAAATTTTGATTATTTTAAGAAGGAGAAATTGAGAAACTAAATTGATAAATTTTAGCCCAAATAATTGATTTCATTTTAATTAGGTGCCCAAGAATTAATTAATTTTGGACCGTGAACATTGAGCTTGGATATTGTGGGCTTTGGACCGTGGTAGGTCCACTCGAGGTAGGAATTTAATTTTTCATATATTAAATAATTATTTTATTTTATAAAATAATTGATAAATTCATTGTTACTGTTGCACTTTATGACATATGTCATTTTATGCACGTTTCCATTATAGTTCATGATAAACTTGTTTTAACTATAGTACGAGACAACTAACTGACAATTGTGTCGTGTCCCTGTGTGCAAAATCATATACCTGATTAGGATATTTTATATGGTGTTGGTGATTATTTGATATCATTGTTTTCATTACATTGTATATGACATGATATGCACAGAAAACGTAAATCGCTCCATTTTATTTCATATTTTTATTTGTTAAACTGAAAATAAAAATTCATTCATATTTTGTTTAGTAGACTCACCCCAACGACATCCCTTTCAGGATGCAATCAGGAAGACAATATTGTTCAGGAGTAGGCTCGGCGATAATATTGTTCTAAATTATTACTTTCCTAAGATTTTATATTTAATTTTTATTGAGATTGTAAACTTTTAATTTATTTAATTTGTATTCGGCACATTTAATTCTGGACATGTATCATTGCATTATCTTAGAAGTCACTAAGAATTTATAAATTTATCACTTTTGATTTGGCCCCTGATTAATAATTGTAATGAAAGTCTTTCGCAACCTATTTTATTAAAACTAAGTTTAAGGGTTGGATGGCTCGATCCGGTATTTATGTCAAGTTGTTCTTCCATTCTGTCTCCAATCTCTTTTGAGACACGATAGGGTCGACCCAACCTAGTGTCGAGAGGCCTTGGTTAGGCTCAAGGGCCTCCGTTCGTCGGAGGTCGGATTGGGGCGAGAAGATTGGGCCGTTAGTCCGGCCCAAATGAAATGGTTAAAGGGCAGATCATAACGTCGACGTTCGAACGAGACAGCAAAGCGATAAGAAACTGCTGGAGCAAAGCGAACTCACTGATGCTCTTCTGTTCATCAATGGATTCCTTATGGGTCCCCCCCATTCTTTGTTAGAAGAAGCCAAACATGGCCACTCTCTCTCCACTTCCTCCCTATAAATCCCGCCGTCCTTTCCACGCAGACTACACCTACTCTCTCTCTCTCTAGACGGATGAACCTCTTGACAAAAACCAGGAAATATTCATTCGTTAATTACGGTGAATACTCTCAAGCGAATCTCAAACCCTACAAAAGACAAAAAGAAACTCCACTTTGCTGAAGATCGAGCTCATTCCTATCATTACTCTCTCCTCTGCATTAGAATTCAATTTTCTGGCTTGTCGACCTTGTTTCCCTTTTTCGCGCCTCGAGTCAACTTCTATTTTTGGATCTGGTTTTATCGGAGATGAGAGCATTGGAGCTTTAATTTTCAGGTTTGAATTCATTTTTTGTTTTTGTCAATTATTTTTCGAGATCAAAGTGTTGGAGATTTGATACACCTAACTAGATTCCTGCTCGCATCATGCTTGCCTTCATTTCTCATCTTTTCTCGTTATTTTCTTTATTTCTCGCTGCTACGTGTACCATAACTGACACCCCTCGATGTTTTATTATATGTGAACTCTCGTCCTTGAACTTCTCTTCAAATTTAGTGAGCATCGGAGCCTCATCTTACTTGACTAGGACTCATTTCATTTTAGTGGGCCAAAAAAAAAGTGGAAGATGTGCAGTTACTTCCTGATGATGGAAATTGTTCGGACATTATATATCAGATGTTTAGATATTCATGTTTTAAATGGGTGCCAAATATACAAAACACATCACTAAGTATTCCTTGTCGGGATAATTTTTTTGCAGTATAGTCTAGAAGAAGTTTATTCCTAACGGTGTAGATGCTAATTTTATTAGATTTTGGCATGATCACTTATGTGCTGATTTGGATTTATACTAGTTGTTACTAAATTGCTGCCAGGAGATGAAGCAGGCGAAAGTTTATTTGTGGATTTACGGAGAATGGTTTGGGAAATTGGTTATTAAACCTTGTATTTATTAGCCTATTGGCTGGTACTACTTTTGGATGCAAATTTATTGCTTATGCCGCTTTGTTAAATGAAAAAATATGTGGGATGCCTGGACAAAACTTTCTGAAAGACAAAAAATCCTCCAAATTTTGTCTTTGTATTTTCAACTTTGTAAAATAACAATATAAGAATATAAAGTCAAAAGAAACTTACCAGAAAAATTATTCCAATGGAGGGGTTTCTTTATGATGGAATTTCATAGAACAATGATACCAGAAGTTAAACCCTTTTTCCAAGTTTGAAAAGTCAACGAATGATGCCATCTGATCCTCGTGTTAGAGGTACAACTCTTATTTCTTTATGTTTGAAAAGAAATAAAATGAAATTTAGATTTCCATATTTTGTATAAAACTCTTTGTCAATGAGTTCCGACTAAAAAATGAAAGAGAGGGTATTTGTTTTCTCGCCGGGTTATCTAGTGAATATACTTCTCGGCTTATAGCATGTTATCATTTGAAGGTTTTTGCATTGAATCTGGCTTCATGTATTGAAAGATGAATGTGGAAGAACATTGTTCTTCATTCAATGGCAGAATGTTAAAAGTTATGGTTTTCCATAGACAATTAGTATATAATGATCTAATTGTGTTGTTTATAGTATTTTTGGCATGTATCACGAAAATAAAACGTCCACTACAACCGTGGCGCCTCATAAAGTTCAAGTAGCAGCACAAGCTTCAAATGCTCTAGGGAGTGGGAAGCAACGGTTGCGATGGACATCAGATCTTCATGACCGCTTTGTGGATGCCA
Source organism: Begonia masoniana (assembly GCA_022432975.1). Lineage (NCBI taxonomy): Eukaryota > Viridiplantae > Streptophyta > Magnoliopsida > Cucurbitales > Begoniaceae > Begonia > Begonia masoniana. The sequence goes on from CM039505.1 coordinate 49,129,424, forward strand.
TTACACAACTTGGTGGCCCAGATAGTGGGTATTTTTTTTTTAATTATGTTATTAATATTAAGTTTGGAAAGCTTAAGTTAGGAAAACCTTAAAATAAATTTTGAATGTAGTTAAGAAAATAACGGGGAACTTGGCTGGGGGAAAGAACATTGTTAACATTTTAGTATGTGCTAACGCTTTTAATAACTTAAATTATTTCCTTATTCTCACCTCCTAATCTGATCAATGTGGTGTTTTTCATTTGTCTCTCTACCTTAATTATGTTAATCAAATACATGCCATTTCTTAACTTGATTTGTAGTTTTTTTTACTTTTGCTGCTATTTGGTAATTATATTGAAATATATTTTGTTGTATGGTCTTCTTTCTTCTTTTAGGTTTGTTTGGCTTTTCTATGTTCCTTGTCATAATAAAATCTCCTTATTCTTTTCTTAATTGCATCTCTACTTATGTTTTAGACTGGTTAGTTTCTTCCCCGTGTCTCTAAAGGAGAAATTGTTGTATACATACAGCAGTAACCTTCATCAGCTGTGCTCACAATATAATTTTTTTCATGTCAAATTTATTGTGACCATTTTTGCGATCTTAATGATAAAGCTCACTGGACCAGATGTATCCAATAACTTCTTTTCTATAAGGGCGTTGTTTCTTTCCTTCCTTTATCTGGTGGTTTCTTTGCCTTTCAGTTACTTCAAAATAATCATATCATACTTACACCAACAAGAAGTTTTTTTTTTTTTTTGTATTTTTTTGGTAGCAATTAATAGATATAGATTATAATTAGTTTGGTACGTCAAAGAGTAATAAGGTTGAATCCTCTTTTAAATCTAGCCAATTGATTTATATCTGCTTTCAAGTTTGACAATGAAACAATATATGAGGAGCTACCAAAATGCTAGGGTGAAGGATATCTAGCAACCAAACACAACTTGTTACCAAAAAAAAGTACCTGAAGGTAACGCTCTATCTTAAAAATAAAGCCTACCTTTTCTTACAGCCAAATTACCCAAAAGATCGCCACAACAACGCAAATCCTTCACCAAGTTGCACTTTTTTGTTGCAATGATGAACATGTACAATAACATCCCAAGTGTATCATGGATCAACCCAGAGATATTAAACTCATGAAGAGTCAGAGCCAAAATGGTCTACCATAGTTGAAGTTGATAAAGAATTATTTCACACTAAAGTGTTCTATACTTTCTTCTTCCATTCTAATAGAAGAATACCAATTTCAGGTGAGACAAATAAAAGGATTTCTTTTTGGATCTTATCACAAGTATTATACCTTCCAAAACCTACAATCCACATGAATACAAGGATAATACCCACCATGGGGATCATCAAGAAAAGGTTTTCTCCAAAGAGGACACACGTCCATTTATATATCTGGTGTGGTTGAGGGGAGAAAGTTCAAAGAATAGCAAGAAGAATATAGGGCTTCTTTGACCCCAGGGAGGTTAACTCTCATTAAAGAAAGGTTGTAGTTTGTGGTTATATTTGAATAGGGAAGGGCAACTGAATCGACTATAAAATTACACAGAATTCAATCATGTGTCTATCAACGCTAAAACTAGACTCCGTGTATTCATAATTGCAGGTTGTGTTTTTCTCTTCTCCTTTTAATATGGTTATGAATACTTTTGTCTTTGAACGTCTAGTCATGATTAAGACAGTGATAACTAGCTGTCAAAACTTCTCCTAGCAAATTTTATAACTAGAGATTTTCCAAACGTGGAGGATTGGTCTCTTCCTCCAAATTTCCCTAGATAATTTCATTATAATTTTTACGACTTGACCTTGGTTTCATCATACATACAACAGCTATTGGCTAACAGAAGGGTACATGACTTTGTAAATTTTAATAAGCAACTGACTTGACTGCCGTGCTACTTACTGCATGGTTCCCTTAATTATTTAACCTCTTTGCTTTTTTAAGATTCCTTGAGATAACTATATGCATTTTTTGTACATTTTTCCTGGTTTTTTTCAAGGAATATTAATTTGTTGGTGTAAAAATTTGCACAAATCTGGAAATTTGAAATTGCAATCAATGTTTATGTGTCAACTTATAAAGTAGTTGCTTTAGTCCTACTCTTGATTGCCGTGCTCTTTCAAAATAGTCAAGTTTTCACTGAATTTTACTAAGTATACTGCAGGGGCTACACCAAAAGGTGTTTTAAGGGTGATGGGGGTTCCAGGTCTTACTATATATCATGTAAAAAGCCATTTGCAGGTATTGGGTTCTTACGCCTACTACAATTCTGACTTGTAGTATGAGGCCACATTAATTTTGTCAGTGATTTGTATGTTTCTTCTTTAAATTTAGTGTACTTTCATCATTATTGTAGAAATATCGCCTTGCAAAGTACCTCCCGGAATCTCCTACTGATGGTAAAGACCACTCTTTTTGGATCTTTAGATGATTTGGAGCGTAATTGAATCTTTTTTGGTGTCTGTTGTACTAAAGAACTTTTTGTTGACCTTTAGGTTCTAAAGATGACAAGAAAAGTTCTGGAGATAGTCTATTCCGTGAAGATTCCTCCTCGTGAGCTACTTTATTTTAGGGATTCCTATTTTTTGCCTGGGTTGCTCGTGTTTTATAACATCACAGCCAAAATGCTGATTAGTTAAACGATATCTTCCAGGGACGTGCAAATGAATGAGGCATTGAGGATGCAGATGGAGGTTCAAAAACGGCTTCAGGATCAGCTTGAGGTTTTATTTGTTACTCTGCTTTTAAGATTATTATATTTGCATTATTCCCTAGAGACACATGACTGGAACTTGTGGAGACTCTTTAGAAAGTTACAAATTTTTGCTTTTGAAAGGTTCCTTTATTTCTTTTTCGAACAAATCGAAGGGGGGATCCCCTTACCTTACACACGTTCAATCCATTTATTTATGCCTACCCGCTTAATGTGCTGAAGTGGCTCATGATGACAGTCTTATGATCAGACTATTCCCAAAGAGCCCCCTAAAGAGTGACTCTTAGGGGTATGCGTAATCATTATTTGTGTTATCTGCAAACAATTAGTTTCAATATTTCCAGTTATTAGAAAAACAAATGGACTTACATTTTAAGACTCTTTCAAACCAAATGACAAAAGCAAAGTATCGGTTTTAATTTTTAATCTTCAGCTCATAAATTATATTTTGCTTCATCACCTAATGAGAATTATTATTCTACGCTATCAAGGATTTTATCCTATTCTGGCACCAAAGGTGTCTCTTTGCTACAAACGATAGATTTTTGTCACTAGCTGAATTTACATCACTGGATTTGAAGGATGTCAAACTATATATTACAGGTGCAGAGGCAGTTACAAATGAGAATAGAAGCTCAGGGTAAGTATTTGCAGAAGATCATTGAGGAACAGCAGAAATTAGGTGGCGTTCTGAAAGACACAGAGACATCGCCAGAGGCTGAGAATGGACGAAAGTCAGGCCAGGGAGAGCCAGCCACCGGTGATGCTTCTCCCGGGTCCTCGTCTTCCCGAAAGAAGCAAAGGCTGTACAACAGTAACAATAATGATTCCCCCAATCCATGGTGTTAGCATAAACTGACTAGGTAATGACTTTCCATCCTTAAACCCTGAAGTAATTTCAAAAGATAGGCATTGTATGAATTAGGATTCAAAACCAAGTTTAATGAACAGAATTATTTACGAGAGGATTGCACGAGGATTGGTTAGATGGGTGGTTAGTAATGTAGTTATTCGGAGGGTGGAATTTCATTAGATGTTTGTGGCTGGACTTTCTAAACCTTTGTGTATATATACTCATGGAAAATCCATTTGTAACCTTACTGAATACCACGTATTTTAGATTGTCTTCTTCAAAGTCTGCTTATATTTCCTTAGAACTGATGGCTAATCACTTCCCAAATTTATTGTTCTTTTCTATTTTAATGTAATTTTCTCTTCATCTTTTTTAATGGTTAATGATATTCTTTCCTAATTTCGGGAATTGCTGCGATAAGAATATTCAAATTGAAAGTTTCTGTGAGGTTAGATGTCGTTCAAATGTAACTTTTAGGATTTATATTAGGTTGGAGTTGATAACTTTATAAAATGGCACTTGTTTTTGGAGTTTATGATTGATTATAAGTCTTGGAGTCAATGCCATAATTCTGAAATTTATGAGTTGAATTTATCTATCACGTTCGGGCTAGTTATCATTTGGTCAATATTTTTGGCACATCTTGCTCTGTCTTCTTTCTTCTCTGCTATTATATTTGCTATTAAACTTCTGCAGTGTCTACCTCTCCGAGTTTTATTCTGTCGACCCACCCAACCAGATCGAAATTGCGTTGAACGATCATCAAGTAAAAACGAAGCAGGTAATTTCCATTTTTGAAATGATTAATAGAAGAGCAACCATGTTCAAGAAAACTTAAATTTTAGCCTTAGCTTGTAGAAGCATAAACAAGTGGGAGAAATTTGCTCCATTTAGAATCGTCACGATCCTAGTTTTGAGGGACTAGGAAGGATTGTGTGACACTCGCCGCCTAACAAATGGCACGAGTCAGGCTTTATATTGTGAGTTGATGGCACGAGTCCGTTAAGAGCCTTGTATTTGTTCAACGATTGAGCAAATATAATTTGTAAGCAAAAGTGAACTTTCATCGGTTCGTAAGATGAGTCGATGTGCTATCACGTCTCTTTGCTCTAAGAGCACAGTATGCATCATCATCACTGTGACAGCATGATCATTGTACGATGACTCATTTTCTGAAAATACAATTGAGTTATAATATTGAAAACAATTTTTCATGAATAAAAATGATCTTAAAAATCAAACCGAGCAAAACCGAGCAGCGTTGTAACCCTTAATTTTACAGCCAAAAAATAATATTGTCTCAAATAAAAATTTAGACAAAAATGATATTTTTAAGATGATTATTATGTGTTATATTATTACTATATTACAAGGCCTGGGTACGTGTCTTCACAAAAAAATTACATATTTTTTAATGAGAATTTATAGTCCTTAACTTTTGATAATTCAAATAAAAACTAATTAAAAGAACATAGATACGTTAATGGCCAGGCAAGTCTTGGTGGTTGCAGAAGATGTTGGGTTGATGCATCGAACCACCTAATTGACGTAAAAATCGTACAAATTATGATTAATAAACGAAAAAATATATAATTATCAAAGACATTTGCATACAAACATCTTAAATGGCACTCTCATAAATCAAACCAATATTTCACTTCTCACTCCAAGACACCAATTACCTTTTTTCGAAGTCAAATTGAAGCAAACGGGTAGTGAAAATTATCATGAGCATCAACTAAAATTTTACCTGAATTAGAGAGTTGGAAACCAAATGCATCACCTCTGATAATTTCTCTTTCTTTCTTTAAAAAAAGTTATTTATCCACATTAGTTGCATTTAAAACCCGAACCACAAACTTTTAAATGCTTCCTATGGAAGAAGCCCCTACAAATATCAAGCGTCATTGTCATATGAAAATTACTCTCACAACATGGATCGTGAAACCCAGATCGTGAGCCTTTTTCGTGAAACTTTTCATAAAACATTTTAGAAGACTCTTAGCTTCACTTAAAATACTTGTAAATAATCAAAAACATTCTTCAAACAGGTTGTGAAAGAATCATTGAAGAGTGGTGTTAAACTTTAGTTTGAAAACATTAAATATATATATATATATATATAATCAGCACCCTTGTTAGATTTTCTTCCCCAAACTTTAAAATTTTTCCAACCATTCCAAAACAACATTATACAATCGCATTTCAATATCAACTAATCATAAATCATTCAGACCCTTTAAATTTTTTAAACCATAAAACTTTCACAACATCTATCTCATTAAAATCGTAAATCTTATAAGGCATAGCGGAAGTCTTTGAACAATACATTTCATTGTTTATGAAAACATCCACCATTTTCCATTTACATCAAAACATTACTAACATCTACCAAATTCATTTAAACAAAATATTTTAAATCCATACAAAATTTATATTAAAACACTTAGGAGTTACCCACGGGTCAAAAGTCGCTCTAACAATCACAAACATCCACCATGAACATACTCCTTCAACTGAATACTTGATTCTAATAGAGGCCCGAAATCCTCACCTGTAAGTTCTTCACCTACATTACAAAGTTCAAACTAATGAGTCTAATGTTCAATAAATAATGCATAATAAAATGAATGCTCATGCACATGCTATTCGTAAAACCATGTAGTTTCTGTTTTTCTTATTTCTTTTCTTTCACTTGACATTAGTTATTGGAGGACATACTAGGGGAGAGTAGGTACATAATCTGGTCCTAGGCAGGGACAAAGTTCTGGTCCTGGGCATGGACAAAGTTCTGGTTCTGGGCATGTACATGTATTCTGATCCTGGGCATGGATAACCTAACTCAAGCCCCGCCCCACAAATAACCATTTACGTACATTTCATATTCGTTTCATTCATTTCGTTTTTCTTACATAAAATCGTTTTCTATGATTTCATAAAATGTGATGCATGATTCAGAAATAAAGCATATAAACATATTCTCAATCATCATATTAAAATCTCTAAACAATATCATCATTCAAACATGACATAATATTAACAAACCACAAATCCTAAAACATAATCTACCCATAATTACATACCCTAACAATTCATATAAATATCAAATTAATCCACCAAGTTCCTAACACCTTGTGATGTAGGCCGATAGGCAAAACACATGCAATATCACTTACTCAGAGTCCTTAACAATAAAATGAAGTCTGATCACTTTCCTTGGTTATTTGCAAATCTATAGCATGTGAATCAAACCATCAACATCACATTGAAATTCCATAACTCAATCATGCATAACATTTATCACACTTATCCAATTCAAGAAACTTCAAATCAAATGGCTTAAGCATCCTAATCAAAATAGTCTTAAACATTAAGCAACCAAAATCAACAATTTCATCTTTAAATCTCGGAATGAACCCAAAATTGACTAAACTTCAAAAATTCCATAACTTATTGTATACTTATCCAAATGCATTAATTCCAATGCCCAAAGTTCAATCAAGAAGTCTATTTTAACATATCAAAATCAATTAACAACTAAAACCCATTAGGTTAGGTTAACAATATGCAAACCCAAACTATCCAGATTTCCATCTTTGAACATTAATCCAACTTTAAAAATTTATAACTTTAATTATTCTTATCCAAATTCAACAATTCCAAAGCCTATGGATCACTTAAAGAGTATACTTTAACATGTTAAATTCAATTATCAAATAAAACCAATTGATTGAACCCAGAAAACCAAAATCTGAAATGCCCTGTAAACTCCCCCATTTTAACTATTCATCATCATTTTTGATGTCTATCATCCAATCCAAACCTTAAGCAACTATTAAAATCTATTAAAACATCAAATGAACCAAGAAATGGAGAAAAGAAAGCTCAAATTCATGCATCCATTGTAGGGTTCGTCAAACTTCAATTAAACTCAACAAAACCTCAACTCTTAAGCATTAACCCAAATCATCTTACCTTGAAGTGCTCGAGAGAAAGGAGAAGAGAAAATCGTGGGAGAGGGAGGATATAATTCTTCTTTTCCTTTAAATGAGGGTTTTACTCACTTAATATAAACTTCTTGGAGAAACCTTACCCATTAATGAGATGGAAAGGTAAGAACCCTTGGATGAAGAGTGAGGTGTCCTTATATTTAAAGTAAGCTTTTTCACTTAAAACCTAATTAATGGTTAGTTTATCCTAACTAATTAATTAGTCCATTTAGTTTCTTTTCTTCATCCTCATTCTAACTAAATTCAATTACCCTAACTAAATGTTATTCCTTTTTTTTTTGCCCCTTTAATTGCCAATTGCATCAATAATTTATGATTTACCTCAAGTTTAACTTTTTCATTCCATCATTTCATTTGACCATACTAATTAATATTCCCACTACTAATAATCGATCGTAATTTAACATAATTTATTATATGCTTAAATTCAATTGTATGATAAATTTTTGAGTGTTACATTCCACTCTCCTTAAATAAAATTTTGTCATCAAAATTTGCTTACCGAAAAGATCAAGATATCAACTCATCATATCATATTGTCTTTCCAATGTTGCTTCCTCCACATTGTGGTTGCGCCATAATACTTTCACCAATGGGATTTCATTGTTGCATAGCACCTTCACAGTAGATTCGAGAACTCTCACTGGCTTTTTCTTTGTAGGTTAATATAGGTTGAATCTCAATACTCCTCTGTTGTACAATCTGGGATAGATCACGTATACACTTCATCAACATTGACACATGATGGATATTTTATTCAGGCAAAGGTTCTTCATCACTATCAAACATGAAGACAAAATGAAAGACAAAATGATATAACAAACTTAAAGCATCGTACTGTGCAAAAGTTTGAGAGAATTAAAGAAGCTTAAACCTCCATATAACAAATCTAAAGCATCGTATTGTGCAACATAATCCATACCAATAAGAACAATTCCACAAAGCAATTCATAAAGAGAAAATGATACGACAGATGGTTTAAGAGAGAGGTTTCATTGTCCACATCAGTTCATCATTCACAGCAAGCTGAAGCCATAATCAGAAAGAAGAATGGAAAAAAAAAACTCTAATTGATTGAAATAGATTGATCGATTCTTTTCTATTATTCATATATTCAAAGAGCACACACAGATTTATAGAAAAAATCTAGGGTTTGCTCACTGGCTTATCAGCCACAATGTGTCTACGGACTTGAAGCTCGTACCGGCGCAGAGAGAAAAGGTAAAAAACGCACAAAGTTTCACACAAAGAATTGCAAAGAGAATTCAAATAAAAGCCTCAAGTAAAATACAGAACAACAGCATAAAAACAAAATGAAGAAATTTGCTGAGAAACGAAAACAATAGAAATAGAGAAACTCTTACCAGCAAAAATGATGATGCACAAGAAAGAAACACAAAAACCTATAATGCAGAACATATAAGTATAGAAATAGTGGAGAAAGATAGAGAAAAAAATTGAATGAAAGACTATAAACATGGCTGATCTCTGAGAAATGAAGAGCTGTAAATGAAAATCCTAGCATGAAGTAGAGTTTTAAAGCAGAAGCAGAAGCAGAATCAGAATCAGAAGAGTTGAGTTTTCAAACAGGAGCAGAAGAAGAGAAGAAGAAGAAGAAGAAGACGATAAGAGAAATGTTTTTCTATTCTCTTTGTGTTCAATCATCTGAGTATATACATGTACATTACCATGAATGGAAATAATGAGCATGGAAAAATGAGGGAGTCAGTAAACTAAACTAAATAATAACTAAACTACAACTAAACAGTAAACATTAAAACATCCTCTCAAGATCAAGGCCACAGGCCGAAGATCTTGGACGTAAAATCAGATAACGTTGACGGCGGGAGAGGCTTAGTGAGAGCATCAGCGAGCTGATTTTCGAACCAAGTAAACTTGACCATCAATGTTTTGTTGAGGACCTTTTCTTGAACAAAGTGAAAATCAATCTCAACATATTTAGATTTTGAATGTAACAACGGATTTGAGGCAAGGTATGTTGCACTAATATTATCACAGAGAATTAGGGATTCCTTAGTGGATGCAATACCCAATTCATTTATCAATGATTGGAGCCAAATCACTTCAGTTGCGTCTTTCGGTATGCTTCGATATTTCGATTCAGTGGTAAAGCAAGATACCACTTTTTTGTTTAGTAGACGACCACGAGATAAGATTGATGCCTAAGAAAATGCAGAATCCACTTGTACTCTTACGATCATTCGGACAGGAGGCCCAATCAACATCCGTATAACATGTTAGATTACAACAAGAAGATGGAGAGAAGGAGATACCTAAAGAGGAGGTACCTTGAAGATATCGTAGAATTCGTTTGATGGCTTGCCAATGGATGTCTGAAGGTGAATGCATAAATCGTGAGACCTTGTTCACAGCAAAGGCAATGTCCGATTGGGTGAGGCAACAATACTGTAAACCACCAACAATGCTACGATAGAGCAAACCATCAAGGAATGGTGTACTAGAATGTTTAGACAATATTGGTCCTGAAACTATAGGAGTAGAGACTGATTTGCAAGATAGCATGTTGGCCCTGTGAAGCAACTCAGAAATATATCGGGATTACGAGAAGGTCATACCATGAGAAGTGTGAGTAACAGAGATTCCAAGCAAGAATGCTAATGGTCCAAGATCTCAAACTTTGAATTACGAATGTAGATAAGTGAGTAGCTGATCAAGTAAAGATGCAGAGTTACCAATTATAATGATGTCGTCGACATAGACTAACATAATTATAATTAAGGAGTGCTGGCGACGAACAAAGAGTGATGTATCAGATTTTGAAGCAGAAAAACCCCCACTGTAGTAGTGCCTTGTATAGCTTGGTGTACCTAGACCGAGGAGACTGCTTGAGACCATAGAGAGCTTTGTATAATAAGCAAACGGCAGAGGGTTGAAATGAACTAATAAAACTTGGAGATTGCTGCATAAAAACTGTTTCTGTTAGATCACCATATAAAAAAGCATTGCAGATATCAGTTGTTTGATAATCCAACCAAAAGAGATGGCCAAGGAGAGAGTAGTGCGAACAGATGCTGGCTTTACAACCGGACTGAAAGTTTCATCATAGTCGATCTGTAATACCCGGCTCGTACGGATTTTGGATTTAATATATTATATTAATATTCTATTATATATGTGGCATTTTTGGTAAATATGTCAAATCAGGTCCTTTTTACAAAAAGAAAGCGTCATTACGATCCTAACGAATAATAGGAATTTTAAGAAATTTACGAGAATTTTTGGAGTAATAACGCTATATTCCGAGTAATTACCTCTATCGTAATGTAAAGAACGTTTTAGTAAAAATAGTAAACGAGGTCCGAATTGCGAACAGACAGTTTTGGTAAAGCCCTAGTAATAAGTTGGAGTGATTAGCAAAATAAGGAAATTAGGAGAACCCGAATCGCTAGACGATTAACGAAACGAAAGACGAGACAAATAGAATTAAGTGCTAAGGGCAAAATGGTAATTTTGTAAACCAAATTTTAATTAAAACATCACCACTCCTTATCCTCCACCATTTTTCACGCCAGGGAACTCCATTTTTGCGATCTCCCTTTCTGCCCGACGATTCCTCTTCACGCCGACCTCCGTTTTTCCTCCCGATCGTTCCGTTTTCTTCGTGCTTTCTCCTCCAATCGACGTTCTAGGTATGAACCTACAGTTTTAGAGCTTTTATTTCGATGTTTATGAAGTTTTAAACAATTAGGTTTCGTTTAGGTTTTGTTAGAAATCGAGATTTAGGGCTCGAAATTGATAGATTGTTATAGTTTACGAACGTATTGCACATATTAAACGTTATTGGAAGAAGTTAGGACAATTTAGGAGAAATGTTAAATTTGTAAATTTTGGGTTTTCGGAAAACTCGTAAATTGGATTTCGGGATATCGAGTATAGATTAATGGATTAAATGTCTCGATAAGTTAAGTTGGAATGTTAGGAAATCCCTTTAGTTAAGGTTTTGACAATTGGACGTTTATTAACTTAAACTCGTTTTAACGTCAATCCTTGTAAATTGCTTAGGTAATCAGCGCTCGTGGACGGAGGTTGAGCTGCTTTGGACACGAGGTAAGTTCTCGTGATTTCTCTGGCCGATTGGCCTACACCGTACATCGTGGTTGTCTCGAGGAGTTTTGGAGATGCGTTTATTTATTTGCTTTGGTTGGGTAGATAGGTTTAGTGCTTTTATAGGATATGTTTTAATAGCTTTAGTTGTCTTGATGGTACGTATGTTGTGTGTTTACTTTCTGCCGTATTGAACTGTTCACGCATCACGTGTTTTTAAAAGAACATAGAAAATGAATTTCTGCATGATGTTTTAAAGATAATGGCGATGCGGCCTGGAAAGGGGCTATTGATCTATTGTGTAGGCACGCAGGGGTCTGTCACAATACCGCATCTATTGCATACTCATACAGTTATGGTCACGCGAGATGGGGCTCAGGCACAGCTGTACGTATTGTAAGCGTGTACCCCCCTCTTCTAGCTGGAAAGAGTAGTCTGACCGCTGGATGGGCTCTCTCCGATTAGGAGGCTGAGATCTCGGTGACACCCACAGAGTAATGATATTGAAAATGCTGCATGATTTCTGAATACATACGCATAGCATGCATGTACATTTACGATAGCTTGCTGAGATTTTTATCTCATAGATGTCTGTATGGTGTAGGTGATTACGAGGAAACAGGCGAGGATGAGATCCCTCCTCTTGAGACATGAGTTCAGTTGACGAAGGATGGCTGCGGTGGTGTGCTGGCGCAGTCGATGCTTATCTGACCCGTGGGGACAGTATGTATAGATTCTGAGGTTTGGGATGTTTTTGGATTGATGGTTGTATAGACGTTTTAAGATGTTTGGTTCTGGTAGTTGATAGGTTTACATTTTAATGTTTTTAAACGTTTTGTAATTGTTTAGTGATTTTAAAACAGGAGAATATGTTCGGTTTTTAAACATATCTACGCAGTTCGTTTTCATGAAAATGTACTTCGTGTTAATTATATTTTGAATCGGTTTTGAGTGGAGTTACGAGAGCGTATGAATGTTGAGTTTTGGTTGGGTTTAAGTTTTATGATGAATGTTGCATTTGCTGGTAAAGAAGTGTGGTGTGTGTATGTTGGCGTAGGAGAAATTGAAGGAAAGAAAATAGGGCAGAGGGCTTGGCGAATTGTCGCCAAGCCAGGCGATTGAATCGCCTCCCTCTGGAGAAATCCAGAGGGGGTGGCGATTGCTCGCCACAAACTGTGGCGAGCAATCGCCACAGGCGACTGCAACAGGAGATTATTCGCCTGTTGCAATCGCCTATGGGCGATTATTCGCCCATATTTTTGGGCGAATAATCGCCTCCCCTTAATTAAAAAAAATGGTTTAAATTAGATGTTTCTTTTAATATTAATTAAATTAAGTTGTAATTAAATAGTTTTAAGTTTTATTTAATTTGTTTAAAAATGTTAGGATTCAATTCCGATTTCGATTCTGGTTTCGATTTCGGTTTAGATTTGGCCTAGAATTCAGTTAAAGTTATTAGGATAAAAAAAAAAATAGTACGGGAATATTGGGTCCAGAATTAGGGTCGTGACACGATCTCCTCTGTCTAATCATAACTCTTTGCCACTAAGCGAGCCTTATACGTGTTAACAGATCCATCTTGGTAAAGTTTAGTCTTAAAGACCCACTTGTAACTAATAACTTCAGCCCCCTTGAAGAAGAAACTAATTGCCAAGTATGATTCTCTTTGAGAGCTGCAATTTCATCTTGCATAGCAGCTAACCAATGTGAGTATTTGGAGGCTTGAAGAAATGTCTTTGGTTAAAAAAAAAGTTCCATTAAAAAAAATTTTGGCTTAAAAATATCATCCTTGGCCCTAGTTCGTATGGGGTGATCCTTAGTGGTAGGTGGTGCATGGATGAGGATAGGGGTGAGAAATGTTTGAATTTCGGAGGGCTAGTGGTCTATAAAAACTAGAGGAGACGAAGGCATAGATAAGAGATTTGCTATGGGAGTGGGAGAAGTTGAGGGTAAGGGAGAAGTATGTGAAGGGGAACTGGTGAGGTGGGTAGGAAAAGATTGGAAGGGAATTGAGAGAATAGGGAAGGAGAATGATGATTTTTGTATAACCAATGGATTAAGTGAAGAGAAGGGGAAACTAGACTCATTAAAGATGACATGATGGAAAATGTAAACTTTGTTGGATTTAGCATCCAGGCAGATATAACCTTTGTGGTGAGAACTGGAACCCAAGAAGACGTAAGGAAGGGAATGAGACTGCAATTTATATTGATTAAAACGTCGGAGAAAGGGAAAACACAAACAACCAAAGACACGTAGTGAAGAGTAGTTTGGAATAGAGTTAAAAAGACATTCGTACGGAGATTTGTGATTGAGTATGGGAGTAGGTAGCAAGTTTATTAATTTGGTGGTAGTTGAAAAAGCATAGGGCTAAAACAGTTGATGAACGAAAAAGTGGAAGAGTATAGCAAGGCCAGTTTTGACAACGTGTACGATTTTTGCGCTTTACCCTACCATTTGATTTGGAGTATAAGGACATTAAATACAATGATGTATACCAAGGGATTTAAAAAGGGGAGAGAGAGATTGGAACTCTCCTCGATTGGACAACTTTAATAGTAACCCAAATTGAGTATATACAAATTGATGAAAATGGACAAAAGTAGTGTAAACTTCACTTTTTAACTTTAAAAGAAAAAATCAAGTAAAACGAGTGCAATCATCAATAAACATGAAAAAATATCGTGCACCAGTAGCAAATTTTATAGGAGATGGACCTCAAACATCAGTATGTACAATTTCAAAAGAAAAACGAGCATGAGAGTTAGAAATGTGAAACAACAAATGATGAGTTTTACTCATTTGACAAGAAGTACACACTTTCGGCATGCTTCAAAACAGGGTGAGAGAGGTGACCTAATCGGTGGTTCCATAGTTAAAACAGAGAGAGCTGGATTCGGCAACTAGGCAAACAGAGATAGTGCAGTGGTAGTCAAAGGAATTTGATATAGTCCATCATGTAGGGAGCCCCGAAGAAGGATTTGCTAAGAAATCTGATCCTTGATAACAAAATAGTTTAATTGAAATTCAACGTACACTAAATTGTCATGACACAACTGACAGACACTGAGCAAATTATGGGAAATTAGTGGAGTGTGACAAACAGTGTTCAATTTTAATGGACGACTAGCTATTGGAATAACAACAGAGCCGACTTGAGTGATTTGAAAAAGCTTACCATCGGCTATGGCAACTTGAGCAGAACCGGAATAATTTTGAGGTTGATGGAGGGCGACTGATTGTGGCATGAAGTGATTTGTGGTGCAAGAATCTAGTAGCCATGGAGTGGCAGGTGTGTTGAGAGGAGGTGTTGGTAACAGACTGACAGTGTTTGCTTGGAGAACAGGATGCTGGGTGGTGTATGGGTGGCAGGCTGGAAAAGGAAACATAGGTGTAGAAGAGGGATACGAAGCTTGGGTGGGTCGGTATCAGGGGTTTAATCGATGATAACAGGCTGGAACAGAGTTGTAACACCCAAAAATTTTACCGTACGTTTTAATAAATAGGCATAGGATTCTACGATGCAAATTATATATTCGTTATAATAAAAGATAATAGCTATGGTTGAAAAGTCAAAAGTGAAAAAGGGTTGAAAAGTCAAATCCTTTAGTAAATAAAGATGAAATTTGAGTTGATGATTTGTAAACAAATTTAATCCTTATGAATTGTAAAGGGAGAATGGAAGGTGAAAAGGTAAGTAAATTTGCATGGTTGATATTAAAACACCACACCTTTTCTTTAAACAAATGAAAAAATCACCATTTAAACCCTCATTCTTCTTCTCCATGCAATACTCTCTCTCTCTCTCTCTCTCTCTCTCTCTCTCTCTCTCTCTCTAAACTCTCCCTTCCACCATAGCAGAAGATTTTCTCCCACACGAACAGCCATCTTCTTCCTTAAAAATCAAAGGTAAGATGAGTTTAACTTAGAGGTTTAACAAGTTTAGGGTTTATATGAAAGAGATGACTTGTTTTATTGTGTTTTTTTAATGGGTGTTGAGCTGAGAATTGTGATGCACGAAAATGGAGTTTTCTTCTCTCATTTCTTGGATTGTTGGATGTTTAATTTAATGGAAATGTTTGGTTGGTGAAATTTTTGGATGGGTTTGTAAACCCTAAATGTTTGCACGAAAGTTTCTATTTCTTTGCTGGATTTTTCCTCATTACCTCATTACGATGATAATTCATAACATATAATGATGTTGATGGTTGTATTGGGAAGAAATGGATTATTGGAAGATATTTGGTGAAATCAGAAAATTAGGGCTATTTACAGGGCAGTTCGGTTTTGGTTATTTTCGGCTGTAATGTTGTGTTTAAAAATCACTTGGAATTTGAATGCTCAATCTTTTATGCTTTGATGCTTCATCAAGCCAATTGTTTTAGATGCTAACTTGAGCTATGGTTATATGTTATTGTCTTGGATTGGAATTTGAAGTTTGGTTAAATTTTGGTCCATTTCGGGTTTAAGTGAATCATGCATAAATTGTTTGATATTTTTGGATTTCTTGATTTGGGAATTAAGAATAAGTTAGAATGGATGGATTGAGCTTTGAATTAGTTATGGACTTGAGATTATGTTTTTGGCATTATGTGATTGTTATGTTTTATGGAAGATGTTAATATGGATGTTATGATGTTTAGGTTTCCAAGTTCTACAGTTAAGAATACGGTTGAGTACAAGTTGAAATAAGTTTGCTATGGACTCTAGGTAAGTGTGTGTTAGGTGTTCGGTCATTAGGACCCTACATCACAAAGGTACTAGGAAGCTATGTCTTTTGATTGTTTTGATGTGTTATGCTTTGATTAGATTTATATGGTGATGAGTAAAGTAGAGGTGTTATGTAGTTCTTTGATGGATGACGTTCCTTGAGTATGATTATGTTTATATGTGTATTCATGTTACACGCATCATGTTTTCTCAAAGAATCATACGAAAATGTTTTCCTGCATGATTTATGTGAAGAAAATGTAAAGAAGAGCATGACTATGTAATATACGTAATGATTAAGCGTGGATTGGGGCAGTATGACCAAGATTTTGTCCCTCTCATGGGACCATATCACCTGTCCATGTAATGGACAATGAAACCATCCGTGAGGACCATGTACACGAACCCTTGCCTACTTCCCCACGAAACCCCCCCCCCCCCCCCCCCCCCTTTCCTTTCTTTAATCCATGTCAAGTGAAAAGAATAAGAAACAATTAAACAGACGTGATTTTTTTAGCATGCATTACATGAGCATTTATTCATATATGTACACCTCTTACTAAGCTTTAAACTTATAGTTTGAACCTTGTGATGTAGGTGAAAAAATCGAAGGTGAGAAAGTTCACCCTGAAGTTGATGAATGATACTTGTGGTGGCGTTTTAAGCTAGGCAAGGCGATTCCGACTTGTGGGTTGTGCTCCAAGCAAGTGTTTGGGTACATGTTTTATGATTTAAAGTCAATGTAAAGAAGTTTTGAAAATACTGGACTTACTTGGGGTTTTGTTTACGATTTATATAAAATGTTTTGATTATGGGTTACTTCCGCTATGTGTTTCGATTTGTTTTATGAAAAATAAATGGTTTAAAAATTTAGGTGAAAGATGTTATGTTTTGAAGGACTTCAAATAGAGTATTTAGGTTGTACAAGTGTTTGATGAGGTAGGAGAATTATTAAGGATGTAATTCAGGTTAAATGTTTGAGAAAAAAAACAGGGGAAAAGATGAAGTATCGCCCCAGGGGTGATGTTTATTGCCCCAACCAGAGGGTAGGACGATGGATCGCTCCATGGGTGAAAGTTCGCTCATGGGCAAACTTTTCGTCCAAAAAAACAGTGAAAAGGGTGATGGTTCACCTCCAAGGGGCGAGTAATCATCCATGAACAGTGCCAGGCACTCGTCACGTGAACAGTGCCAAAGAAGGAAAAAAAAGTTTCAAGAAAATTTTATGCACATTTTCTACGAAGTTTTAAAAAAGGAAGTTTACACGTTTTGAGCTTTTTAAAGATGTACAATATTTTTAAAGAATTTTCTACAAAGTTTTACGAAAAGTTAAGTTAGTAATGGCCGAATTACGGGTCGTTATAAGAGTGGCCCAGCCTGTTACATATTTGGCATCTCGGTTCAAAATTATTAGGCCGAGTCTGTCGCCAACTAGCAGGTAATGAAGGAACGGACCCATACCCATTTTTTGGCATCTAAGACTGGAAATGAGTTTGGACCGAGGCATTCTAGAACAATCGAGAATCCAATGTTGGCTGGAAAGGACGCTGAACAGCAGCGTTGGCTTGAAGCGGATTGGGCATTAGAAGAGAGGAAATTGTGTTCTGTTTCTCCAGCCTAAAATCATAGCTTTGTAACAAGCTGTGGATTTCTTCCAACAGTGGTTGATCAAAGCGATTTGACATAGAGGTGACAAAAGCGTTGTGATCGCTTCCCAATCCACCCAAAAAATAAATAATCTGATCCCGATAAGAAACTGGTTCTCCGATTGCCGCTAGAGTGTTCCAAATAAAGGCAATTTTCTAAAAATATTGAGTTGTAGAAATGCGATCTTTGGATAGGAAATGAAGTTGACTGCAAAGATCCGTTATTCGGACAAAGGAGTTGGAGGCGAACGAATATCCAGGCTAGAGCTAGCCAAATTTCGTTGGCGGTGGTACATGAGATAATTTGAGGAAGAAGATCTTCAGAAAGAGAGGAGAATATTCAACTCATGAGGAGCCTATTATATAGCTGCCATACAGTGAACTCCAGGTTTATTTGAGAGGAGAGGTGACGCAAAAACGGACCAAAAAAATACGCATGCGGAAGACTAAATGAAACATAGGGTAAGAACGCCCCAAAACAGACACTAAAAACAACGTAAAAACTGGTGAGAAAATGAAAATGAAGCGGATGATGAAATAGAGGTGGGTGTGAGTAATACGTAGTGGTACTTACTCAGAGGGCTCTGATGGGATGAATGGAGCGTGAAGGAAGCCAATGCTAGCCCGTTCGGCGTCCACAGCGCCTCTCGGGTGAAGCCGACTCTGCGAGCGAGTCTCCAGCAAATGGCCAAGGTTTCCATCATTTTTCTATTTTCCAACATTTAGGAGACTTGGAGAGAAGGAAGGGGTATCAGAACCATCGAGCAACCCAGGAACTCATATGAAAATGAAGAACAACTCGATGCTAAACATCGAGGCTCTCGGACGCACCGAGACAACAAGGAATAACTCCACATTTTGAAGTAAAACTTCTATTCCAAATATTTAATCAATCAACTATTTTACAATAGCTTGCAAAGAAGCTTAAATAGGAGGAGAAGAGTCGGCAAAGGAAAAGGAGGAGAAGATCTTTAGATAACTGTTGGAAGGTTCGACCAAAATATAGTCGTCGGAGTGTACGGCTCGGCCACATGTGCGCTGGCTGCTTCTCGCGTGCGCGCATCTTTGACCCAACATCCTGTCCGTGCATGCCAGCTTCGATTGCTGCTGCTGCTCGTGCGCGCCCTGTTGTGCCCAGCTGTCTTCTGTGTGCCATGCTGCTGTTGTGCGCCCACCCTTGCTGCAACACGCCCATTCTTGCTCAACATCTTCTCTTATGAGTCAATCTTTGAACACTCAAACTTTTCTAAAACTAAACAAAATATTCAAATATCCTAAACAATAATAAGGTTCTAAGTTTGCCCAATTACAATTAAAGAGGCTAAAGTTTGCCAAATACTAAAGTTTCCTAAACCTAAACAAATAAAAGAGTTTGGTTACATAATTTGAAAAATGAAGACAAATTTCCTCTTCAACAAATCCATTGCAAGCTTTAAAAAGGTTTTTACCTACAAAACTCACAAACCGGTTAGGTGAAAAATAGTTAGAAAACTTACCTTGATTTGTGCTCAATGGGTAGGGCTCGTAGGCACATCATACTCTCCGGGTGATTGAGGATTTTTTCTCAACTCCAGAGATTGGCCAATGATGTCAGTGAACTCCCAAGTTCCTCCAATTACTATAACCCTTTGAATAACCATTAAATAGAGAAACTACAATATCCTTAGGTCTCATACTAACATACTGGTTATAGGAAATCCTTCATTTGGGCATAGACTAAATAAGATGTTTACAAAGTCAGCAAAAGGATAATATGCTCAAATTTAGAAAAGGAGAGCAACTCACTTTAACATCACAACATCAGAATATTATACCCAATGAAAGATAAATAAAGGACAACTATCCAACAGAATTCATCAAGTCTCGGGTGAATAAAACTTTGAATAGAAAACTTGGTTTTGGTTTAAAAGGAAACATTCAATTAGTATTATCTCAAATTTTCTTTCAAGCTCTAAAATATTTTCTTTTAAACACAACAAATAATTTGTTGCAACAATTCAGAAATATAGCAACCTGATTAGTCAGCAAATAGAGTCAGGAAACAGCAAAAATAATCATTAAACAGGAATCTAAAACAAGCTAAAATTAAAACAGAATTTTGAAAAGAGACTGTTTTTTTTTCTTTTTACCGAAAAGAAATCCAATTTGAAAGTAACCCAAACTCTAGAATTTTATTCATAGTTCACAGCAAGCAATAGCACTAGAAGATAGGACCAACACTTACACGAGAACAGCAAGAAATATAAATTTGATGAAACATTAATGTCATAATGCTCTCGGTCAACCATCCGAAGAGTCTCCCATCAGATCAGACAACTTGCTATAAAACAAGGAAATGCAAATTTAGGTATAAGGCGAAACGTACCAGATTGAGCCAATATTATCTTGAGACTTCTCAGGTAGAGTTGCGCATGGTCGAAATGGTGTGGAAGGAAAAGAAATTGAACCACAAAAATGATACATTCACAATAGGAATGAAAATAGAAATAGACTTAATAAAAACAGATGGGTTATCAAAGCAGAATCATGTTCAAGTGATACGGATTAATGCTAGACATACAGAAAACTGATTCATGCTTTAGACTCAACAATATGATGCAAAACAATCTGGTTAACCAATAATAATATGTTTAGTCATGAATTTGATATCAGTTAACAGGAAAACATTAAAAACCAGCGAGAAGGCAGTAAATAGAATCACGTTTTCAACAAAAGGTTCATGCTTGAAAAAAAAACAGAAAACATGTTTATGTTGAGAGACACAACAAGCAATCTGTAAAATTAAACAGAACAAATATTCTAAACATAAACTAAACACAACAGAATTTCATAATGGTTAGATATGAAAACGTTATCGGTTTAGCAAAACAAGAACAAACAGCAGAATTGAAACAACTAGAAACTGTCCTAACATCTATAAAAACAGCATAACAAAGGCACAAAAACAAAATACTAAACTCAAATATAAAAAAAAAAAAACAAAATGACTCAGCCGCGCACCAATTACCAATTAGATCAAGATTAGTCATGCAAACTACTTGCATCTAACCAAGGATTTAATCACAACTAGCACGGCAACTAAAACACAAGACTCAATCTAGAATAGATCCTAAATATTTAATCAAATAGCACAACACAGTTAATCAAACAAAATAAACTCAAAAGTTACATTCAATGATATGATATCAGGTCTAGGCAAGCCTCTAGATCTGATGTGGGAATCACCACATTATCCCACACCCTTTGTTTTTGTTTTTTTGCTGAAAAGAAATCCAATTTGAAAGTAACCCAAACTCTAGAATTTTATCCATAGTTCACAGCAAGCAATAATACTAGAAGATAGGACCAACACTTACACGAGAACATCAAGAAATATAAATTCGATGAAACATTAATGTCATAATGCTCTCGGTCAACAATCTGAAGAGTCTCCCATCAGATCAAATAACTTGCTATAAAACAAGGAAATGCAAATTTAGGTATAAGGTAAAACGTACCAGATTGAGCCAATATTACCTTGAGACTTCTCAGATGGAGTTACGCGTGGTCGAAATTGTGTGGAAGGAAAAGAAATTGAACCACAAAAATGATGCATTCACAATAGGAATGAAAATAGAAATAGACTCAAGAAAAACAGATGGGTTATCAAAGCTGAATCATGTTCAAGTGATAAGGATTAATGCTAGACATACAGAAAACTGATTCATGATTTAGACTCAACAATATGATGCAAAACAATTTGGTTAACCAATAATAATATGTTTAGTCATGAATTTGATATCAGTTAACAGGAAAACATTAAAAACCTGCGAGAAGTCAATAAATAGAATCATGTTTTCAACAAAAGGTTCATGCTTGAAAAAAAAAACAAAAAGCATGTTTATGCTGTGAGACACAACAAGCAATCTGTAAAATTAAACAGAACAAATATTCTAAACATAAACTCAACAGAAATTCATAATGGTTAGGCATGAAAACGTTATCGGTTTAGCAAAACAAGAACAAACAGCAGAATTGAAACAATTAGAAATTGTCCTAACATCTATAAAAACAACATAACAAAGGCACAAAAACAAAATACTAAATTCAAATATCAAACAAAACCAAATGACTCAGCCGCACACCAATTACCAATTAGATCAAGATTAGTCATGCAAACTACTTGCAACTAACCAAGGATTTAATCACAACTAGCACGGCAACTAAAACACAAGACTCATTCTAAAATAGATCCTAAATATTTAATCAAATAGCACTACACAAACACAAGTTAATCAAACATAATAAACTCAAAAGTTACATCCAATGATATGATATCAGGTCTAGGCAAACCTTTGGATCTGATGTGGGAATCACCACATTAACCCACACCCTTTAAAGGTGACTGCCTCACACGGTGATCTCTCACTACCCCTTAAGGGCGATTGCCTCACACAGCGATTTGTCGGGCCCTATGGCCAGTGGTAACCTCAGGTTATTCCATCGATCCATAGAGGAAAGACTCTCGGCCTCAAATCATAACACTAAATCAGAACAAGTAAATCCTAAAGAGACGAACAAGATGATATTTAAATGAACTCACTTTAAACATGTTGTGGGTGCTTAAAAAGGTTGGACCTAAAGTTTAACCTAGTCCTAAACAAAAACAAGCAAATAGTTAAATTGATGAAATCAAACAAGAATTCAAAACAGAATTTCCAAGCATGGTTTAAAACAGAACTTATTTAACTAATCTCTTGTTAAACATGCAAGTTGGTTCATGCTCATCATTCTAAATTTAACTTAACATCAATGACTCAAAAAACTTGACAAATGACAAATAATTTGACACAAGTTAGATGCATCAACATTAGGAACAAAACGAATTTTTTTTTTTTTTTGCAACTTAAAACACATTAAACAATGGATATAAACCATAAAAATTTCATGAACTAACCATCCTTTTAACAATCAGACAACATTAATGACTATGCATGAGAATTACCGTTGGTTACGTGAAGAAAATAGAGCAGTAATTTCATGCTTACGTAGGTATTCTGGAATGGTAGAAACAGAGATGAAATTTGATGAAAGCTAATCATCAACATCGAAACATGTTGTTATCTTACCCAGAAAGTAGTTCATGTAGTCATGGCATTTAGTTTAGCAAAACAGAGATATGCATGATACCAACTGAAGAGAAGTTTCATGCAAGGCACACAAAACAAGAACCACTCATTAGAAATAGTCATTATCCATGCAAAACACATTAAATAGCATTAGACGACATTCTGGTTGTTTAAACAAATTAGTATTAGATAATTCATTGATTAGGCAATAGAGTACAACTCATGCAAACGTTGGAAACGATTCTGAGAGATTAACAGAACACTAAACACATGGAACACTAAATCAACAGTAAAGATTTCACAAGAAAAAAACTAAGCGGTTACTACCACTAAGCTTCTTAAACAAAATATGCTCAATTGATCTAGGAAAGAAACTTCATGCGAACGTAGATATGCTACTTACGTAAACGAAAGAAAACTCGAACACATTTTGATAACTTTGAAACATGCACGCTTTGATAACTTAAGAAGGATAATATGCTCATGCGAATGTGGGCGAACTGGTTATCAACAGATCAAAACACAGACACGAAACAGAAAAGAGAAATAGAAAAGCATGTAGATTAGAAAAATTAGAAAGGAGAAACCAAAACTGTAACACCCGGCATGTTTCGCCATGTAATTATCCCTAGAATTATTGTGCGTGATTAATTTACTTTTAATATAATGAGTATTTTATTGGATGTTGTTGGGATGTTAGTGGAAAAAGAGAATTTCTGAGAAACTGAATCGACGAGCTAAGTAGCGAAATTGGTTAGAAACCAATGGAGGGACAATTTGGGAAGGCAATTAAGGTGGTTGGGAGGGAGCCAATGGATGAGTGCCAAGTGTCCAAGCTTGTTAAAGAATTCATGCTATCTCTCTTCTTATTTTCTCTGCTCTTCCATGTGAAAACACTTCTCATTTGTAATGCCCCCGAACCCACCCTGGCTCGGTGCGCTACTTTGCTAACAAGTCTCGCGTTAAAACATAATTTTCTTAAACCCTAAAACATAAAACTAAACTGACACAGTTGAATTTAAAGTTAAGTCTCTCGAAACTATCTTACGTCATACCTAACTGCCTAGACTCACTAATTCCCTTACTCCCAACCATTAAGCACCACGGCGTCTTTCCCAAAAATTTTGACAGAGTAACGCCTGTAAATGGCGCCCCCAAAATGCTAAATACCTGCAAACGAATAAATCACAACCAATCCAGAATACTCCTACACAACTATCTAGTCTACGAAATCTCCAAACAATCATCATAACAGAACGAAAATGCTATCGACCAAAATGAAGAAAGTCCACAGTATAGGGTGACATATCACCCTTAACTATGACTATATACAACAAATACAAATACCCCCACAAAAGTCAAAAAGTCCTACTCCCCATCAACACCATGCTACGGCTCATTCTGGGTCGAGTTGCCCTAACACTGTCATCAACCAGGGCCCTAGTCGCACGCCACCAACTGACACCTACTCCTAGTCAGATTCTCGGTACACACCTACCAGCTCAGCAGTACCTACACCACAGAACACACCGTAAGCTCAAAGCTTAGCAAGTAAAGTGCTAAAAAATAAACGTGAAGCGTGAAAACTGATTATGCAATCCTAACACATGCAGGTCTCTACACACGTTGTCATCATCTCACCGCATCGCATCACAAAAGTGTCTACAACCCAAAACCTGCACAAAACTCATAACATACACACAACTAGCCCACGACCTACACAAAGCTATCCTATAACCTACACAGGACTCACAACCCGTACCCACAACTCGCCACGTATGCAAGACTCACAACGTACAAGTAACAATCACTACACATACACATACGTACCTATGGCCACAACACACACAAAACTCACATCCTACACTATGACTAACTATCGACAGCTTCTCGTCAACATCCGTATTTACAACCCACCACGTACGCAAAACTCACAACGTACCTACCATGACCCACAACCTCACCAAACTTACAACCTACGAACGACTGACTCACCAGCTACGCACAACCTATCTACAAACCCACAGACTCACCACCTACATACAATCGTCCCACAACCCTCACAAGGCTCACTGCCTACATACAGACCAACTACCGACGACTTCCCATCACATACGTATCTACGACCCTTTACCTGTTTACCTCTTCCGGCCCGAGTCTCACTCAGGATTCACGGAGCACCTCACCTCCGGCCCGAGTCCCACTCGGAATTCACGGAGCACATCACCTCCGGCCCGAGTCCCACTCGAAATTTGCGGAGCACCTCACCTCCGGCCCGAGTCCCACTCGGAATTCGCGGAGCACATCACTCCGGCCCGAGTCCCACTCAAAATTCGCGGAGCACATCACCTCCGGCCCAAGTCCAACTCGGGATTCGTGGAGCACATCACCTCCGGCCCGAGTCCAACCCGGGATCCACGGAGCACGTCCTGTACAAGACCCCCAACGTACGTACAACTGACCCACAACCTGCACAAGACTCCCAACATGCGTACAACTGACCCTCAGCTTGCACAAGACTCCCAACATACGTACAACTGACCCTCTACATGCACAAGACTCCCAACATACGTACAACTGACCCTCTACCTGCACAAAACTCCCAACATACGTACAACTGACTCTCAGCCTGCACAAGACTCCCAACATACGTACAACTGACCCTCTACATGCACAAGACTCCCAACATACGTACAACTGACCCTCTACCTGCACAAAGCTCCCAACATACGTACAACTGACCCTCAGCCTGCACTGACCCTCCGCCTGCACGAGACAGAATCAACAACCGCTTAACCCTGGGCCATTGCGAACCCACTCACAAGAGCACACCAGGAGGGACTCCACAACCACTCAACCCTGGGCCCAAGCAGGCATCATAATAGCTCACCAAGAAGGAATCAACTATCACTCTAACCTGGGCCATCATGGACATCTGCACAAGAGCACACCAGGAGGGACTCAACCACTCAACCCCGGGCCCAAGAAGACATCACAATAGCTCACCAGGAGGAAATTAAATATCACTCTAACCTGGGCCATCACGGACACCCACACAAGAGCACACCAGGGGGGGACTCAACCACTCAACCCTGGGCCCAAGAAGACATCACAATAGCTCACCAGGAGGATATTAAATATCACTCTAACCTGGGCCATCATGGACACCCACACGACTACTTACTTGGTGTCCTAGCTTGCCGAGGATGTTCGGTTTCTTTCCCATCTACGGCTTGACCTACGACAAACTTCAAACTTCATCAAAATCAAACTTACATTCGTCAATTACTCTCAAACTACTATTTCGAGTCTAATCCAACTAAAATCTAACTAAACGGCCACTAATTTGGGTTCGGTAAAAACTGACCCGAAACTTCAAACGTGCATAACTTTCGCGTCGATTATCGGAATCGAACGATTCCAGGGGCCACGCACCCCTCTAATAACTTATTTTAACCTGCCAAAATAAATTTTAAAACAAATAACCCTAGCTAGGTCAAAATGGCAAAAACCCGAACTGCCCTTTAACCAGAAATTTCCCCCTTTTCAATTTTCCATCAATTTCCACCCAATTCCTCACCAATCGACCACCTACACCTTCAATTTGAATAATCTAATCAAAATCTCAAGCTACACACACCAAAACCAAAATGCCCCAAATCGGAGCCCTCTGATTTTTGCCCAAACGGAGCTCATCACGACCAGGCAATGAAAGCCGGTGGTCGGTAAACCCACGCCAGAAACAACCTAAATCAGCCGGTGATCGGAGCTCAATCGAGCTCGTCACTCCCGATCTCCAACAGAACCGAAAACAGGGCTAAAACCAACTTACCGGTTCGGTTCGTGCGAGGAGTCAGCCGGAAGCTCCTCGTCGCTGTCGTCTGGCCGGAGATGTCGAGGAATCGCGGCGGTGAACAGCCGTCGATCGTCGTGTGTCTCCCTCCTCTCCCCTCTTCGCGCTCGGCCACGAAGAACACTGAATGGCGTCGATCGCCATTCAGTTGTTTTAATTAAAAAAAACAAACAATAATAATAATTATTATTATTATAATAATTCCTATTAAAACAATAATAAAATAACATTTACTGTTTTGCCATCACGTATTTAAACTTTCAAATTCTCGTTAAATTCTCGTCCACTCGGCCCGTTAAATCTTTTTTTTTTCCAAATAAAATCCCAAATTTTAATAAGCTATTTAACCCGTTAAAATCCCTCACGAAATCCAAACAAAACTTTTAATTTATTCAATAAAATTTCTAGGTTATTACATCATTTCTATTTTTCCTCTCTGTTTTCTCTCTTCCAGACGACGTGTGACAATTCCTAAACTTCGTCTTTTCCTATTTTCTCCCATTTTCTCCGTTAAAGGTAACCAATTACGTTAGTTAACGAGTTGAGGTTAGTTATTCTTTAGTTTTGTTGAAGTTTTAGGGTTAATGGACCGGTTATGCATAATATAGGTTCGTGAATCGCCAAGGACGTATGTGCGAGGCTTTCAACTCTACGGCATCAGGTAAGTTCATACGTATAGGTTTGGCCCTTAAGGCCCTACATCACGAAGATACTAGGTTTTTGTTGTCGGGTAATTAAGTCGTAGGTTACGTTCTAAGTTAAATATGTTTTGCTTTATGTCTTGCTTTGATATCTTGTCGCCTGTTTATGTTACGTTTAAGCACAGTATATGTTCATGCATACACATTTTCTTGAAAGTCATGTAAATCTTTTATGCACGCGATTTGAAGTTAAGAAAGATAAAATGTGAATGTAATGTACGGTTAAATGTGGGATGGGGACTGGCATCCTGTTATGTGCTCCTATTATATATGATATGTACTCCTATTATGTACTTTTGTTATGTCCTGTTGTGACATGTATGTATGTGCGCCAGTTCCTGTATAAGCCTTATTTTAACCTCCTGTCCACTTGAATGTAATGTAAAGTAATGTTCATGTATTTCAAAAGTTCATGCATAGCATATGTATCACTGCATTGTATGTTCTTACTGAGCTCTAGGCTCATAGTTGAACTCTCTGTTGTAGGTACAGATCCTCCGGATGAGGACTTTATCCCTCAGGCTGACAAGTACATGCAATAGGCGGGACGAGCTCATGGGGTTGGTTGTGGCAGTCAGGCGCATTTTGACCTGTGGGGGTGTGATTTTGAAGTGTATGTTAAGTTTGCACAGTTTTTTTTGGAATTTAGGTGATGTATAGGTTTTATGTTTACGTTTTAAAACCTCTATTCTGACAGTTGTATTTTGAAGTATACTGGAATCGTTTGGGATTTTCTTTTAAGTTGTGCATGGATTGTTTCGAGTTTTAAATTGATCCATGCAGTTTGATTTTCTTGAATTTCTGCCATATTTTCTAATACGTTTAAAGTTATGTTTTCAATCGGGTTTTGCTTTTGGTGTCTAAAGAGGTCGGGAGAAGTTTTGTAGAAATGTCGTGAGGTATTTATGTCTTTCAAACATTCTTGTCCTTGTCCATTTCTGCCCTCGTTCATTTCTGTTGTTGTCTACTCCTGTTGTCGTCCACTTCTGTTGTCGTCCACTTCTGTCGTCCACTCCTGTTGTCGTCCACTCCTGTCGTCCACTCATGTCGTCCACTTCTATCGTCCATTTCTGTCACCCACTTCTATCGTTCACTTCTGTTGTCCACTTCTGTCGTCCACTTCTGTCGTCCATTTCATGTCGTCCATTCACCATGTCGTCCATTCCCCCTGTCGTTCAGTCCTTTTGTCGTCCCACTTCTGGTCGTCCACTTCTGTCGTCCACTTCTGTCGTCCACTTCTGTCGTCCACTTCTGTCGTCCACTTCTGTCGTCCACTTCTGTCGTCCACTTCTGTCGTCCACTTCTGTCGTCCACTTCTGTCGTCCACTTCTGTCGTCCACTTCTGTCGTCCACTTCTGTCGTCCACTTCTGTCGTCCACTTCTGTCGTCCACTTCTGTCGTCCACTTCTGTCGTCCACTTCTGTCGTCCACTTCTGTCGTCCACTTCTGTCGTCCACTTCTGTCGTCCACTTCTGTCGTCCACTTCTGTCGTCCACTTCTGTCGTCCACTTCTGTCGTCCACTTCTGTCGTCCACTTCTGTCGTCCACTTCTGTCGTCCACTTCTGTCGTCCACTTCTGTCGTCCACTTCTGTCGTCCACTTCTGTCGTCCACTTCTGTCGTCCACTTCTGTCGTCCACTTCTGTCGTCCACTTCTGTCGTCCACTTCTGTCGTCCACTTCTGTCGTCCACTTCTGTCGTCCACTTCTGTCGTCCACTTCTGTCGTCCACTTCTGTCGTCCACTTCTGTCGTCCACTTCTGTCGTCCACTTCTGTCGTCCACTTCTGTCGTCCACTTCTGTCGTCCACTTCTGTCGTCCACTTCTGTCGTCCACTTCTGTCGTCCACTTCTGTCGTCCACTTCTGTCGTCCACTTCTGTCGTCCACTTCTGTCGTCCACTTCTGTCGTCCACTTCTGTCGTCCACTTCTGTCGTCCACTTCTGTCGTCCACTTCTGTCGTCCACTTCTGTCGTCCACTTCTGTCGTCCACTTCTGTCGTCCACTTCTGTCGTCCACTTCTGTCGTCCACTTCTGTCGTCCACTTCTGTCGTCCACTTCTGTCGTCCACTTCTGTCGTCCACTTCTGTCGTCCACTTCTGTCGTCCACTTCTGTCGTCCACTTCTGTCGTCCACTTCTGTCGTCCACTTCTGTCGTCCACTTCTGTCGTCCACTTCTGTCGTCCACTTCTGTCATCCACTTTATGTCTTCCAGTTTATGTCTTCCATTTTATGCCTTCAATTTTATATCTTGCCATTTTAAATGTTCAAGAGTTTTAAAAAGTCAAAAAAATTTTACGTCCAAAATGTTAATGTCAAAGTCAATGTTTGGTTCAGTCCCATGACGGTCCCGACGGGTTGGGGTCGTCACAGTTATGGTATCAGAGACCTCGGGTTTTAAAAGCGATTTTGTAGACTGTCTGACTGTGCAATCCGCCACGTGAGATCGCTCCACCAACTATAAGTGTTTAAGTTCCTGTATAAGTTTGAGTTTATTATTATTGTAAGATTTTTGTAGAAATGCTGAGAGGACACCAAGGTGAGCCGAACGACAGGGGCGACGCCCTCGACCGTCTAACTGAGTTGGTCGGCATTCAATCTCGCATGATGGAACGCATGATGGCCAGGTAGGACAATGGGAATAACAACCATGTGAACGCTCCACGTGACACCAGTGGAGACAGATTCTGACGGCTTCAATCGCCAGTGTTTGACGGACAGTCAACGGACCCTACTCACGTCGAGGAGTGGATCCGAACGATCGAGTGTATGTTCAACTATAGGGAAGTGGAGGAGAATAAGAAGGTTATGTGTGCCACATTTCACCTCACCAAGGACGCTGGATTTTGGTGGGACACCATACAGCCGACAACAGTGGCAGTAGATTGGAACGGATTCAAGAGAATTTTCTACGAGAAGTATTTTGACTGCAGTGTGAGGAAGGAAAAAATGATCGAATTCTCCCAACTGCAGCAATATGGGTCAGTGGCCGAGTATGTTCAGAAGTTCGAGTCACTATCCCACTACGCACCTCATCTGGTGGCCACCGATGAAAACAAGGTACACCAGTTCATCTAGGGTCTAAAGATGGACCTTTTACGGGGAATCACGACCGGGGGTTTTGATGAGGTCCCATATACGAAAGTGGTAGCCAAGGCTTTGCAGTTGGAAGCCTTAGAGACGAAGTTCCAGAAACAGAGGGATTCATCAAGGAGATTCCTTCATGATGCCCCTCAACAACAATAAAGGGGTCAGGTTGGACAACCACAACAGCAACAGAACAGGGGCGTTAAGAGGCCCAATGAGACTGCTGCTTATCAGGACAAGGGAAAAAGACCAATAGAAGCTCCTCAGCTTCCTGTATGCCCCCGTTGCCAAAGAAGTCACATAGGTGAATGTAGGCTCTTTACCGGCCGTTGCTTCCGGTGCGACAAGGAGGGCCATCACGTCCGGGATTGCCCAATGCCCGATAGGAGGCCTAATCATGCCACGCCAAGAGTATTTGCTATGATAGAGAATGATGACGATGCCCAGCACACAACGATCACAGGTACAATTTTGATATGTATTACACCTGCCTATACATTATTGGACACGGGGGCCACACACTCGTTTGTGGCTAGAGACTTCGTGGTTAGGAAGGAATTTTGTCTTGTGCCGATAGATCAACCCTACAGTGTCATGTTACCATCCGGAAAGTTTATGCACTCCGAGCAGGCAGTGCAGGGCGATATAGTGTCAGTAGGGGACCAGAATTTGTATGTCAATCTTATCATCATCGGTATGAAAGGATACGATGTAATTCTAGGAATGGATTGGCTGTTTAGACATCACGCCACTATCAACTGTAGGTCCGAGCTTGTGTCTTTTAAGCTCCCAAACGAGAAAGAGTTCTCCTATCAAGCAATACCAAAGAAACACATTATGCCTGTTATATCCTCCTTGAAAACTCAACCGCTTATGAGGTCAGGATGTGTTGGATTCCTAGCCTACGTAGTGGATGTTCAAAGGCAAGGTGAGGTGGAACTTCAAGAAATTTTGGTAGTTCAAAACTTCCCTGAGGTTTTCTTAGATGACTTACCGAGGTTACCTCCGGATCGTGAGATTGAGTTCGAGATTTAAGTATGTCCTGGTGCTGAACCGGTATCGAAGAACCCGTACCGGATGGCGCCAATAGTGCTAAAGTAGTTGAAGGCTCAGCTAAAGGAATTGGTAGACAAGGGCTTCGTACGCCCTAGTTTCTCTCCGTGGGGCATTCCCGTCTTGTTTGTTAAGAACAATGATGGGTTCCTACGTATGTGCATTGATTACCGTGAGCTGAACAAGTTAACCATCAAGAATAAGTATTCGTTGCCGAAGATTGATGATTTATTTGACCAACTACAAGGGACTCGGGTGTTTTCAAAGATTGATTTGCGCTCCAATTATTATCAATTGAAGGTCAGGGCTGATGATATTCCAAAGACCGCCTTCAAGACCCGATACAGACACTATGAATTTTTGGTAATGTTGTTTGGGTTAACAAATGCCCCAGCGGCATTTATGGACCTGATGAACATGATATTCGAGGATTTCCTGGACAAATTTGTGATCGTCTTCATCGACGACATCCTGGTTTATTCTCGGAATGAAAAAGAGCATGAAGAGCAATTGACGATTGTGCTATCGACGTTGAGACAACACCAATTGTACGCCAAATTGTCGAAGTGTGAATTCTGGTTGAGCAGGATTAATTTTCTAGGTCACGTGGTGTCTGCAGAAGGAATTTTTGTGGATCCGGCCAAGATTCAAGCGGTGAAGGAATGGCCGAGGCTGAGAAATGCCAGTGAGGTACGGAGTTTTGTCTGGCTAGCAGGTTACTACAGAAAGTTTATCAAAGGATTTTCTGTGATAGCAAAGCCTATGACCATCTTAACGAAGAAGGACATCAGGTTCAAGTGGTCTTAAGCTTACGAGGAGAGTTTTCAGACGCTTAAGCAGAAATTAACCACTGCTCCTTTGTTGGTATTGCCGTTCGAAGACGGAAAATTCAGTGTATACTGCAATGCGTCAAAGGTTGGCTTAGGATGCGTATTAATGCATGTGGGTAAAGTGATGGCATACGCGTCCAGAAAATTGAAGAATTATGAGCAAAACTACCATACTCACGATTTGCAGTTAGCGGCAGTTGTCTATGCACTGAAGGTAAGGAGACACCACTTATATGGACGGTCATGTGAGGTGTTTTCTGATCACAAAAGCTTGAAGTATATATTTACCCAGAAAGCGTTAAACATGAGGCAACGATGATGACTCGAGTTTGTGAAAGATTATGACATCGAGATTAAATACCACCCCAAAAAATTTAATGTGGTAGCCGTTGGGTTAAGCAGGATGTCGGCTACTATGCAACCAGCTATGTCGGCCGTATCGATGCCTCTAAGAACAAAAATTTGGAAGTTTGATATGGAGATAGTTTCTGAGTTATCGGCCGTACTGGCGGATCTAACAATACGGCCAACCATTCTAGACCAAATTAAGGAAGCCCAGAAGATCGATTCGAAGGAAATGGCCGATATAGTGAGCAAATTGCCTATGGCCTCTTCCGAGTTCAATCATTCGGGTGATGGTATTTTGAAGTTCAGGGACCGGTGGTACGTTCCGTGAGATGAAGAGCTACGAAAGGACCTTTTATCGGAAGCCCACTCGTCTTCTTTCTCAGTACACCCGGGAAGCACGAAGATGTATCGAGACTTGAAACTACACTTCTGGTGTCAAATATGAAGAACGAGGTTGCCAAATATTTGGAGTCTTGTATGGTATGTCAGCAAGTGAAGGCTGAACATCAACGGCCAAGTGGAACACTTCAGCCCCTCCCGATCGCCGAATGGAAATGGGAAAACATCATAATTGATTTTGTTGTTGGCCTACCAAGGAAGAATAGAGGCCATAATTGCATATGGGTCATTGTGGAGTCGGCCCATTTTCTACCTGTGAAGACGACCTTCTCTATGGACCAATATGCTGAGTTATATATTAGTGAGATTATCAAGCTACATGGCATTCCGGTGTCAATCGTTTCTGACCAAGACCCTAGATTTATGTCGAGGTTTTGGAAAAACTTTCAAAGCTTCTTGGGTACCAAGTTAAATTTCAACACTGCATTTCATCCACAAACTAACGGAAAATCTGAGAGAACGATTCAGATATTGGAGGACATGTTAAGTTCGTATGTGCTGGAGTTTCAAGCTTCTTGGAGCAAGTTTTTTCCGTTAGTGGAGTTCTCTTATAATAATAGCTATCAAGCTACGATCGGTATGGCTCCGTATGAGGCTCTTTACAGCAGAAAGTGCAGGTCTCCCTTGTGCTGGGATGAGGTTTGAGAAGCCAGACTTAAAGCCAGGCTTGTCGGCCCTGAGTTATTACAGCAGATGTCTGAGATAGTGGCTACTATCAGACAATGAATCGGTACTGCTCAGAGTCGATAGAAAAGTTATGCGGATCAGAGGAGAAGAGACTTATAATTCGCTGAAGGCGATGAAGTATTCCTGACGGTGTTGCTTTTCAAGAGCGTGATGAGGTTTGGTAAGAGAGGGAAGCTCAGTCCAAGGTTCGTTGGGCCATTTCCCATCTTGAAGACAGTAGGAAGCACAGCTTACAGACTGCAGCTGTCAGCGTCCATGGATGGAGTTCACAATATTTTTCATGTTTCTATGCTGAGAAAATGTGTGCGAGATCCTACTCAGATCGTGGAACCGGTGGACGTAGATATCCAGCCGACGCTGACGTAAGAAATGTAACACCCGATTTTTGAAGGGTTTTTTATTTTTCGCATATGAATGGTATTTTTGTAATTATGTCAAATCAAGTTCATTTTGTGAAAAGAAAGCGTTACTACAATCCTAATAATTAATATGGATTTTTAGAAAATTTTGGGAATTTTAAGTGTTGTGACGCTAATTTAACGAGAATTACGTTTCTCGTAATTTAAAAGACGTTATGGTAAAAATAGTAACCGAGGTCCGTTTTGCGAACGGACAGTTTTAATGGAACCCTAGTAATAAGATGGATCTGTCGATGAAATAAGAAAATTAGGAGAAAACGAATCGTTAGCTAATTAACGAAACAAAAGACGAAACAAATAGAAAATCAAAGGAAGGGCAAAAAGGTAATTGCCAAGTCAAATTTTTAATTAAATCACACATTTTCTCTTCTCCTTCTCCATTTTCACGTGATTCCTCTCTGTGCTCTATCCCTCCTCTAGCGACATTTCCTTCTCCCTCACGGCATTCTCCTCTCCAACGGCGATTTGTCCTCCGATCGTTTCGTTTTCTTTGAGTTTTCTTCCCCAAACGACATTCTAGGTAAAGTTCTACAGTTTTGAAAAGTTTATTCGTAGTATTGGGGTCGTTTAACGGTTAGGGTTTCGTTTAAGATTTTGTGAAAAATGTGATTTAGGGCTTGAAATTGATAGGCTTATCGTAGTTGTGGATATAATGGACGTATTGAACGTTATTGGACGAAGTTAGGTCGATTGTGAGAAATGTTAAAGTTTGAGGATTTTAGGGATTTTTGGAAAAACTCGTTAATGGAAGTTTTGAGGTGTCGAGCACAAGTTACTCGATAAAATGCCTCGATTAGTTAAATTAGAACACTAGGAAACTTCTTTAGTTAAGGTTTCATTAGTTCGGACGTTCAATGATTTAAACTCGTATTAACGACAATTGTGGTGAATTTGCCTTAGGTGAACACCGCTCGTGGACGGAGCTAGAGTTGCAACGGACGACAGGTAAGTTCTCGTGACTTACTGTGGCTGATTGGCCTACACCGTATGTCGGAATTTTTTGTTGTGGATTGTTAGAGCTTGCTTGTTTAATTACCTTACTTTGGTTGGGTAGATTAGGTTTGATTGTTTTATAGGATATGTGTTACGATGTTTGATGTATTGAGAGGTTTTGATGGTATGATCGTTGTGTATGTTTTATTGGATGTTGAATTGTTCATGCATCACAGTATTCAAAATACCATGAAAATGAATTTGCGCATTGATTTTAAGGAAAAAGAATTGCATGCATGTGGCAAGTAAAGTATCATAGTAAATAACGCATGGTGGTTATTCGGGGAGAGGTTCAGACCTGGCGTTCCGTGGTGAGCGGGTCTCCCTCCTTTCAGATGGTGTGGGTTGTCTACCCGCTTGATGTGCCCTATCCATTTGACTGAAAAAGGCCCCGATAACCAAGACTAACACGTACTGAAATGAAATGACATGGACGGTTTTCTTAGCATTGCTCATACATGATCATGCATTAGCATTTACGTAGAACTTGCTGAGATTTTTATCTCATAGGTGTCTTTATGGTGTAGGTGACATAGAGCAAGGTGGGGAGGATTTCTCTCTACCAGATGATCGTACAGATTGAATGAGAATGCTCGTGGTAGCGTGCTGGGCAGTCAACTCGTATTTGACCCGTGGGGAAAGATGTAAAGGTATTTTGGGACACGATAGTTAAATCGTAGGAAAAATGGTATAGTTGAACATATTAGGATGTTTGGTTCTAGTTAGCTGATAGAATGATGTATAGATATTTTGGGTAAACTGATTTTATAAAACGTTTTGTTAAGGTTTTGATCTAAGTTTTATGGAACTGCTTGGTGATTTTTAACAGGAGGAAACGTTTAGTTTTTAAACGGATCCACGCAGTTCATTTTCATGAAAATGCATTTCGTGTTAAATGCGTCTCGAGTCGGTTTTGAGTGAGATTATGGAGGATGTAGGAGTTTTTGGTGGTTTGATGTCAAATTGTATTGTGAAAGTGTATGTGGTGTTAGTGGTAATAAAGAAAGTGTGTGTTGTATGGAAGGAAAAGAAAAGGAAAAAGAGAGAGGTGGAGTTCTCTGGAAAATTGATTCCAGAGGACTTGGCGACCAATCCCCTAAGGAGGGGATCGATCGCCAAAGGAGATCGCCACTCTCTGGAAAAATCCAGAGAATGTGGCGATCGATCACAGGGGCGATCGGTCACCACAGAGAGGGGCGAATGATCGCCCCTCTGTTTTCTAATGTGGCGATCGATCGCCTGAAATGGGCGATCGATCGCCCCTGTCATTTTTGGGACAAATGTCCCTCTTGTCCCTGTATTGGTTTTTAATTGTTTAAAGTGATTTTAATTGTTTATTTCAATTGTTTATAATTTGTTTTAAGTAGTTTAACTACTTAGATTTAAATGATTTTCCAAACAATGTTAACTGTTTTGATTTTGTTTAAGTTCCGCGTAAACTGTTGTAAAAAAAATAATATGGAAAATTTAGGAATAGTGTAAGGGTCGCTACAAGAAAGGCCCGTGAAGATCCTTGATTCTTCAATCAAAGTGTTGCGCAACAGGGTGATCCCATTGGTGAAGATATTATGGCGCAATCATAACGTGGAGGAAGCTACTTATGAGAGACGACGGGACATTAGGGACCAATACCCGGAGCTTTTTGATTAAGCAAATTTTGGGGACAAAATTCTATTAAAGTGGGTGGGATGTAACACCGGACATTTTTTCCCATGTAATTATCCCTAGAATTATTGTGCGGGATTAATTTACTTTTAATATAATGAGTATTTTATTGGATGTTGTTGGGATATTAGTGGAAAAAGAGAATTTCGGAGAAATCGAATCGACGAGCTAAGTAGCAAAATTGGTTAGAAACCAATGGAGGGGCAATTTGGGAAGGCAATTAAGGTGGTTGGGAGGGAGCCAATGGATGAGTGCCAAGTATCCAAGCTTGTTGAAGAAGCCATGCTATCTCTCCTCCTCTTTTCTCTTCTCTTCCATGTGAAAACACTTCTCATTTCCATTTTTCCTCTTTGTTTTCTCTCTTCCAGACGACGTGCGACGATTCCCGAACTTCGTCTTTTCCTGTTTTCTACCATTTTCTCCGTTGAAGGTAACCATTTACGTTAGTTAACAAGTTTAAGTTAGTTATTCCTTAGTTTTGTTGAAGTTTTAGGGTTAATGGACCGGTTATGCATAATATAGGTTCGTGAATCGCCAAGGACGTACGTGCGAGGCTTTCAACTCTACGGCATCAGGTAAGTTCATACGTATAGGTTTGGCCCTTAAGACCCTACATCACGGATATACTAGGTTTTGGTTGTCGTGTAGTTAAGTTGCAGGTTACATTCTGCAGAATCGATTTTAGAACCCGATTTTGCTTTGATACCATAATTGTAACAACCCCATTAAGGGCCGAGACCAATACATGACTTTCGTGGGACATATCCACTTTACTTACTACTCTCTGTACATTTTTTTTTTGACATAACCACATAACTTAGCTCAAGACATCACACGCGATTCATTAAACATCGCTCAGCAATGAAATGCATTACACATCTGCTGGCGAGCAGTGTAAAATGCTTCAGCCGATGAGCAAGAACTTCAACTCTTAAACTGCATCTACCGATAGAAAATAAACCCACATCTGCCGATCTTAAAACAACAGTACTCAATACTTATTCACTTGCTCCTGCCGATCGCTAAACGACAAGCACAGGGCTCGCTTCTACCGGTAGTGATAATCTTCATCAACCGGTTATCTCGTGCATCTCACGTGACTCATTAAACATCACCCGATAGTGGACATCTACCGGTGGACATGGGCGTTTCACGTGTCTAATTAAAATAATCGCCCGGTCACTAACGACAAAACATTACTCACATCATCCGGTAAGGAAAACACCTACATCGCCCAGTCACTAAACGATAAAATAACATTTACATCATCCGGTGACTCAAATACACTACATCTACCGGTCACTGGGCGACAACATAACATTTACATCATCCGGTGACTTAAATACACTACATCTGCCGATAGACATGTGCAATCTACGTGTTCATTTAATACATCTTCCGATAGAGAACATCTATCGGTGGATGCAAACTCTTAACATCTTCTGATAGAGAACATCTATCGGTGGATGCAAACTCTCAACATCTTCCGATAGAGAGCATCTATCGGTGGATGTAAATAAACACAGACTTCAAACTTCATTAACTCAACACTCAAATAAATGAAAATCGGAGACTCATCCAGAAATTCTTATAGCGGAAGACTTAGTTAAAACAGATCATTCTATACTTCTAAAATCATCCTCAAATTTGGTAACCAAACTAGATAATCACAGAATTCAATGTTCTAAGGAAAATCTCATTCTACTTAGACATCAATTCATCATAAGCCTTACTAACATAAAATAAATATAACCACGGGTCATAATCGCCTGCCAGCCACAGACTTCCACCCTGAGCACCTTTCTGTAACCAGCCTTAGACATCATCACTGAACTTGGAGTCCTCACCTGTTAAATCTTCACCTACATCATAAGGTTTAAACTATAAGCCTAATGCTTAGTAAGGAATGCAATACTAACAAGTATGCATGAATGCTCATTTTAGGAAACAAATGCTCATAAATCTTTTCTTGTTCTTATCATACTCATAGTCTTCATTCTTGTTCATCATTTGTATTCATCATTCATATCCATCGTTCATAATCATCATTCACATTATATGAATTAAGAGAGGATTTGTGCCGGTAAAGGGGTTGACAGTGAGAGTGTACATAGTCCCTTGCGGGTCGTAATCGTGATCCTTCCTTTTGGATAGTGACATACGCCAAACCGCCCCCAACCCTCGCTTAATTCACGTTTGCATAAGTTTTTACATTCTTATCTTGTTCATGAGGAAAA
Source organism: Begonia masoniana (assembly GCA_022432975.1). Taxonomy (NCBI): domain Eukaryota; kingdom Viridiplantae; phylum Streptophyta; class Magnoliopsida; order Cucurbitales; family Begoniaceae; genus Begonia; species Begonia masoniana. Next base: position 49,168,813 of record CM039505.1, read on the forward strand.
CATACTCTTAAAACATTTTCATATGCATAAAACATTCGTGATGCATGAACATGGGAACTCTTAACTCATCAAGCTATAGAACAGTGCATTCATCTGATGGGAAATCATACCATTAGTCAAACATCAACATAAGTAACATATAATATCTTACATAACTTCTAATCATCGTATCAGTTTCTACTTAGCATCCTTGTGATGTAGGGCCCTAGTGGCCAAGAATCCTACACATTCACTTACCTGGCTTCCTTAGCAACTTAAGCTCCTTTTCTTCAGACTTCTTCACCTAAAACATTTACATTGCAGTAGTTAAAACAAAATCCTCGTAGTCCTAATCACAAGTCATCCTAGAATCTAATAGCTAAAGTCATTCCCGAATCCCTTAGTCTAGTTCTCTGTGTGGAGTCTGAAATCCAAAAACCAAAACAGCTAGGTTCAACTAACGATTAATCAGGGTCGGTTACATTAGATGTCCAGAATCGATTCGGAAATGCTATTACTAAACACCGATTTAAAATGCTACTAATATTACTCTGCCGATGAAGAATCTGAAACCTCAAGTCTTAGCTGAAAACAGAGTTCAAATAGATAACCCGTAACTACATTGTTTGAGTCTTACCTAGGGCGTGGATCGTTGGAATGGAGGCTGAAAATCTGTTGTCGGAAGGAGCTGTAACTGGCTGAGAGAGAGAGAGCTCCGGAGAAGAGAAAGATCGCCGAGAGTAAATGTGTCGCCTACAGTGAGGTTTAAATGAGGTTTAAGGTTTCCATTTTCTTTTTATATTAATAAAATTCTTCCTAATTACTATTTTGCCACCCCAAAATTAGAAATCAAAAAGGCTTTGGCATTAAAATTAAATTCAAGTATTAATAATAAAGGTGACAGTTAATTCCGTTAAGAAAATCACCTGCTGAGATTGTCGGGTGTTACAGCTATGTACTTCTGTTATGTACTCATGTTATGTCTTGTTGTGAGATGTATGTATGTGCACCAGTTCCTCTATAAGCCCCACTTATACCTCCTATCAACTTGAATGTAATGTAAAGTAATGTTCATGTATTTCAAAAATTCATGCATAGCATATGCATCACTGCATTGTATGTTCTTACTGAGCTCTAGGCTCATAGTTGAACTCCCTGTTGTAGGTACGGATCCTCCAGATGAGGACTTTGTCCCTCAGGCTGATGAGTAGGTGCAGTAGGCAAGACGAGCTCGTGGGGTTGGTTGCGGCAGTCAGGCACATTTTGACCTGTGAGAATGTAGTTTTGAAGTGTATGTCAAGTTTGCACAGTTTTTTTTTTGGAATTTAGGTGATGTATAGGTTTTGTGTTGATGTTTTAAAACATATGTTCTGACAGTTGTATTTTGAAGTATACTAGAATCGTTAGGGATTTCTTTTAAGTTGTGCATGGATTGTTTCGAGTTTTAAATTGATCCATGCAGTTTGATTTTCTTGAATTTCCGTCATATTTTCTAATACGTTTAAAGTTATGTTTTGAATCGGGTTTTGGGGTTTTGAAGCTTTTGGTGTCTAAAGAGGTCGGGAAGAAGTTTTGTAGAAATGTCGTGAGGTGTTTATGTCTTTCAAACATTCCTGTCCTTGTCCATTTATGCCCTCGTCCATTCCTATTGTCGTCCACTCCTGTTGTCGTCCATTTCTGCCGTCCACTTTTGTCGTCCACTCCTGTCGTCCACTTATGTCGTCCATTTCTGTCGCCCACTTTTGTCGTCCACTTCTGTTGTCCAATAATTTGCAAGGAAGCTTAAATAGAAGGAGAAGAATCGGCAGAGCAAGAGGAAGAGAAAATTTTTAGATAACCGTTGGAAGCTTCGACCAAAATATAGTCGTCGAAGTGTACAGCTCGGCCACGTGTGCGCTGGCTGCTTCTCGCGTGCGCACGTCTTCGACCCAGCGTCTTGTCCGTGCGCGCCAGCTTCGGTTGCTGCTGCTGCTCGTGCACGCCTTGTTTCGCCCAGCTGTCTCTCGCGTGCCCTGCTGCACACCCATTCTTGCTCAACATCTTCTTTTATGAGTCAATCCTTGAACACTCAAACTTTCCTAAAACTAAACAAAATATCCAAATACCCTAAACAATAATAAGGCTATAAGTTTGCCCAATTACAATCAAAGAAAGCTAAAGTTTACCAAATACTAAAGTTTCCTAAACCTAAACAAATAAAAGAGTTTGGTTACATAATTTGATAAGGGAAGACAAATTTCCTCTTCAATGAATCCATTTCAAGCTTTAAAAAGTCTTTTACCTACAAAACTCACAAACTGGTTAGGTGAAAAATAGTTAGAAAACTTACATTGGTTTGTGCTCAATGGGTAGGACTGGTAGGCACATCAAGAGGTGTTGGGAAAATAACAAAATTGGTGGGAACAATAATAATGTCGCCGTTGTAAAACGTGGACAATACTGATTAGGACAATTCTCAAGAAAAATTGCTCTTGACAGTTTCCTTAGACAGAATTACCTTCCAAGTATGTTCCTAGGAAAGATTAAAGGGGTCACAAACGGTCATATTTAAAATTCAGTCTCCTAGACAGAACTTTCTTACACGGTACAATTACACCACTATATAAGCGATACGAGAAACGATAGCAGATGCGATCTGAAAAATACCAGGAATATTTTCCTATGCCATAAAATTATAATGACCAAGAAGTAAGAGAAATAATGACTAAAATGAACACCGATAATTTTTACGTGAAAAACCAAATCGAGAAAAAACAATCGGGACCGAGTCCAGAAAGATATCACTATGAAAAATAAGATTTACAATATTTTTCTAGCAATAAAATATTCTAGAAAATATTCACTAAGAGAAATTCACCACTTTTAGAATTCACAATATACACAAAAGCACCACACTTATTTTTCCCTCACAGTCTTTCTTTTCTCTCCCTCCAAAAATCCTCACTATTTCTCTCCCTCTTCTTAGAGAAGATGTTCGTCTCTTCTCTTCAGATCCATTTTGGATCTACATGTTTCAGATGGATTGATCGTCTGCTTGAAGCCTCTATTCATAGAGCTCCAAGCAGACACCTTCCTCAAAAAGAGGTACGCGCTGTAAGGAGAGAATGCAGAAGGAAGAAATTTCTTCCTTCTGCATTCATTAATTTCAATTGAAATTAATGAAAGGGGTCCCTCATCATAATTGAGGGACCCCACAAGAGGGAGTCCATAAACTATGGGGAAGTGAGACATGAGTCATCCAAGATATTATCGATTCCATTGGCGATAACAACATTCAGGAGTTGAGCTTTCCAAACGAGGTGATTTGGAATAAGACTGCAATTTATGTTGATTAAAAGGTCGGAGAAAGGAAAAACACAAACAACCAAAGACACGTAGTGAAGAGTATATTGGAATAGAGCTTAAAAGACATTTGTACAGAGATTTGTGATTGAGTGTGGGAGTAGATAGCAAGTTTATTAATTTGGTGGCAGTTGAAAAAGCATAAGGCCAAAATGGTTGAGGAACGGAAGAGTGGAAGAGTATAGCAAGGCCAGTTTCGACAACGTGACAATTTTTGCCCTACCATTTTGATTCAGGGTATTAGGACATAAAATACGATGATGTATACCAAGTGATTTAAAAAGGGGAGAGAGATATTGGAACTCTCCACCCCAGTTTGATTGGACAACTTTAATAGTAACCTCAAATTGAGTGTACATAAATTGATGAAAATGGACAAAAGTAGTGTAAACTTCACTTTTTAACTTCAAAGGAAAAAACCAAGTAAGACAAGTGCAATCATCAATAAACAAAAGAAAATATCGTGCACCAATAACAGATTTTATAGGAGATGGACCCCAAACGTCACTATGTACAATTTCAAAAGGAAAATGAGCATGAGAGTTAGAAATTTGAAACAAAAAACGATGAGTTTTACTCATTTGACAGGAACTACACACTTTCAGCATGTTTGTTTTAGCAAAAGAAAGATTGCATGAATCTAAGACATGCTTCAAAATAGGGTGAGAAGGGTGACCTAATTGATGGTGCCATATTGAAACAGAGAGATAGTTGGATTCGGCAACAGAGATAGTGCAGTGGTAGTCAAAGGAATTTGATATAGTCCATCATGGAGGAAGCCTCGAAGAAAGATTTACTAAGAAATCTGATCCTTGACAACAAAATAGTTTGAATGAAATTCAACGTACATTGAATTGTCACCACACAATTGAGAGACACTGAGCAAATTATGGGAAATTAGTGGCGTGTGACAAACAGTGTTCAATTTTAATGGACTGCTAGTTGTTAGAATAACAGCATAGCCGACTTGAGTGATTTGGCATCTTGATTTAAAATTATTGGGCTGGGTCGGTCACCAATTAGCAGGTAATGAAGGAACGGACCCATACCCATTTTGAGGAATCTGAAACGAGAAATGAGGTCAGACCGAGGCATTCTGGAACAACCGAGAATCCGATGCTGGCTGGAAAGGACGCTGAACGACAGCGTTGGCTTGAAGCAGATTGAGCATCAGAAGAGAGGCAACTGTGTTGTTGTGCAGAATATTTCGCAAGTGTACGAGTCGCAACAAGTAATATAGTGATAAAATAGAGTGTCGAACCCACGAGGACTTGTAATTAATAATCGAAATAACTAATTTTAATTCTAAATTGAACACACGTTATATGGTTTTTTAAGGATTGAAATTAAAATAAACAACTAAAATAATTAAAATAAATAAATGACTAAAACAATTAAAATAAACTAAATTAAAATAGCAAAACAAATAAACTGAGATTAAATTAAATTGATAAAAACCTAGGTACTACGATTTCACCAAGACAATGTTTATTTCAGTTCTTCGCAATTATATTCATAAATATTCTTCCTATGTTGATGATCGATTTCACTAAATTCTATCACAATCTCTCTCGAGCATTGCGTAGTTTATTTGATTAATGGGTTATCACTTCTCAGTCTCAAATCCTGCATTAATCAAATACAAATAAATCAAGAAATCACAGTGATCACACCAATACCGTAACTATCTCTAGCTTACGTATATTCATGACATTAATTTCAGTGCACGGATATTTATCACCTCTCGGTCTCAAAACATCCCAAACATCAAGTAAAGATTGGCCAAAAATTTACAGGGTTTAAGAACAGAAATTAAATGCGCCAACAATATTGGAAGAAATACTCAGTAAATATAATTAAACGAAGAATAGAAAATAATCATCGTCAGGCTACATCGTAGCCCCTAGTAAAAAAGTTAGTTCATGCTAATAGAAATAAAAATAACAATAATAATAAAAATAAACATATTTTTATTTTTTTAATAAAGGAGAAAAGAATTATCTCCCTCTCTGCTGCCTTGTTGTTCACTGCTCGCTCGCCAAATCCAGAATACCCTCACTGTTGCGCTGCGAGAATCGCCTCTAGAGAATGCCTTCCTACTGCGCGCCAGAATACGCCGAAGACTGAATGCCTCAATTGCCCAAAACTCCTCTGAATCGCTTGCCCGAATCGCCGACAGCCAGACCCCTGAAAATCGCCCTCCTCGCTGCTCTGTAGATCGCCGCCCGTTGCTCGCCAGCCAGACTCCAAATCGCCGAAGTCTTCGCCTCTGCCGAGCTCTCCAAAAATCCCAAACACAGACTTGTTCTCTGCTCTCCAAGTCGCCGCGCAGCATCGCTCTTGGCTCTTTAAATCGTCCAAAACCGAATCTCTGTTTCTTTCCAAATTTGCTGACTCCGAATCCAGAATGCCTCCGTGGAGAAATCGCCGAAAAGCCCCGTTTATTGCTCTCTAATTCGCTGAATCCCGTTCTGCAGATTTCTCTCCTTTAGGTTTTTTTTATTTTCTTTCCTTCTTTGGCGTTGATCAGTGGCTTTGATTTTTTTTTTCTTTCCTTAGGTAAATGACGGAGATTAAATTAAGTAAACTTTCCAATTTGGTAAGCAATTGATTGCCTCTTGATTCACTTTCCAACTTTGAAGATTGATAGGCGATCTCTTTTATTTGATGACTGGCATGTATAGATATCGATCCAAATTTGTAGATCTTTCCTGTTTTAATTAAATTTTCTACACATTTAAACAAAATTCATCAAATTCGTTCAAACACTTGAGATAAACTTATCAAATCAAGTGTAACAAGTATAAATAAGTGTGTAAAATACACACTTATCATGTGTTATGTTTCTCCAGTTTGAAATCATAGCTTTGTAACAAGCTATGGATTTCTTCCAATAGTGGTTGATCGGAGCGACTTGAAATAAAGGCGACAAAAGCGTTGTAATCGCTTCCCAATCCACCCAGAAAATAAATGATCTGATCCTGGTAAGAAACCGATTCTCCGATTGACGCCAAAGTGTTGCAAATAGAGGTAATTTTCTGGATATATTGAGCTACAGAAATGCCATCTTTGAAGAGGGAATGAAGTTGATTGCAAAAATCCCTTATTCAGGCTAAGGAGTTGGAGGCAAACGTTGGGGCTAGAGCTAGCCAAATTTCACTGGCGGTGGTAAAGGGGATAATTTGAGGAAGAAGGTCTTCAGAGAGATAGGAGAATATCCAGCTCATAAGGAGTCTATTATCGCTGTCATACAGTGAACTCCGGGTTTATCTGAGAGGAGATGGAGTCCAGAAACAGTGGGGGAGGGGGACATGAGTCTTCCAAGATGTTGTCGATTTCATTGGTGATAACAACATTTAGCAGTTGAGCTTTCCAAACGAGGTAATTTGAGCTGTCAAGTTTGATAGTGAGTTTTTGATGTACAGAGGCAAATAGGGGCAGTGGAGAAGAAAGGGGAGTAGAAGGGGAAGAGGGGATCGTCAAGCTAACGTCACTTTCTAGCTCTGATACCAAATTGAGTTTTCAAACATAAATAGAAGAAGGAAAAAGTTGAATTTTCCAAAAGAAGCAGAAGAAGGGAAGAAGAAGAAGAAGACGATGAAGAGAAATGTTTATATTAGGGGTGTGAAAAACCGAATCGAAACCGATGAACCGAACCGGAACCGGTGAAATTTGTAACACCCGGTAATTTTGCCATGTAAATATTCCTTGAATTATTAAACGGGATTAATGAGAATATTTATACAATGCGTGTTTTTACGAATTTGCCGATGTTTTCAATTGAATATGTGTGATTCGTAAAACTGATTTGTGGAACTAAATAGTAATTTAGTTAAAAATCAATGGAATGGCAAAATAGGGAGCCAATTAAGGTTGGTGGGAGGAAGCCAATGGTTAAGTGACACCTAGCAACTTGTTAAAGAAGCCATGTTCTTTTTCTCTTCCCTCCTACGTGAAACCCTCATTTTTCTCGTCTGCTTCTTTCCACTCCCCTCTGTTTTCTCTCTTCCAAACAATAAACGCCCTTCGAAGTTCCTTCAATCTCCTCAGTTTTCTTCTGTTTCACTGCCTAACGTAAACATCTGCTAAGGTTAACAAGTTTGGATAAGTTAAAATGTGAGTTTTGTGGAAGTTTAAGGTTACGATATTTTGAGAAAACTCACTGTTTTTAGATGAAAATACGTTGATTTGTTTTCTAAAAGTTTGAATGGAGTTTGCTGCATATTCTACTAAGTTATTAGTTAGCATTTGCAGCTCTGTTTATTATCTTTACGTGCATGATTTATGTCCGTGCATAACCGAGACGTTCTAGACTTGCAACTCTACAGCAACAGGTAAGTTCATACATATAGGTTTTGTAACGCCCCAAACCCGTCCCGGCTCGATGCGTCACTCTGCAAACCCAACCCGTGTTTAAAACGACGATTAAAATAATTTTCGATAAAATTTTGACTCGATTTTTGGGTTTTTAACAATAAACCCTCCTAACCGTATATTCTAGGACATACATGCGTTAAAGGAAATTTTTGGGTGTTACAGGTTTGGCCCTTAAGGCCCTACAATATAGAGGTACTAGATTTTATGTTGTCGGGATTTCTGTTGGGTAGTTAAACCGTAGGTTATGTTTTAGGTTAAGTGTGTTTTGTTTTATATTCTGCTTATTATTTTGTCGCCTGTCTATGAATGTTCATGCATACACGTTTTCTCTGAAAGTCATGAAAATATTTTCTACACACGGTTTAAAGTTAAGTAAGATAAAACCTATAATGAAATGTATGGTTAAGTGTGGACGAGGACTAACATCTTGTCATGTACTTCTGTTATGTCCTGTTGTGACATGTACTCCTGTTGCGCCAGCTCTTCCTCCCACTTATACCTTCTTGTCTAGTGAAATGTAATGTAATGAAATGCAATGTTCATGTATTTGAAAATGTTCATGCATAGTACGTGCATCACTTTGCATTGTATGTTCTTACTGAGCTCTAGGCTCATAGTTGAACTTCCTGTTGTAGGTATGGATCCTCCAGAAGAGGACATTGTGCCTCAAGATGATGAGTTGATGTAGTTGGCGGGATGGGCTCATGGGGTGGTTGTTGCAGTCAGACAAATGTATTTTCTATGAGAATGTATTTTCTGAAGTTATATCAAGTTCTGTATCATCTTTTGAAGTTTTAAAACATTTGAAGTGTAGGTTCATTCCTGTAGGTTCAGTTCTGTATTGATGTCTAAAACATCTGTATTTGATAGTTGTATATATATTTCAAAATGTTTTGAAAACATTCTGGAACTGCTTGAGTTCTCCCTTTTTAGGTTATGCATGGGTGGTCTCGAATTTTAGAGTTATCCATGCAGTTTGTTTTTCTTGAATATGTCATTTGTAAAGCATGTATTACAACTTTGTTTTGAATCGGGTTTTGAAGGTTTGAAACTTTTATGCCTTCTGTTTTATACTCCCTGTTTATACGTCTTCCTGTCAAAAGTTGTCAAAATCTGCCTTTAAAACTACATCTTCCGATTACATCTACCGCTGTCTTAAAAATCATTTCCACCGCTGCCTTTAAAAGCACATCCATCTTGGCCCTTTTAAAAGCACATCCACCGTTGCTGTGACGACCCAAAACCGGAACCCGATCAGAGTCCGGGATCGGAGCCATCACTCCGGGACAGTTAACAGAAAACGGGGACTATTTTTTTTTTAAACAGAATACCTTTAAACTAGGAGCAGACAGAATTATAGAAACGGAGAGGCAGAAAACATTACCGACTGAACTTTTAAAACTTTAGCATGAAACAGAATCGAATGACAGAAAACATGCACTGTCAATGCAAACCCTAAAAAAACGTAACTTTACAGAGGGAGAAGAAACTGCCGTGAATAACAGAGGGATTTAGGGGAAAACAGATACAGAAATGCGCGACTAAAATGAAGGAAACGGATTAAAGCAGGAACTGAAGACTGAAAGACGTGGAAACAGGAAAACAGAAAGCAGAAACCTATTGAAATCAGATTGCAGGATGCATGGCAGAAAGAATTCAAAATACTTAAAACAAATAAAATACTGTTGGGCGGAAGATGTGAGCTGACGTCAGCCGGAAGATGTAAATGCAAAGGCAGAAGCAAGGATGACGTCAGGCAGAAGATTAGAGCTACCGGTGGATTTAGATACGACAAATGATGAACAGTGTTCAGCAGAAGATGTAAGCAGAAACTGTGAATAAACTGGGCGGAGGAGGTGATGACGTCAGCCGGAAGAATAGATGACGTCAACCGGAAGATACAGACAGCAGACGGGATCGGATGAGGAGATGACGTCAGCCGAAAGATGGATGACGTCAACTGGAAGATACAGACAGCAGACAGGATCGGATGAGGTGATGACGTCAGCCGGAAGATGAATGACGTCAACCGGAAGATACAGACAACAGACGGGATCGGATGAGGTGATGACGTCAGCCGGAAGATGGATGACGTCAACCGGAAGATACATACAGCAGACGGGATCAGATGAGGTGATGACGTCAGCCGGAAGATGACGTCAACCGGAAGATACAGACAACAACGTAACCGGCAGAAGGAAATTCCTAAGGGGATCGGAAGATGCAGTTTTTGAGATAAAACTTGACAACTTTTAACAGAAAGACATACAGGCAGGGAGCTTCAGAACAGAAGGCATAAAGGTTTCAAACCTTCAAAACCCGATTCAAAACTAAGATTTTGAAACAAACTTGCAGATGACAGATTCCAACAGACAGATTTGAGAAAAACAGACTACTCAGATAACTCTAAAATTCGAGGTCATCCCTGCGAATCTTAAAACAGGAGAATATTCTAAAACATTTCATAGTATTCAAGGCATGAGTCCAACTGTCAAATACAGCAGAAACAGAATGCATAAGATTGTAGACCTTCAATACCCGATTCTAAACAAGATTGTAAAACACACTTTACAATCTACAGATTCAACGAAACAGACCGCATGGATAGTTCCAAAACCAGAAATCATCCATGCATGAACTAACAGAAATATTCCAAACAAATTCCAGAACATTCAGAACAAGAATTCAACTGTCAAATACAGCAGTTTTTAAAACTTGGACATCAAAATCTGTACATTGTTTCAAAATCTAAAGATCAGTACAGAACCTAACATATATTTACAGAATTTTCCCAAAACAGAAGTTTTTACAACAAAACCAAGATTTTCAGAAAACTTTACAGATATAGACTATACTTTAAAAGTTTAAACCTCGGGACAGAATTTGTCTGGCTGCAGCAACCAAACCCCCATGAGCTCGAGCCATCAACTACATCAGATCATCATCTTGAGGCACAAAGTCCTCATTCACGGTTTCAGTACCTACATCAGGGAGTTCACCTATGAGTCTAAAACTCAGTAAGAACATAATAAATATGCAGTGATGCAAAATGCTATGCATGAACTTTCAGAAATACAGTGACAGAACAGAACATTACGTTTCAGTGGCAGAGGGGTATAAGTGGGGCTTATAGGGGAACAGGCGGTGCACGACAGGCACAACAGATTTCAGAACAGATTTTTAGTATGCCAGTCCCCGTCCCGCACTTAACCAGTACATTTCAGTCATATTTTATCTTGCTTAGTTTCAAACAGTGTACAGAAATCGGTTTTGCATGAATTTTCAGTGAAAACGTGTATGCATGAGCATTTACTGTGTCTGAACTTACAATAGCAGATGACAGAAATAACAGAACTTACAGTGAGACAGAACATAGACAACTCAGAACATAACTATAACTTTTCTACTCAAAACGACCCGACATAACTGAAAACCTAGTACCTCCGTGATGTAGGGCCATAAGGGCCAACCTACGGGTGTGAACTTACCTGTTTGCTGCGGTGTTGATGTTCTGATCGCCTCGGTGATGCCCGAACCTGTACATGCACATTCAGACAATAAATAAGCTGCAAATGCTAACAAATAAGTTGGTAAAAATCTGTTCCAAACTCATTCAAACCCTTAGAAAACAAACCGGTGTGTTTTCATCCAAAAACAGTGAGTTTTTACCAAACATCATAACCCTCAACTTCAATAAAAACTCACATTAAACTTGTCCAAGCTTGTTAGCAATAACAGATGCTTACCTTAGCGGAAAAACAGAAAGGAACTGAGGAGATCGAAGTAGCTTCGATGGTTGTGTTGTCGACTGGAAGAGAGGATCTAGAGAGGAATACAAAGAAGGAAAATGCATATGAATGTTCACGTAGAAGGGGGGAGAATAGGTAGGTTTCTCAGCAAGTTATTGCCACTTGGCAATCATCCATTGGTTATCTCCCACCAACCTTAATTTCTTCCCAATTTGCTCTTCCATGCATTTCAAACTTAGTGTTTTAGTTTAGTTACACATTAGTTCAGTTCTCCACTAATTATTCTAACAATTCAACCAAAACATTCCTTTGTATTTATATAATATTAATCCTGTTTATACAATTCGGGGAAACAATTACATGGCAAAAATGCCGGGTGTTACAGTTGCCCTTTTAAAGCACATCCACTGCTGCCTTTAAATTTACTTCCACTGGTGAACAGTGCATTTCTGCTTGTAGTTCACTTCCACCGGTGAACAGTGCATTTCTGCCTGCATCCACCGCTGCCTTTAAAATTACATCTTTCGCCTGACGTCATCCACATCTTCCGCCTGACGTCATCCACATCTTCCGCCTGACGTCATCTGCCTACTTCTTCCGCCCAGTTTATTTATGTCTTCCACTTGACGTCATCCACATCTTCCGCCTCACGTCATCTGCCTAATTCTTCTGCCCCGTTTTATTTACTTCTTCAGCCATAGATCACCCGATTCTGGTATTCACTGTAGCCTTTATTTCAATATGTCTTTCAGTTTATATTTCTCATTTATTTTCACTGCATGTATTTTATCACGTTTCCTTCTGCATGCCTGTCGCCCACCCAGCCTTTTATTTAAACGTTCAAAATGTTCTGTCTCCCTGTTTTCTTCAGCCTTCTATTTCCGTGGTTCAAAAATTAATATGTCTTCTGATTCTGTTTCAATATTCTGTCTTCACCATTTTTATTTCTCCTTGCCCTCTGTCTCCTTGTTTTACTTCTGCCATTTATTTCTGAAGTCTGGTTTTTACTCATGTCTTTCCAGCCCTCAATCCAGAGAAGGTCTTCTCTGTGTAAAGTTTTAAAGTTCAAAAAAAAATATACGTCCCGTTCTCTGTTAAATGTTCCGGAGTGATGGCTCCTCGGCCCCGATCGGGTTTGGGACTGTCACAAAATCAGTCTGGCTCGGGTCGGTTTTGAGCATAATGAAATCAAACTTCAGTTCTATTTTGTAGGAACCGAATTTATTGGTTCGATTTTTGGTTTAGATCATTGAAAACTGACCGTAACCGAACCAAACCGAACATTTGGGGAATTTGAAACCTTTGTTTTGTTTTTAAAAAAATGGTCCACCTTCAGCCTTAAATCCAATCGTATTTCTAATTTCTTTTTGACCTAAATTTTTTCCAACCCTACTCTCTGGCCAACAGGCGACGCCGACACCCATGCCGACGCCATTGCCGACACCAACGCTTTCGTTCCCTCGCTAATTTCTTCATGAATGCTCTAAGCCCTAGTTTCTTCTTCTCCCTAATTTCTTCTTCTTCTAAAATCCACTCCAGACCCGACACCCACCCTAGATAAACTGAGAAGTGAGAACTCTAAGTCCCCCTCTCTCTCTCTCTCTCTCTCTCTCTCTCTCTCTCTCTCTCTCTCTCTCTCTCTCTCTCTCTCTCTCTCTCTCTCTCTCTCTCTCAGCCCACCCCAACTTGGAGTTGGCTTTTCAGTTTTGCATCCCTAACTTGCAATCTCGCACTCTCGAAGTAGACCCATCACTCACACTCTCTGCCCACTTCAGCTTCTCTGAAGAAGCGGTTTCCGTTCGACTTCGACCCATCATCCCGATTAGGGTAACTCCAGTTTCGACAATCACAGATTCACAGCTCTCAGATAATGATTCATTTTGATTATTTGACTGAACGGTTTCCGTTCGATATATTTGAAAATTTTAATATTGTTTGCATGAACTTTAATTTTTTAACGTTCTGGGTTTGATTTGCCGATTGTTCTTGTTGGATTTCATCTTTAATTCAACGAAAACCTAGTTTTGACATGGTAATCTTCACCATTGTTTTAAAGCTTTTTCAATACTGTTGTTGTTGATGGCTTGTTATTTTTATCTTTGATTGTCTTTAACGAACTGGAACCAATTCGAAATCGAACCGATAGTTTCGGTTCGGTTCCAGCTATTTTGCTAATTGATTTCAGGTCAAATTGAGAAGAACAAAATGCTTGTCGCTTCGGTTCGAATTTACTTTAAAACCAAACCGAACAGACAAATGCACACCTCTAGTTTTTCTATTCTTCTCTTTCTGTTCAATCATCTGAGTGTATACATGTACTTTACAATAATCGATGAATAGAAATGACTAGAGTGAAAAAAAGAAGAGAGTCAATAAACTAAATAGTAACTAAACTACAACTAAACAATAGACATTCTAACACATGAACCGACCTAAAATAAAGTAGAACAGAAAAACTGCCCTTCCACCCTTTTAAGAACAGAAGGGAATTTATTTTGTTTTTGTTTTATTTAAAGATTAGAAGAAAATAGGTAAGATAAGAAATAAATTTTTCATTTTATTAAGGTAGATGACGATCTGAAGAAGAAGGCTGTCTCCACATAATCACTCGCACTCGACTCCGATCTCCATGGCCTCGCTTGAGCTACAAGCTGCTCTTTCTGCTGTTCCCTCTGATTCTCCCACTATGTACGTACTCTATGCTCCCTGAATTTATGATTTGAGTATTCATATTTCTGCTACACATCGTCGCTGTTGAGCTAAGACTCCATTAATCTGTTCTCTTGTAATTTTATTGCAAGTGCTGAGACGGTAGTCTAATTTCTGGAATTCCTCCTCCCTTGTTGAGCTATGGCTCGTCGAACCGCTTTTGTTCCATTATAATTTGATTGCGAGCGTTAATGTTGCAATATGGTTTTGATGAATTTGGAACTTATGAGCCGTTTCTAATTTCTTAATGTGCAGATTTGATAAAATCATTAACAAGGAAATTCCATCCACTATTGTTTATGAAGATGATAAGGTGACAGTTGCATTCTACTTTGATTTATTGATATGACCCTCGTCTCTATTAATTTTCAACTTTTTTTTTTTGGTATACGCTGGTAGAAAAATGTCGTTTTTTCACATTCTCTAAGTCACATGTCGTCCTTTTACCTACCAAGCTCAGGCAAGAGCTGCAATTTTATTGTCAGCAATAAACTGTTTGCATTTTCTGTCTCTGAGTTGGACATGCCAATCGATTTGATTGTGTCAGGAGATTTGAATGTTTTGTTTTTTCTATAAGAATTCCCTTTCATCTCATTGATATTTTGCTGCAGACTCAAACGATATGGTACATGCAGTTGCTCGATTACACGCTTATTTTGTTACTCTAGAATGTCAAAAGTATTTTATTTTTAAGACTGTCTGTCGTTTGAGAATCTTTTTCTTTCTGTATATCCTGTCCTACTTTTGTTCTACAGAATAAAAGAGAAAACTAAATTTTTAAAACTATGATATGAATTTGCTGCTGGAACATGGTCTATATATGCACACAGCATACATTGCTCTGTTTGACCGGCCAATCTAACTAAAAATGTAGTGCATTTTATATTGTTGCTTTGGTTTATTCTTCTAGATTATTGGTAATATTGAACTTTCACTTTTAACTATTTTTAAGTTCTTTATTTGCTGACCTGTCTTCTTTCTTAGTATTTCATCTTGTTTTATTGTCAGGTACTTGCTTTTAGAGATATTGCACCACAAGCTCCTGTACACATTTTGATTATTCCAAAAGTCAGGGATGGCCTAACGAGGTTAGCTAAGGTACTTCAGTGGATTTTTTTTTCTGTTTTTTTTTTCTCTTTTTTGATTCTCTCTTCATCGTCATTATTTAGCTAGAATCTCATTCTTATATAACAAAATGATTGATTCTGTCACAAGGTGAATGACATGGTTTTCGGATGATGGAACTCTATTTTGGCTATAAGCCCTTCTTGATTTATATAGTATGTAGATGAGCGATGACAAAATTTAACTTGATAGCCTGTGCCATTTTTAAGAAATTACACTGGCATTGATTTTTGTGATTGAAAAATGAGGGGGAAACTCTCACTCGTTTATTTTTATTTGACTGACACTACTTTAAAAAAAATTATTTTTTGTCTGATGGACAACTTGAGCCAGCCAAAGATTTAGGTTTGATTGACCTATTTCACCTTCAATTGGAAGTGCTTAAGAGATTATCAGCCTGAAGTCTTTACAGATTGTCTGAATTTTATTGGTCAATGCTACAGGCAAAAATTTTAAATGGCATAAACAGTAGTTCTGTTTGTTTGTAAGTTGTAATCTTCTGACATCAAAAGGGATATTATATTTAAATGTGGAATATGGCTTTAATCTATAATTATGTTTTATGGGTGTTTTTGAAATTTGACGCTCATATGAATCTGCCTGACTGTATATCCAACTTTTGCTCCACTGAATTGAACAATGACATGGTGTTCCTTCATAGCACATTTCATTCAGTTGGAAAAAAGTTTAGACCCAAATGATTAAGCTTATTTTATAGGTTTCATCTGTCTATAAACTGTTCACAATACATTGATTCCAGGCCGAGGAAAGGCACTGTGAGATTCTCGGGTACCTCCTTTATGCTGCCAAGCTCATTGCCAAACAGGAGGGCCTTGATGATGGTTTTAGGATTGTCATCAACGATGGGCCAAAAGGAAGTTAGTCTATAAATTTTGTGATTTACTTTTTGAATTTCTCCATTGGTTAATATTCCTACTTGAAGGAGTTGATTATGCATTTTTCAGGTCAATCAGTTTATCATATTCATGTTCATCTTCTTGGAGGAAGACAAATGACGTGGCCAGCAGGCTAATATTGCTGTTTTAATTCACTTCAAGTATGAAAGTGAAGCCTCTCTCTATAATAATCCATAGTAATAAAAAATAATCATGTCTGAGCTAGTCTATTTTGTTATTTGGAGAGGCTGCTTTAGGTAGTTTGTGATATGTGGTTCAACATACTTAATATCTCCAGCCATGCTATTTGGAGAGACTACTAAGGGAGTTTGTGCTATGCAGTTAAACATACTTCATATCTTATAACATGGAGTATTTAATGATTTTATAATCATGCTCATATCTTATGTTAAAGCTTTGTTTGATCTAGTAGGTGATTTTCAATGCAGTTTTAGTTTGTTTTCTGATGTAAATCGATACATTGGAAAAGATCAATGCATTTTAGAGTTGTTTGACAAATGAAAATAGTTATTGAAAACCAGAATAGTGGTAAAATATTTTAGGGACTGCCTAAATGAAAAGTAAATAAATGAAACTAATGAAAAAATATTCTTTGTTATCTTAGTTTATGAATTCAGGAACACGTTTCATCTCCTAAATATCTCTTCTTCTTCCTTTTCTTATTTTAAATAACAAAAAAAGAAAAAATACGTTAAACACATTCTTATCTGGTACATCTTATAATCATTCAAATTAGCAAGTTAGATCGGTATACGTTGCAGAATGCAACACCTTTGCAATTGACATTGATCAATATAGCAATTATTAAGAAAGGGGCTGATGGTATTTTTGTATTATGAAGTTTGAATATATTGTTTGTGATTGCGTGTCTGGCCACCCCAAGAAATCTTGTTTGTTTTAAGTAGAGAATCAATTATTTTTCTTTGCTTCTGCCGATTCATGTTTTTTATTTTCTGGGTTTCTCTACTTTAGTGGTTTTTAGACATTGCATTGCAACAATCCATACGCACATTATTTGGCTCCTAAAGTTGACCACGTTTCTCTCTCCTAAATTATTGCTCTGTTTCTAATGTTGTCATTTGTTGAATTTACTATTAGATTCACAGTGTTTCGTGTGATTGTTGAACAGGTTTTAGTTTGGGGAAGTAGTCTGCATCTACTAGTTATTGAGCTTCTTTGTCCAAGATAACACTTTATATGATAAGGACTTTATGTAGCTAAAATGGTTCTTCAAAAACAGTTTTTGAAGAACCATTTTCAATACAGTTTTGGAACTGTTTTTCGATTTGTATGATTTTAAAAAACAGTTTAGCGGCACATTTTATGTTGATTGCTATTTTAAAAATGTAATATTTATAATTTCGCATTCCATAACACTTCAAATGTATAAAACCAAAAAAAGATTATGAGAAATCTTAGTGTATTGTCAATTTCCCTTGTTCTTTACTACGTGACCTTATTTTCATCACTTTGTTATGTATTGCATGTCATTATTAGCATTCTTATAATTAACAAACCAGGATATGTTGCTTTTTATCATATGACGAATGATATTTCTAACTCCCATATTTACATTATTCGTTTTATATATAAATTTTCAGCTAATTTTGTTGAGTTCTTGATTATAGTTTCTCAATATTGCTGACATCTTCTCATCAAGAACACATTCTCAAAGTTTAGCTTAGTCAAACAAATGGGGCAACCATAGAATTACTCTTTTGAGCATGCATTGACCGGGTACTCTCTTATTTTCTTGAGTTTTGGCTATAAATAAAAAGAGAAAAATCACTTGGTAGAGAATAGTTTGTCTGGGCAAAGAAATAATGATATGGGCATGATCCTAGTCCTCTGTGTCACATCCCTATCCTCAAATAAACATATAAAATTGACAACTCGATGCTTTTTGGTTGCTTATGAAACCTTGCATGTTCTTACCTCGTGGAAGTTTGTTCTAATGCACCTTATTTTTTATTATTTTTGCATGCATGCGTGTGCTGGAGCTTTTTTGGTCATTATTAGGCTATGATTGCTGATTATACAATCTTTTCTCTCTCTCTTTTTTTTTTTTTAATTTTAATTTTTTGTTCATGGTTTTTTAATGTAATTCTATCGCATGGCTTAGTTCAGCGTGATTTAGAGGAATTATTTGAAGGATTATCATCTTGTTTGTCGGAAGATGAATGAGATCAATGGAGTTTGTGAATTGTCTAGCACTCTTAGGCTATGATTGCTGATTATATGATCTTTTCTTTTCCTTTTTTTTAATATTCTAATTAGTTTTTCTATGACTCTTGTCTATTGCCTTGTTTTTTAGCTCAGCCTGGTTTAGAGGGATTATTTGAAGTATTATCTTCTTGTTCATTGTTAGATGGCTGAAGTCTCAAGTTTGGGAAATGTCTTGGATCAATGGAGGAGAGAAATTGACGGGCACTGGAGACAGGGGAGACCGTAGAGGACACTGATTGAATGGCCCTCTAGGTCTAGGCTCTAGAGGTTAGTGAGAGAAAGTTTGTTTTTTAATATTTCCCTTGAGTCAGAGAGAGAGAGAGAGAGAGAGAGAGAGAAGGTTATTTACATGTTAGAGAGAGAAAGTTATTTCCCTTGGGAAGGAATTATGAAGATGGGTAGCGGGTTATTTCCAGGGAGAGAGAGAGAGAGAGTTATTGTGGAGTAGAAAGAGCCTCGAGGGTAATTTCCCTAGAGAGAGAAAAGAAAAGGGTACTTCCGTTTGAGGACAAACAGGGAGCTCTCAGTCAACAGAAAGCTGTCCACAAAAGAGAGGATAGGCATTTTTGCCTTGGGACAAATGAAAGGTGGCTTTCAAAGAAGAACAGGGCCTCTCTGTTGATATTTAAAATTAGACAAAAATAGAATCACATAAACAAGGACAGACCCATTAATTTATACGCACTCCCCAAATCATTTACACCCAGTGAATCCCACTGTTCATATGGTCCCCCCCTCCTTTCCTCCTTGCTACTGCTTATCCAATCTTACATAGATTTAGTTTTAGTTCTAATGTTCTCACACATTGAAACTCGCTATGTTTTTATATTAATTAATTTTTGAATAAGTTTTTTTTAAGTTCTTTATGGTCAAGATATTGTGTTGACTCAAGTCGTAAAATTGTTAATGCTTAGACACGTTGGATACTTCTGTCGATTGGTCAAATCCTTATAAATTTAAGGGTTACCGTTGATTTTCTACTGAGTCAGTCGTTCACCTCAAAAATTTATCATCTTTCACAGGTAATAACTGTTACCAGAATAGAGTTCGTGGCAGAGATTTTCTCATTTTTTGTGTTTTTTATTTCTTTTCTTGGTAAAATCTCTTTAAATGTTAGTTATGTAATCTTAATTAACTGGTGTTGAACATTTTTCTCTTCTTGAACAATATTTTTTTCACATATTGTATTGCACTATCTATTAATTTTTTGATGACTACGTAGATCTTATCTCATCTCGTGTGAGCTATAATTTTATATTTTGAACTAAATTATTCGTTGCAAATCTTGTCTTGGGTGGAACGATGAGGGGTTTTTTAAAAGCCGAGTCGTTCGACCCAGTGTTTTTCTCGAGTCGCCTTCATATTTTATCAGACCCATTAATTTATAGCAACTCCCCAAATCATTTACATTCAATTATGAGTCAATCACACATTTCATATGGTCCCCCCTTCCTTCTCCTGCTTATTCAATCTTAGATGGATATAGTTTTGGTTCTATTTTTCTCACAGATTGTGCTTCTTATTTCCTCTCTTTTTTTTATGTTATTTTTTTAATTTACTCAAGTCAACAAACTTGAATCTTTAAAAAAAATATACTAAAAAACAAGATCTCTAACTCTGTTTGTCTGTTTCTAGTTTTGCTCTGGTTTGATTTGTTATGATAATGTTAAAAAAAAATGTGATATTATTATTTTCAGATTATTCATTAATTTGTGATGCTTTTCAATTGTTTAATCTATAAAATATTGATCTTATCATAGAATAATGCTTAAAGTTCCATCATTTTATTATCTTCCGAGTTTTCAGGCACCTGTTTCTGTCCATTTCTTAAATAATTCATTCATAAAAATGTAAAATCTTATGTTACATGTGTGTTCTTTCTCCAACTCCGATGCTCAATGGACAGGTACAAGTACAAGTACAAGAGTGACATCTTTATTTTTCATAAGATTTTACCAAACCAACCTAAAAATTAAACAAAACCCAGAAAATTAAGATCAAACAAGCATGAAACAAAGCAGATCAAGCACAAAAAAAAGAATAAAATTTGAAAAAACCGAAGAAGATGACGACAGATGGATCAAGTTCTTGAAAGGTGATCTGGATATGGCGGCATGGAAGTCTGCCTGCTTGCCTAAAATCATGCACCAAAACCATGAGACATCCGACTCGACTGAGACCTCGCTAGTGGTAGGGGTGGCCTACTGCTCACATGCTTCGCCAATGCCGGTGGCCCCGCCGCCTTGTATCTCTCCCCCCCGCCGCTAAATCCGGAACCGGTGGGGACAAACTTCACTGGATGTGGCGGTGGCCCTACGCTCACCGCTTTCTCGCTTCGACAGCTCAGCAATCCGTTTCCGGACGATGATACCCACCTCCCGGCTCCACCGTTGCTGCTCTTCTCCTGCTCCGCTCGTCGGGCCATCGTCAGGACGTCGTTCGCTTCCGACGCGGCTACTGAGAAATTGGTCATGCTGGCTCGGTCGAACCCTTCTGCGGTGGTTACGCTCCAGTCGATGCTTGCTTCGCTTGGTTCGTACCAGTCCGTCGGTGCTATGCTCGACGGCGTCATTGGCTCGTCGACGCTCCGGCGACCTCCTAGTCGTCTTACTTCTTCCAGAGAATCCCTCCGCTGGAACATCATCGGGTAGGTCGACGTCGTTTGCGTCGAAAAGCTTTCTAACTCGAACAAATCAGAGCTCGCATCGCTCGCTACGTCGTCGTCTCCGTTTGCTCCGGCGATAATCCGAGATTTCGGGCTTCCGAGAAACTTGATCAAACCCACCGGACATTCCCTGTTGTTATTACTATTGTTTTTCCTTGCTATGGCAGCTTCCTCCGATGGCCGGAAAACTTCCAGCGAGTCTCGTGGTGGGTCTTCCTCTGAAGGATTCAGTACTGGTACTGAACAACCGTTAAGCCGGAGGGTCATCGCCGGAGACGGTGACAGCTGATGTCCTGTGGCCTTGTTTAGTATCGGAAACGTGAATCCAACTGTGTTATTATCGCCGAAGGGTCTGCTCGGATTTAAAACGAACTGGTTTTGCCCATTCATTAGCATGTTTGCAGAAAAACGATTCTCCGACGTCGCAGGGAATCTGTTGTGAGCCGTCGGAGGAGGTGAAAGAGAAATCTGTTCCGTCCGGCGATCTGCATATCGTTCTTCTCCTCCCCATTGTTGTTGCTCCAGTGTTCCTGTCTTACACTCTCCTGTTGAGATAGGTGGCTTTTTAACGGAGCTCCTGTCGAACGATACCACCGCCGGTGCTGTCATCTGTGGTGGCTGTGCATTCTTCACCGATGGTGGCTTTGATTCCTCCACCCGAACCGACTTTCTTCCTATGCAGGGGCATTTCGGGCTTCTGAAAATCCATCTCGCCGGAGAAGGAGACCTTCGGCTCGTCTTCTCTTGGTAATGATCTGAATGTCGTAGCACCGATACTGCAATCGCCCCCGGTGGGTTGGATAAAAGACCAGTCTGGCTATTCCAGCTGGCCTCCGACGAAGCTGTCGGAGTTGCAGCGTGGAAAGAACGAGCTCTGTAATTTCTGGTATAGCTATATCCATCAACAGAGGAAGAGGCAGACGAGAATCTCTGCACGCCAGCGCCGTCGCACTGCTCCGGAATCTGCTCAAGATTCGAAACGTTTACGCAGTGAACGGAAGAAACTTTATTGCTATTAATGGTGGTTTTCTGCAAATCCGAGTTTCCAACTTCATTAAAATACTTCTTCGCATCAAAAATGCTAATTTCAGCAGAATCATCCACTCTACCGAGACGTACTTGCTTGACGCCATAGCCAGAAACTCCATTGATGACAGGATCCTCCGGCTTAAGATAAGAAGAGAAAGAGGACGACAACCCACCATTAAAGCTCCTCATAACTGAAGCTGCCTCCATTCTTCGAGGAAGAAAACTCCAGTTGACGTAGTTTTAAAGCACCATTCGAGTGAGTATAAGTATACTTTCTCTAAGCAGAGAGTACGCCATTTTCATCACCCAAATCCCAATAATTAAACGGTAAAAAAAGGCAGCTCAAATCTATCAGCCTCTGTTTGTTTAATTTTACTGAAATCAAAATCCAATTTTTAACAAGATTTCTGAGAGAGGATCCAAAAGGGGTCAGTTCAGTTGAATTTGCTGAACGTGGTGGGATTTAGAGTCACAGAAGCTGGACTTGGTAGGTCAATGGAGTTTAGTGTCAGACTCTGGTTTCCGAACTGACCTGAACTCCTTTTTCACATGCTCTCCTCCATACCTTATTAAGAAACTTCAAAGTTTTTTGGGTTAAATCCAAAAAAAATAGGTCAAATATGGATGCCGTTCAAAAAAGCGATTGAATTATAAAAAACGTGTAAAAAATGAACTCTCGACAAACCGATATGCCCGCCCGCATTCAAATTTCTGAAAGGAGAATGGTTTACCGCGTTATGAGAACGGCAAACGTTCTCATTCAAAAATTTGAACGCAAAAATGAAGCTTTATGAATTAATTTTAAAAAAATATCAAACAATATTCAATTTCTTTGAAATTTTGATCACATGTACTTTTTTATAAAATAAATATTTAAAATTATAATATATCTTACAACTGTTCTAAAATCATAAAAATTTTTACTTTATCTTCCAATGATATGCTGAAAATGTAGTAAAAATTTCAAGTAAATTGAATATCAGTTGGTATTTGTTTTAAATTAATTTATAAAGTGAAGAGTAACCTTAATAAATTAATTTAAAACAAATATCAAACGATATTCAATTTACTTTAAATTTTTACCACATGTTCACCACATTATAAGAAAATAATCTGAAAATTTTCGTGATTTTAGAATACCTGTAAGATATATTATAATTTTAGTTAACTATTTGATAAAAAAAATGGTAATAAATTATACAAGTGTTATAAAATCACAAAAATATTTTAATTATCTTCCCATAATGTGATAAATATGTGATAAAAATGTCAAGTAAATTTAACATCTTTTAATATATTTTTTAAATTAATTTATAAAGGTTCCTCTTCACGTTCAAATTTCTGAAGGAGAACGATTTGCTGTTCTCAGAACGTGGTAAAGCGTTTTCCTTCAGAAATTTTTTACCCCCGCGGCTGAACGCAGCAAACTGTTCGCCTTTGAAAATTTGAACGCGGGGCCATATTAATTTGTCGGGAGGCCATTTTTAAACGTTTTCCATACTTTAAGTTTTTTTTAGACGAAAAAATTGTTCAAGTCATTTTTTGAACTTTATCCATAGTTTGAACCATTTTTTGAATTTAACCTAAATTTTTATCAATTTTTTATTCATTCCAAAAAAAAAAAAAAAAAAAAAAAAAGATGGGTGTGTAACCAACTAATCTCTTGTGTTTGGCTATAAATAAACTTTTAAAATATCTCCGGGAAACAATCCAACTTTTATTCTCACGTTATGTTATATTCATTCAAAAAATTAAAACCCCCGTGAGAGAGGGCAACTGCGGCCCAACCAAACAAGGTGAATCGCAATGGACATCCCCACTTAAATGTGGTCGCCCATACTTAAACATGGTGACTTGCACTTGAAACGTGGGTGACTGCTAATTTAACAGAAAATAACAGTAAGAGTTGACTTGTTCCCAGATAAATTTCAACGATTGATTTGTATCCAAACATATTTTATAAATTAGTTTGTCCATGGCTCCATTTTTTTTTTATATAATTTTTCCCTATTTATTAATAAAAACTAATTAATTATAAGCCATAAATATTTTTTATGACCATTTATTGCTACAACGCTGTGATATTTTAATTTATTGAAAAACTTTATATTAAGAATTAATAAAATATCAATATATCAATGCATTTTTTAAATGATTAGAACAATGCATAGTATATTGGCATTGGAAATGAAATAACTAAAATAGATTTGACCTGCGCCCAGCTAAGTCTTCTCTAGTTGTCCTCGTAGTAAAGATTCAGAATTCTAACGAGAAGAAGATGAAATTAGAGAAAGAATTGGAAAATACTCAGATATCTAGGAATTGTACAGCTTACTCTACACACCTCTTCATAAATAGGTCAAGGGGAATCTAGTCACGACCCTATCTCTGATCCTCTCCAAAACTACAACAACACTTGGGCCATTAAATGTGACCCTCACAAATCCTACAGATGCAATTAATACAGCAAAAACAAACTCACACATACAAGCCCAAAGAGTTTTTGAGCTCAAACCTATGACCTATCGGTGTTAAGCATTTTGGTCCATTTGTCCGTCTTTGTCATGTCCTTCTGGTTGTCACTTGTATCTGAAAAATAGAAAAACCATAATAGGGTGGGGGTAATGAAGCATTGTAAGTAAATCTAACATTTAAGAATTATTATATTATGCAATTCACAAGTACAATACCCACTTCCACCGTCTAGATAGAGTTCTATATCTCTATCTATAGTATGAAGATATGTGTATGAATATCTTGCAGTCTTTTTCTTTTTCACTCACCAATGCTGTGATTTCATGAGTCAATGCATAAATTATATTTTTTTTATTTAAAATTTTTTACTTTATCAAGTATCATGTTAATATATTTTTGTGAATGTTAATATATATAATCATAATCTACTGTATGTAAAGACGCACACAACCACGTAATCCCTTACTTATGATGGTTCCAATAAGTGTATACATCTCACATAATATACTTCAAAATGGCTACGTCTTAATTCCACGTCCTTAAAGGTTGTCGAGTTCTCAATACCCATAATTCTCAATACCCGTCGTTCTCATCACTTCAAGTTAAAACCTTAAAGATAAAATGTATAACTAAAATTCTAACCACAAATCCACTAATTGTCAAACTCATTTGCTTGATACATTCAATTTTTTCGAAAAAAATCGATTGAAGTGAAGTTTCTTATACTTCATCTAACTCATTACTAAGTTTTAATTACGCGTCCTTGAAGGTTGTCGAGTTCTCAATACACGTCGTTTTCAACACTTCAAATTAAAACCTTAAAGATGAAATGCATAACTAGGGTTCTAACCACAAATCCAGTAACGGTCAACCTTAATTGCTTGATACGTTTAGTTCTTGCAAAAAAAATTGATTGAAATGAAGTTTCTTATACTTAGGGCTGGGCATGGGCCGGTTTGGGCCGGTTCTGGCCTGGAACAAGACCGAACCGTTGATTTCGAAAATTTATTTCTCAAAATCGAAACCGGTTCCTAGCAGAACCGGTACCGAACCAGAACCAGATCGAAAATTTGGTCTGGTTTTGGTTCGGTACCAACTCCCTCCCATGCATTATTTATTTTTTTTTTTAATTCAGTGGATCTCGTTCACTTAACCATAATTTCTCATCTACTTCCCCTCCCCCCCTCCTAATTGCCCTCTCTCCATCGCTCCACCGCTCAACCGCTCAACGCCCATTTTCTTCTTTCCTCCGGCCATGGACACCACGCCCTTTTCCGTCACGGACACCCTCCTCCCCCATTCCCTGGCCGTCACCAGACTATCGATTTCTCCCCTCTTGAATTCGTTCTCGGCCTCGTCCCCGTCATCACCATCCTCGCTCTCATCTACACTTTTTTCTTCGCCATCAAGTGCCCGCCTAACCCCTAATCGCTGGATGAGGTCGCTGGTCGATGGGCGACGGTCGGAGCTGCGTGAGTCTGAGACGTGAGGTTGCTAACTCGCTAGGTTGGGGTCGGGTCGTCGGTGCTGAGGAGTGAACTGAGGGAGGGCTCGCTGGACGCTGGTTTTAGTTTTTTAAGTTATCCGACCCATGGGTCGGATAACCCCACCAGGCTGACCCATGGGTCGGTTCTCCCATGGGAATTCCCAGTTCTTGTACGGGGAACCAGGGACCGGCCCGCGGTTCTCGGTTTCCCAATCCGTGGAATTGGGACCAGTTCCATGGTAGGCAGAACCGACCAAGAATCGTCCCGAACTGCCAGTCTGGTCCAGTTTTATGGTTCCGGGCCAGTTCTGTCCACCCCTACTTATACTTCATCTAACGCATTACTAAGTCTTAATTACATGTCCTTGAAGATTGTCGAGTTCTCAATACACATCGTTCTCATCACTTCAAGCTAAAATCTTAAAGATGAAATGCATAACTAGGGTTTTAACCACAAGTTCAGTAACTATCAAACTCATATGCTTGGTACTTTCGGTTCTTTCGAAAAAAAATCAATTGAAAATTGGAATTCTAATCCTCCCCCTATTCGTTATCGATGTCATAGGTGTGATTTTTTTGGCACTTTTAGAATCAAATTTCCCAATTCCATCGTCCACTTAGTTATCAAATTAGGGCTTTGGAGGGAGAGCATTTTTCCAGGAGATGGAGAGGTTTGGGACGGAGAAGGATTTTGAGGATGGCCAGTGGATTGGCGGTGAGTTTTACTATCGCAAGCGCAAGGAAAAGCACCCTCAAACCAAAGAAGACGTTCTCTTTGGTGTATTTGCCGCAGGTTCTGATTCGGATTCAGAAGAAGATGGATTTTCTTCGAGGAAGCGCCGGAAGGATCGTGATTTATTTAAGAAACAGGACTTCTCGAAACCCGTTAATTTTGTACATACAGCCACTGTCATGCCCAACCAGGAAATTGATGACAATTCCAAGGATGAGAACGCGAACGTCGTCGACGATGATGACCGACCTGCCCTAGAACTAGGCATGGGTTCTGGTTTGGGGTTTAATTCTTTGAAGGGAAAAGATGGGAAGGGAGATGGCGCAGACGAAGCAGACAACGATGCTAACTTTTTGCCCACTGCGTTTGGTAGGAAGCTTAAGGAGGGTGTGCAGAGGAGAGAGAGAGAGAAAGAGAAATCTCAAAGATGGAAAAGAAAACTCAAGTAAAGGAGTAAATATGAGAGACTCTGACTCGAGCGATGTAGGAGGTTTTGAGGAGCATACTAAGAGAATTGGTATGAAGCTGCTTGAGAAGATGGGATATAAGGGATGTGGACTCGGTAAAAATAAACAAGGGACAGTCAACCCCATTGAGGTCAAGCTGAGGCCGAAGAACATGGGTATGAGTTTTAATGATTACGAGGAGACACCTAAGAGCGCACTTGTGCCGGAGTTGGAAGAGAAGAAAACTACATTGTCCCAACCTATAGTCATGGCGAAGGAGAGACTACAGAAAAAAAAGGGGGCTAAGAAAAATAAGGACAAGTATATCACGGCGGAACAGTTGTTGGCAGACAAGCAGGCGCATGACTTGGATGTAGTTAAGGTTTTTGATATGCGGGGACCTCAGGTAAGGGTGTTTACGAACTTGGAGAACTTGAATGCTGAAGAAAAGGCCAGAGTAAGCAATGTTCCTGTGCCTGAACTGCAGTATAATGTGAGATTGATTGTTGACTTGGCAGAGCTGGATATTCAGAAGATAGATAGAGATTTAAGGAATGAAAAGGAAACTGCGTTGAGTTTGCAGAAGAATAAGGAGAAGTTAGAGATTGAAGGAGCCCGTCAGAAGCAGCACTTAGATAACATGAAGGAAATTATAAGAGTGTTGGACCGAGTGGGGGAAGATAATTCGAAAGGATTGTTGACATTAGACTGGCTTGCCAAATGCTTCGGGGACTTGAACACAAAATTTTCTGAAGATTACAAGTTATGTAACTTGTCTACCATTGCGTGTTCCTTCTCTCTTCCCTTGTTCATTAGGTTATTCCAAGGTTGGGATCCTCTTCAATCCTCTTATGGATTAGAGATGATATCTTCCTGGAAGACTTTGCTTCAGCGAGAAACCTATCTTGATATTTGGGATTTATCATCACCTTATACTCAGTTGGTCTCGGAGGTCGTGCTACCTGTAACGACTCCTCATCCCAGTAAGATATTGTCCGCTCCGGGGATTGGGTCGCAGCCCAATATCCTCCCCTCACGGCTTTGTTTGGAGAGCACTTCCCGGAAGGTCACCCAACCTGGAATTACTCTCACCGAAACCCTCTTAACTTCGGAGTTCTTATGGGATCCGTTGTCAATTGAGCTCCAAAACGCGTCTTCCTATCTTGGGAGGGATCTCTTACATATGTTTCATTTCCATGTACTTCCCCAAGCGATGTGAGATTGTGACAACCCCATCATTACGACCCGGGATTCGCCTATACTCGAGTCTGAGATTTGTCTATACTCGGTTTAGGTCCCGAGGTTTGCCCCGCAACCCGAGGTTTGCCCCGCAGTCGTACAGATACGTGCACAGAACAGTCGGGTCATCACAATCACCCCCTCTCGGGGGCCCAACGTCCTCATTGGCCACATTTTCGGTTGGGTACAGGCTCTGATACCATTTGTAACGACCCCTCATCCCAGCAAGATATTGTCCACTCCGGGGATTGGGCCGCAGCCCAATATCCTCTCCTCACGGCTTTGTTTGGAGAGCACTTCCCGGAAGGTCACCCAACCTGGAATTACTCTCGCCGAAGCCCTCTTAACTTCGGAGTTCTTATGAGATCAGTTGTCAATTGAGCTCCAAAACGCGTCTTGCTATCTTGGGAGGGATCTCTTACATATGTTTCATTTCCATGTACTTCCCCAAGCGATGTGGGATTGTGACAACCCCCTCATTACGACCCGGGATTTGCCTATACTCGAGTCCGGGATTTGCCTATACTCGGTTTAGGTCCCGAGGTTTGCCCCGCAACCCGAGGTTTGCCCCGCAGTCGTACAGATACGTGCACAAAACAGTCGGGTCATCACAATCACGGGGCCCAACGTCCTCGTTGGCCACATTTTCGGTTGGGTACAGACTCTGATACCATTTGTAACGACCCCTCATCCCAGCAAGATATTGTCCGCTCCGGGGATTGGGCCGCAGTCCAATATCCTCTCCTCACGGCTTTGTTTGAAGAGCACTTCCCGGAAGGTCACCCAACCTGAAATTACTCTCGCCGAAGCCCTCTTAACTTCGGAGTTCTTATGAGATCCGTTGTCAATTGAGCTCCAAAACGCGTCTTGCTATCTTGAGAGGGATCTCTTACATATGTTTCATTTCTATGTACTTCTCCAAGCGATGTGGGATTGTGACAACCCCCTCATTTCGACCCGGGATTCGCCTATACTCGAGTCCGGGATTTGCCTATACTCGGTTTAGGTCCCAAGGTTTGCCCCGCAACCCGAGGTTTGCCCCGCAGTCGTACAGATACGTGCACAGAACAGTCGGGTCATCACTATCTGCTGTGAGAATTTCTGGCATTAATACTTGGCAGGCTAGAGATCCTGAATCCATGCTTAGATTCTTAGATTCTTGAGAGAAGTTGCTACCTCTTTCAATTCTTCATGGTATATTGGACAACATTATCATGCCCAAAGTGGCAAGTGCTGTAGACCAATGGGAACCCCAGCGGGATCCCGTTCCTATACCCATACGGGTGCATCCGTGGCTGCCATTGTTAGGACACAAGTTGGAGGGTGTTTATCAGATAATACGTACTAAATTGAGTAAGGTTCTTAGTGCCTGGCACCGAAGTGATGGCTCTGCTTATGCTATACTGTCACCTTGGAAATCTGTGTTTGATCCAGCTAGCTGGGAACAACTTATGTACCGGTTTATTATACCAAAGCTGCAGCTTGTATTACAAGAATTTCAGTTAAGTCCGCAAATCAGAAGCTTGATCAGTTTTATTGGGTCACCAATTGGGCTGCTGCTATTCCTATTTATACGATGGTTGATAAGATGGAGAAATATTTCTTCACCAAGTGGCTACAGGTCTTGTATCATTGGTTGTGCTCAAATCCTAACTTTGAAGAGGTTACAAAGTGGTACTTGGGTTGGAAGGAGCTTTTTTCGAAGGAGCTTCTTGCCAATGAAAGTATCCGGTATCAGCTTAATCGCGGTTTGGATATGATGAACCAAGCCGTTGAAGGTATGGAGTTGGTCCAGCCTGGATTGAGAGAGAACATCAGCTACCTCAGGGTTCTTGAGCAAAGGCAGTTTGAGGCTCAGCAAAAAGCAGCAACACATGCTCAGTGTCAAGGTCTGGGCTTGTCCAAGGCATGTTGCCCATGGCCGCCCTTGCTGTTAGCCTAGTTTATTTCCTTTTTTAGTATTTCTATTGTACTCTTTTTCTTTCTATTTTTGGCAAGAGTGACTCCTCGCCCACATAGCATGTATACTACTGCTAGAGTGGAGATGGTCCAGATTGCTCTTTAGGGGGAGAGGCATGACTGCACGTAGACCCTCTACCCAACGTTGTAATTTGCTGCCCATCAATGAACAAGCTTTTTACATACACTCTCTTTATGCACACTATGCTCAATGATGCTCATTACGATTAACCTTGCTCGCTCGTTGCTTACTCGTTAGACACAAGCTCGCTCTAACGAATTGGGCATTCGGTGCCGTTGGCACGCACGTTAATCTCGCTCGCTCGTTGCTTACTTGCTAGACACAAGCTCGCTCTAGCGAAGTGGGCACTTGGTGTTGTTGACACGCACGTTGGCTGACCCAGTATAGGTGTGATATTGGGTGCCGCACGTTCTTGTAAGCCCCTTAAAAGTAGGACCGTGACAGTTGGTATCAGAGCCGAGTTGGCTAAAATCGTGAGAAGTCATGCCGAAGAAGAGTTCGATGGAAAGGCTGAGTGCTCCTTTGGATCAACTCGAGCGCCTCGTCGAGTTGGAAGAAGAAGTACGGTATCTGCAAGACATACCGGACAACATTCGATTCATAGAAGAACGAATGAAGGAAATGTCTGAATTTCCTGCCGAAGTAGCGGCTATTCACAACAGGATAGACGCCATATCGATTCCAGAGCTGTTGAATTGGGTGGAGACCCTCGAATCCTGACAAGAAAAGGGAAAGAGAGTTTACACGGGAGAAAGTTCCACAGGTACTATAATCGGGGTCCTGGAGCGTGTCGATGAGATTGAGCTCGCTCATACCCGATTGGCAGAAACTGTGTCTCAAGTGACCATGGACTTCAAAACGATGTTTGATTCTCTCAGGGCTGAGATTGCCGAGATCAACATCAAACTGAACCTTACCATGAGAGCCATGAGGAGTCAAACCCAGGCTGCTAATGCTGCTGAATTTAGTCGAGTGAAAATCTGTAACGCCCCGAATTATCTAAACCCGGTTCGCTACACAATGCTCGTACATGACTAAAACTTCTACTTTATTTTTTTTTAAACTTGCAGCGGAAAATCATTTAAGTAAAACAAAACCATGAAAATGATATTTGGATAATCGGTTGGAATGTGAAAAGTAATCAGACAAGAGAAAATAGAGTTTAGATGGCAAAATACTTTAAGAGTTGTAAAAGTCAAATGCATCTGCCGATGAATAAAGTCAACGGAAGAAACAGAAACAAAAGACTCATCCGGTAACCAAAACGACAACACTTCGGCTACGTCATCCGGTGGATTTAACACAAGACATCCGCCAGAGACTAAACGACAAAAGACTTTCTACATCATCCGGTGGATCAAACACACGACATCCACCGGTCACTAAACGACAAAACACCATTTACATCATCCGGTGAAGGAATACACTTCATCCACCGAACGCTAGACGACAAAACACCATTTACATCATCCGGTGAAGGAATACACTTCATCCACCAAACGCTAGACGACAAAACACCATTTACATCATCCGGTGGATCAAACACACGACATCCACCGGTCACTAAACGACAAAAACTTTCTACATCATTCGGTGGATTAAACACGCGACATCCACCGGTCACTAAACGACAAAAAAAAACTTTCTACATCATCCGATGGCTTTACTGAAGACATCATCCGATAAGACTAAACCTACATCATCCGATAGACAATAAAATAATAACTCAACACCTGCCGGTAGATTAAACAACATGGCAGTAAACTTTATTGTAAACCGAGAAAATTCCAACTATCAGAAGGATTTAAGCATCTTACCAAAAATCATTCAGAGACAATTTAAATCATTGCATTACTCAAATTCAGTAAAAATAGCATTTTATAATCCAACAGAACACTAATGTCAGGAATTCTCAAAACAAATTCAAAAGGTTGCAACCACTACTGTCATGAAAACTCAATGTACTCAGATTGAATCATTATCAACTAGACCTTCACAACTGCTGACATCAGTTAACCCGCCTCATCAGTTTACCAGGCCGGAGCATGAATGTACCCTTCCAACCACATCTACTCATCTGTGCACACAGAAAATTCACCTGCAGTAACATTTTCACCTACATCACAAAACTCATCTATTAGCCTAATGCTAAGTAAGCAAAGCAAGGAATGAAATATGTACTGAAATGTAAATCCTAAATATGCAGTTTCTACTTTCATTCCTCAGTTATGTTGCATTCGTTCACTGGTCTGATGATCCCTGATACAATGGGAGATGGATCAGTTTTCCCAAGGTATGTATCCATATATTCAATTAAGGGGCGGATTAGTTCCCTTAACAGCTGATTTGATCCCTGATATAATGGGAGATGGATCAATTTTCCCAAGGTATGCATCCATATGTTCGATTAAGGGGCGGATTAATTCCCTTAAAAGTATACTGTTGCAATCTGTTCACGTCTCACCATGCTACTTCATGTAAATTCATTTTCGTTTTCCTTCAAAATATGATGCATGGCGACTGAAAAGAAACATACATTCATGCATAACCAAATCCTACTGTTTTGTGATGTAGGCTCGAAGGCACATGCAAACTCTACTTACCTGGTCTCCTGGAAAAACTTGATTGTAAGCTACTTCGGGTATTACTCGAACCTAAAACCATAGATAGAGCATACATTAAATTTCCTCTAATCTTCATTCTAAACCACTATAAATCTAAGGGAAACTGTTTTGGAAACTCTAGTCATTGTGCATTCCCGATTTCAACTTAAATCGAAACCACCACTCGCTTACCGTCTTCTCAAAACCTCATTTATCATCCCTCCTGCCAACGATAGATACAATGTAGCAAGAAATAGAAGCAAAACTCACCAAGTTCGGAGGAAATCGCTGGAGAAAGTCGAAGGGGGGTCTCCTATCGCGTTCTGCTAAGCTGAGGAGCTGAGAATGGAGAGGAAATGAAATAAACAGTGGCGGCTAAACCTCATTAAACCCTTCCTTAAATGCGTTATCCACTAAAAATTACAATTTACTCTTTTGTTCTTGCTCAATCACTTGTTAACCTAATCACTAAATCATCCATATTTCTTTTATAAAACATTTTCTATAAATGGAAAAAGGTAAATTGGTTAATTGAAACCGGGTGCTACAATATCCCTGAGCCAAAACCCTTTGGGGGAGCTCGGGATGCAAAAGAAATAGAGAATTTCATCTTCGACATGGAACAATATTTTAAGGCCACTAAAACAGATGAAGAATCGAAAGTGACCTTGGCCACAATGCATCTGACCGATGATGCAAAACTTTGGTGGAGATCGAAATACCATGATATCAGTATGGGCGAATGCGTGATTGATACCTGGGAAGAACTAAAACAACAGCTGAAAGACCAATTCTTTCCAGAGAACGTTGAGCTTAACGCTCGTAGACTACTTCGAGAACTGAAGCAAACTGCAAGCATTCGAGAATATGTCAAACAGTTTTCGGGACTCATGCTGAATATTAGAGATATGTCGAAAAAAGATAAGATCTTCGCTTTCATCGAAGGTTTTAAACCGTGGGCGAGAACCAGATTATACGAACAAAGGGTGCAAAGCCTTTCAAGTGCACTGGCCGCAGCAGAGCGGTTGTTCGATTATAACTCTGAGAACCTTGAGCCAGAGAAGAACACTCCTAGTAGCCCAAACGCCAACAAGTTTCAGGAACGAGACACAGGAACTAATGAAAGGAAACCGTTTGTCCGAAGAGAAGGTTTTGAGGCAACAAGAAACGCCAATAACAACCGACAAACAAATAGGCCTATGTCATGTTTTCTGTGTAAGGGACCACATCGAGTAGAAGAGTGTCCGCATAGATCGGTCTTAACTTGCTTACAAGCTTCGATTCGGGATGACAACTCAGCTAGGGAAGTTGTGCAAGAAGAATCCACTGAGCTTGTTGAAGTTGGGACTATGACTTTCTTGTCAGCTATACAACAACAAATAGAAGTGCTGAAGAAGATCCCAGTTAAAGGTCTCATGTATGTGGAGTCGTTCATCAATAATAGATCTACTAAGAGTATGATGATAGACTCGGGAGCTACTCACAACTTCATCATAGAAAAGGAAGCTCACCGTCTTGGTTTGAAGCTAGAAAAGAGTGATGGTAGGGTGAAAACAGTGAATGCGAAAGCGATGCCAGTACTCGGGATTATAAAGAGAGTACAGTTGAAACTCGGCTCATGGGCGGGACTCATTGACTTCGTTGTAGCACAGATGGATGACTTTGATATTATCTTGGGAATGGAGTTCTTGATAAAACATAGAGCCATCCCAATACCCTCAACGAAATGTTTAATAATCACAAGTAACAACCCAACTGTTGTTCCTGCGATTCTTAAACAACCAAGTGCTATTAACAAAAAGATGATTTCTGCAATGCAGTTCAAGGAAAGGATGAAGCACCATACGGAGATAGCTCGCGCTTGCTTGGAGCGAACCTCTAAGCATACGAAGAAGTGGATAGCTAAGAAATGGCGGCCCACGGAGTTTAGGGCTGGTGACTTAGTACTGGTTAAGTTGTTACCGGAACAACTTCGCTTGAGGAGAAGAAAGACAAGCGACTCTTCAGAAGGTATGAAGGTCCCTTTGAAGTCATCGAGAAGGTCGGAAGAACATCCTACAGGGTTAATCTTCCATCATGGCTCAAAATCCACTCAGTGATCCCTCTCAGCAACTTGAAGCCCTATCATCCAGCCGTCAAGAACAAGGAAAGAAACGACATCTTTAGACCAAATATCTCCATCAGCAACCAGAAGAAGAAAGAACTTTCCAGCAGCAACCAAAAGAAAAAAGAAGTTGCCAGCAGCAACAAAAAGAAGAAAGAAGTTGCCAGCAGCAACCAAAAGAAGAAAGAAGTTGAAGAAGGCCTTGCAGATCGAAGCGTCAGAATAGGTCGACGAAAGTACCAGGATTATCTCATCAGGTGGAAAGGACCAGGAGCTGATGATGTATCTTGGAAGAAAGCAAAAGACTTGGAGAACTCATCACAGATGATCGAAGAATTCAAGCAGAAGCAGAGTTGACGAGGACGTCAACAACTCAAATAGGGGAGAATGTCAAGGTCCAGGCTTGTCCAAGGCATGTTGCCCATGGCCACCCTTGCTGTTAGCCTAGTTTATTTCCTTTTTTATTATTTCTATTGTACTTTTTTTCTTTCTATTTTTGGCAAGAGTGACTCCTCACCCACATAGCATGTATACTACTGCTAGAGTGGAGATGATCCCGATTGCTCTTTAGGGGGAGAGGCATGACTGCACGTAGACCCCCTACCCAACGTTGTAATTTGCTGCCCATCAATGAACAAGCTTTTTACATACACTCTCTTTATGCACACTATGCTCAATGATGCTCATTACGATTAACCTTGCTCGCTCGTTGCTTACTCGTTAGACACAAGCTCGCTCTAACAAAGTGGGCACTCGGTGCCGTTGGCACGCACGTTAATCTCGCTCGCTCGTTGCTTACTTGCTAGACACAAGCTCGCTCTAGCGAAGTGGGCACTTGGTGTTGTTGACACGCACGTTGGCTGACCCAGTATAGGTGTGATATTGGGTGCCGCACGGTCTTGTAAGCCTCTTGAAAGTAGGACCGTGACACTCAGCAAGCGGCAGCAAGCTTGGGGAGCTCTACACAATTGAATGGTATGAATAGCTCACTGGAGCTGAGCTTGAAAGAAGTTATCGAGTCTCATGCACAACAGCATGAGTTGCTTTTAAGCCTAAAAAATGATAGGACACAATGTATGCGAGTATAAAATGCATGAAAACGAATGAAATTCACGGAACGCATGAGATGGCTAATGAGAGCCTAAACGCATGGTTATTGAAATGACTAATGAAAGCCTGAACGCATGGTTATTGAGATGGCTGATGAAACTTTACGAAGGTAAGAAACCGCTAGTTTTCTGAAAGCCTGAACGCATGGTAAGGATCGAGAAATGAGTCTCATCAAGTTTGTAACTTTCAAAACATGAAATTGAGTAATGTATGCAATTAAAGTCACATGCACGTATTTTTACTTACTAAGTTTATTTCACGCATTAGTTTTGTGATATAGGTAAATTTTTATTTGAGGAAGAAATGACACTAATAGAAAATTTGTCAGATGCAGGCGAGCATACAAAGGAGGATGTTGTCGTCGATTTTGAATAAAAATTTAAAGTTATGCTTTTATATCGTTTTAAAAAGATATTTTTATATTTAGTTACATTTAAATTTATTTTGTTTTAAGTTTAAATAATTTATTGCATCAATTGTTGAATTTTGATTTAAGTATTGTTTTTAAAAATTTATGAATGAAGTTTTATTTAATGTTTGTTTAGCATTTAATTTTCTAAGCATTTATTGATATTAATTTCAAAG
This sequence comes from Begonia masoniana, assembly GCA_022432975.1. NCBI lineage: Eukaryota > Viridiplantae > Streptophyta > Magnoliopsida > Cucurbitales > Begoniaceae > Begonia > Begonia masoniana. The sequence goes on from CM039505.1 coordinate 49,205,693, forward strand.
TTTACGCTTATTAAATGATTTTTTTATTTTCAATGATTTTGAATTAAGAAAATTAGGGTTTTATAACGATCCAATTTAACATAATTTACAAATCGATTTGAGAAAAATTTTAGGGTTTCAAATTAGGGAAAAAAAATTAAATTTTGGAGTCGTTACAGTTGGTATCAGAGCACTAGGTTTTTAAACGGTTCTGTAGACTACTCTGTATGCTCATCATGCATTTGGAAAATTGTTGATCAGCAAGTAAGTATTTTATTTCATCATCTATTTTATTGTGATAGAAATTTATTTTATTTTATTTGATAGAAATTTATTTTAATCTATTGTGATGGAAATTTATTTTATAAATTTTGTAAATGTCTATGATAAGCATGAACACGAACATTGTATTTGCATCATAAAAATGTTTGATAAACAAGAACAAAAAATAATTTTTATGAACATGTTTTCATACTGAAAGATTGAAGATAAAATGAAAATACGTAAAGAAGCTTTGTGTGAGAGGGGTTTTAGGACAAACTGTCCCATGTGAGGTTGGACTTATGGGAGATAAGCTCGTTAATCTGATAAAGTAGGGGCCTCGTCGAAGTTCACGAGTTCATCACGCATTGAGTGCATGACAATTAACGGAGGTCCACTTGAGGTGGGACGCTGAAGTTCATGAGACATAAGTGGTGTGTGTCTCGTAGTCGTCGTGCCTACTCTTTTCTCTAGACTATTGTCTCAGAATGAGAAACGATAAAGTTAAAGAATAAAAAGAAAGAATAAAACTACACGTTTTATGAAGATGCATATGATACTCAAATTATTTATACATTACTTATTAAGCGTTAGACTAGTTGAATTGTAAAACTTGGTATTTCTATGTTAATTAAAATTTCGTGTCAAATTTTTAGTTGTTGACTTGATTATTTTTTATTTGCCATGTTAAATTTCTCAGTAATTTTGTAAGTTATCGTGAGGTAAATTTAACATCGAGTAATTAGAAATTTACTTAGTATGAACAATTAAAAGTGTTTAATACTTAAAATTTTTTATCTAATATGAAGCATGGGTACATTTTAGAAATTAATGAAATATTTGGGATAAATGTACAAATGGGGAAAAATTGGATAAAAGGATTTGGAAATCCTATTTTTGCTCCTTCATCTTTGCGCAGCCGCCAAAGAGGAAGAGGGAGAGAGAGGGGTGTAGTAAGTGTGTGAAACGCTGACTTTCAATGGCAAAGAGATGTAACCAGTTTATTGATTTCGAGTCAATGCCAGATGTTGCTACTCTTGTAAAGAAGATAAGTAGTCATCATATTCATTATTGAGGTAGAAATTTTATGCTTTCTGCATTGCGTGACATATTTCGAAAATTTTATTTTGGTGGGTTGCCATGTATAAAAGTAAGATGAAGTCTAGTCGCAGCATGTCGATTTTATATGTATATGTACGTATAATTTTTTCATGTTTATTTACAGCATACAAGATAAATATTTTTGTTGTGTTATGTTGAGAGGAGAAACCTTCTTGATACTTTGAGCAGTCTTGGCGTCAAAGTATTACGAGACTATCCTGTTAGCTCTTCTGTTTCGTGCACGTACAAAAATTTGGCAGTACATCAGTGATAATGCATTTCTTAGATTTTTGGCAAAGTATCCTAGAGCAGTCAGATCATGGTTTGCACACACACAAGACTATGAGAATTGTTTGGAGTGCCAATTTTTAATGACTAAATCCACTTTTTGATGAATGTTATTCATGAATTTTGATCGAAAAATTTATAGATTTATTCTATAAGGAAAAATCGATGAAGTTTCGAAGAAATAGAATAGAAATAGAATATGTCAAAATGAGTTTTGGATTCTTAGTTGTTTGCATTACGAGGACAAACAATGACTTAAATTGGGGGGTATGATAACTCTATTTTATAGAGTTATTTGAATATAAATTTGTATGAATTTTGGTGATTAACTAACATTTATTTTAGCAGTTTTTTATAAAGTTTTGTTATAACAATGCAATAATCCGAGTGGATTAATATATTTTATGAATTTAAATGATTTTCTATATTTTTGAGGAAAACTTTTATGAGTTTATTTATGTTACAGAGAAGGAAATCTCAGTAGAACATCGTGAAAGAAAAGATTGTAGAAAGCTTCTAAGAAAATTTAAGAAAAAGGTTACTCGAATTACATGTCGTGGAATGAAGTTTAAGTTACGAAAGTTACCAAATGTTCAATGGAGTGTTAGATTGATATGTCATAAGTTATCTAGAAGGAAGCTGACGAGAACACTTATAAATTCAACATCTTGGACCAGGAGGAGTGAATTAGTGTAAAAGCTAAATTTTTTGCGAATTTTAAGTGAGAATATATGCCTAAACACTCAAATTTTTAAAAACTTGCGAAGTACGAGTTTTGACACGTATGTAAGATTTACATAATTAAATTAAAAATGAGACGTTGATGTTCGTGCAATTTAAGTAGATTAAATCTATGAGAGTAGAACATCTAAAATTGTCGAACGAAGTTGTTCAAGAATTTTAAAGTGGAATTCAAAAATCTATTAAATAGGTTTATTAGATTTGGAATAAAATTTAAAAGAATTAAAATAAAATTTAATAGAATTAAAATAAAAGAAAAGAAGAAAATAAGGTTAAGAAACCTTATTTTCATTCTGTCGACCAATCACCCGAGAGAGAGAGACAGACGGCCGGGAAGAGGGAAATCGGCCTACGAGATTCCGTACTCCGTTCGGCGCGATCTTGGTGTCAAAAAGTTCGTCTCGAAGAGTAGATCAACGTTGGCAAAGGGCGTTTTTGAAAGTAAGATCTCTTTCTCCCGATTTTTGCCCGAGAAGGTTTCGGGATTTTAGGGTTTCGTCGATCTGAAAATTAAGGTCGTTTCTTGGTGTTTTTGGCAGAGATCGACCGGAAAAGAGTAAGAAAAGTGTTGGAAACGGATTTGGGCGTAAAATGGGTCGGAAAGAACGATTTCCGACCCTGAGGTTCTCGACGTCGACGGCAACTCGGCCACCGACCGAGTCAACTCGGCATTGGGCTGAGTTGACTCGGGAACTGGGCCGAGTTGGACCTGGGCTGGGTCAGACCAGCCCGAGTTGTGTCAACCCGACTTTAACCGAGTTCGGGCCAGGCTGGGCCCAGACCACGGCAGTTGGACTGGGTCCGACCCGAGCCGTTCGGGCCGGGTTAAACCTGAGCCCAGTTGGGCCAGATCGGATCGGTCCGATCGGATCCGACCCGACCAGAATGGGCCCAATCCAAACGGAACCGGACCGGACCTGGACCGATTTGACCTGAGCCGTTCAGGCCTTTGACCATTAACTAGTCAAAGTCAGCTGTCGACTTTGATCGTTGACTTTATATTGACCAAAAGTCAACGACTCATTTCTTCCCGTCTTGCCCTGGTTTGCTCTCTGGACCTTTTCGGGGCCCGCCTAGACCTTAACATCACTGTTGACTTTAGAACCAAAAGTCAACGTGAGCCGTTTTGGCTCGGCTCCTAGTTTAGATGGTTTTGAACCCCTATTGTATATTAACGGGGTTTCTTTCCTTGTTTTGACTCCCAGATTTGGTGGATTTTGCTAACTTCGAGACGATTCCCGAGGATACACGGATCACTGAAGTTAGGATGACTCACCTCGATGGTATGAGTTATTATACTTTTTGCGTTATACTTACATAACATGCATATATATTATTTTGGTAGATTACCACCGATATTGATGTCGGCTGTTTTAAAAACATGAGCATATTGCATTAGATAGACATGTATTCTTTTGACTTGATTTGATTACCTAGTGCTATGTTTTCTCGCCTTGCCAACGGATTTGAGTTGAGATTGATCGTTATACTATGCTGTTGGGTTTTTATTTGTGGACTGGTTCTCTGATACCAATAAATTTCTGTCCGGCACCCTCCCGGGTCGTGACAATAACAGTCTTTCTTTTGAGTTTAGTTTTAGATTTCTTCCTGCACATTTAGGCATGCTCTTTATGGTGGGAGAAGAGAGACACAAATGCTTGAAAAAATGGCATATTCAACTATTGACGATAAGGAAGATTCTTTACTATTTTGTTTGTTTTTCTTTTTCTACTCTAGTCCATATTCAATTATTTTGTTTTATTTCTTTATGAATTTTTATTTTAGATTGAAAGAATAAAATACAAAACATTATATTTAAAATTTATGTGTTATTAGTTCTGTGAAATTTAAATAAATTACTATGATCATACAGATGTTTAAATCATAAACTATTTTTCATACAAAATAAATGGTAGTTCGAAATTAAAAATTCTTGTGATTAGTTAAATTTAGCATTTTCATACGATTACTGATTATTGTAAACATATTGTTTTTGTGTATTTTCGTTTAAACATGAGAATAATAAATAAAAAAATTAACATAGTAGATTGACATATTATTTTATTATATATTAGCTTCTATGCATTTAGATAATTATTTATAATGTTATTATATTTATTTCGATAAATGAATATTATCAACGTAGGTTACTTTTCAAAATTGGCATTCTAATCCTCACCCTAATCGTTATCGATGTCATGGTGTGATTTTTTTGGCAGGTTTGGAATCAAATTTCCCAATTCCATCATCCACTTAGTTATCAAATTGGGGCTTTGGAGGGAGAGCATTTTTGCAGGAGAGAAGAAAATGGATGATTACCGGGAGATGGAGAATTTTGGGACCGAGAAGGATTTTGAGGGTGGCCAGTGGATTGGCGGTGAGTTTTACTATTGCAAGCGCAAGGAAAAGCACCCTCAAACCAAAGAAGACGTTGTCTTTGGTGTATTTGCTGCAGGTTTTGATTCAGATTCAGATGAAGATGGATTTTCTTCGAGGAAGCGCCGGAAGGATCGCGATTTATTTAAGAAACAGGACTTTTCAAAACCCGTTAATTTTGTACATATAGCCACTGTCATGCCCAACCAGGAAATTGATGACAATTCCAAGGATGAGAACACGAACGTCGTCGACGATGATGACCGACCTGCCCTAGGATCAGACATGGGTTCTGGTTTGGGGTTTAATTCTTTGAAGGGAAAAGATGGAAAGGGAGGTGGCGCTGACGAAGCAGACGACGATGCTAACTTTTTGCCCACTGCGTTTGGTAGGATGCTTAAGGAGGGTGTGCAGAGGAGAGAGAGAGAAAGAGAAATCTCAAAGATGGAAAAGAAAATTCAGGGTAAAGGAGTAAATAGGAGAGACTCTGACTTGAGCGATGTAGGAGGTTTTGAGGAGCATACCAAGGGAATTGGTATGAAGCTGCTTGAGAAGATGGGATATAAGGGAGGTGGACTGGGTAAAAATAAACAAGGGATAGTCAACCCCATTGAGGTCAAGCTGAGGCCGAAGAACATGGGTATGGGTTTTAATGATTACAAGGAGACGCCTAAGAGTGCATTTGTGTCGGAGTTGGAAGAGAAGAAAACTACATTGTCCCAACCTATAGTCAAGGCGAAGGAGAGACTATGGTCGAAGAATGCGAGGGCTAAGAAAAAGAAGGACAAGTATATCACGGCGGAACAGTTGTTGGCAGACAAGCAGGCGCAGGACTTGGATGTAGTTAAGGTTTTTGATATGCGGGGACCTCAGGTAAGGGTGTTGACGAACTTGGAGAACTTAAATGCTGAAGAAAAGGCAAGAGAAAGCACTGTTCCTATGCCTGAGTTGCAGTATAATGTGAGATTGATTGTTGACTTGGCAGAGCTGGATATTCAGAAGATAGATAGGGATTTAAGGAATGAAAAGGAAACTGCGTTGAGTTTGCAGAAAGATAAGGAGAAGTTAGAGATTGAAGCAGCCCGTCAGAAGCAGCACTTAGATAACTTGGAGGAAATTATAAGAGTGTTGGACCGAGTGGGGGAAGATAATTCAAAAGGATTGTTGACATTAGACTGGCTTGCCAAATGCTTCGGGGACTTGAACACAAAATTTTCTGAAGATTACAAGTTATGTAACTTGTCTATCATTGCATGTTCCTTCTCTCTTCCTTTGTTCATTAGGTTATTCCAAGGTTGGGATCCTCTTCAAAATCCATCTTATGGTTTAGAGATGATATCTTCCTGGAAGACTTTGGTTCAGGGAGAAAGCTATCTTGATATTTGGGATTTATCATCACCTTATACTCAGTTGGTCTCGGAGGTCGTGCTACCTGCTGTGAGAATTTCTGGCATTAATACTTGGCAGGCTAGAGATCCTGAATCCATGCTTAGATTCTTAGATTCTTGGGAGAAGTTGCTACCTCCTTCAGTTCTTCATAGTATATTGGACAACATTATCATGCCCAAAGTGGCAAGTGCGGTAGATCAGTGGGAACCTCAGCGGGATCCCGTTCCTATACACATATGGGTGCATCCGTGGCTGCCATTGTTAGGACACAAGTTGGAGGGTGTTTATCAGATAATACGAACTAAATTGAGTAAGGTTCTTGGTGCTTGGCACCCAAGTGATGGCTCTGCTTATACTATACTGTCACCTTGGAAATCTGTGTTTGATCCAGCTAGCTGGGAACAACTTATGTACCGGTTTATTATACCAAAGCTGCAGCTTGTATTACAAGAATTTCAGGTAAATCCGGCAAATCAAAAGCTTGATCAGTTTTATTGGGTCACCAATTGGGCTGCTGCTATTCCTATTCATATGATGGTTGATATGATGGAGAAATATTTCTTCACCAAGTGGCTACAGGTCTTGTATCATTGGTTGTGCTCAAATCCTAACTTTGAAGAGGTTACAAAGTGGTACTTGGGTTGGAAGGAACTTTTTCCAAAGGAGCTTCTTGCCAATGAAAGTATCCGGTATCAGCTTAATCGCGGTTTGGATATGATGAACCAGGCCGTTGAAGGTATGGAGTTGGTCCAGCCTGGATTGAGAGAGAACATCAGCTACCTCAGGGTTCTTGAGCAAAGGCAGTTTGAGGCTCAGCAAAAAGCAGCAGCACATGCTCAGCAAGCGGCAGCAAGCTTAGGGAGCTCTACACAATTGAATGGTATGAATAGCTTACTGGAGCTGAGTTTGAAAGAAGTTATCGAGTCTCATGCACAACAGCATGGGTTGCTCTTTAAGCCTAAGCCTGGAAGAATGCACAATGGTCACCAGATATATGGATTTGGTAATGTCAGCATAATAGTTGACTCTCTTAATCAGAAAGTGTACGCTCAAACAGAGGAATCTTGGGCCCTTGTTTCCCTTGAACGGCTGCTAGACATGCACAATAGTTTTTTTCCAAAGAGGCTGTGAATTTTATCTCTTTGAGGAAGTTCATAAAATCTAAAGCATTATCAGCTTTGACTGGCCGAGTACTCTGACGGGGCGAATTTTTGACTAGAATGTTGATAATCAAAAGGTTGGTTTTCCTTTCGACCTTGAACCTTTTCTGTGGTTTATTATATATTATGTTAGTTCTTTAATTGATTTGTTAATGTGATAACCTTACATGATTATTTCAGTTTTTGAAGATTCAGGTGGCTAACATTGAATGTGTCTCTATTTGATCTGCATTAGTTTGAACTTGTTTTATTGAAAAATTCTTTCTTAAAACCCAATCTCGTTGAAGATTGTTCCTCATTGTTGATATGAATTCCGACCCAGATTGTTTATGTATGTCTGATGCATGATGAGGAGAGGTTAAATAAAAAATCGCAATCAATGAAGCACGTGTTTCTATGATTGGGAATTGATACATAGCTCCAAGCATTTTGTTCTCTCTTAGGAAAACAGATACACGCCCAAAATGCTGGAGAGCCTATGTCAGATACTTGTTCAAATTAAAAGTGGATGCTTTAGATTGTGTTGTGTCCTGTCATATGCCAACGTCCTTTTGAGAAAGATGTACTGTTATCGATCTATGTTGCTGTCTGCATTAGGCGGTTGTCTCTTTATGTCATCGGAACATCTATGAGTATTCCTAGCAAATCTTCAAGAACAAAGGAACCAGGAAATAAAAAATATGAAGAAATTATATCATGAATAGTAATGAATGAGGTGACATGGTGCTTCCTTTAAAGAGTTAACTATAAAATCAGCGCATATGTTCCGTTGTGAAGTTGATAATTGACCTTCCATTTTTCCTAGTTTAGTTGTTTTATGTAGATGTTCAATAAGTATATATAAGATGTGGATTTTTTTTTATTGCTGGTGCACATAAACCCTTGATATTGAGTAGAATGCCTAGACTTATGTCCATAGTTATGGAACTCTTCCATTAGCTTACATTTTACACCTTTGCTTTTCTGAAAGGTTTGCTAAACTGGATTTTCAAACCTTGCTAAGCAAAAAAAGAAAGTGGAAAGGTTTCATCTTTGTGAATATTCAAGTTATAGATGCTTGAAAGGATTGTGGTTGTGCATCTGCTGAAGGATCTAAGCCATAAAATTATTCTCTTCTTGTTAACTCTGTGATTACGTTGTTTTTCTTTTCTGAGTTTCCACTCTCACGCCTTCATTCCCAACATTTTCAACGCAGGTTTGGGCCGAATGTGAATCGAGAGAAAATCAAACACAAAATAGATACTGAGAGTGATAATTTTCTGGCTCCTGACCAGTATGCAATACAATAATGTAGACCAATTCGAATTTTCCTTGACAGGCGGACAACTTCAGCATGGGTAAGCAAATCTTCACTCACTACACCCTTTACATAGCCATTTAAACGATTTTGAAGTAGCCCGCGGCTAGTAATTGGTCTTAGCTGCTTACTCATATTATATTTCTCCATCGAACTATTATTACCAGAAGTTTTACTCCTTGAATTCATTCTTCTCTGACGAGCAGAAACTCCAGAACAAGTCACGGGTACCTTTCCAGGATGTTTTCCTGTTGGTGCATCAGTTGATTCTGATTGCTCAAAGGACAGGTTCCATTGCTTTTCCAGCATAGACTTCTGTAGCAAAAGAAGAGCCTCGACAGTGAATAGAATATCGGTATCATTTTGTTCTTCCTCTTCTTCTGTCGGGTACTTTCTCGATCTCTGAAAGCATGGTTCTACATTTGAGGGATAGGACGCAATACCCACATGTTCTTTGAGAGCCTTCATTGAGTGTGTCTGCCTATTTGATGATGGAACTCCAGAGCTGAAACTGGAAGGCCTTTTCTCTGCAACAACATTCTTCGAGGAAGCAATTTGGAACGTTCCTAATCTGTAGTCGTTGAGACATGGAAAATTGTCGTGAAATCAGAAGAATAAGAAGATGAATTCAAGAGCCTTTTTACTGCGCTGAGACCAATAACTGCTGTCGTCGCCATCATATGGCTAATGTATGTGCATGGACAATTATCATTACCAGTGTAAACGAAATTGATTGAGTAACCACAATCTAATTAGCCGTCGCTTAATGGTTTTGCGATCTGGGATTTTCTCCAACATGCTTAATCAATCTACTGAAATACCCACAAATCATTAGAATAAAATGCAAAAAAGGAAAAAGGTAGAAGTTCAAATTCAATTTCACTTACTTTAATATCATAAAAAGCTCATAAATACAGAGTTAGTTCATAAGAATCATCGAATCGAAAAAACCAGCCTTAAATTCAAAACGATGCCAACTGAAAGATCATCTTGGCGGGGATGAAATAGAATGAATCACACTCATAGAAGGCAACACGAGTAGAGACAGAGACGTAGAAGCTTACGAGAAATAGGTAAGGAGAGACGAGAGAGGCATGCAGAGACTGAGAAAACAGAAGCTGGACTTGTGTATTAGTTGTGGTGGTCGTAAGCAACAAGAAAGGGGAGAGAGGGAGAGAAGGTCAGCATCCACATCCTAATATCAACGATTTTTTTATGCACCCTTTTGTTGGTTTTTGTGATTTTTTATGCAATTCATCTTTTATTTTTCAATTTTACTACTCACCCAAATTTGTTCATCGTCCTGCAATCAACCTTTTTAATCCTTTTTATTTTTTGCATCTATTTCTCCTTCACTCAAAGGGGTGATCCTTGTCGAGCCACTGCGCACCACACGTCTCCCGACTGTTGACGTATGAATTGGGGGCCTCCTTCGTCTTTGATCCTTCTACTACTTGGAAATAAAACTGCCCCACAAATATTTTTTAATTCTTTTGTTTTCTCGAGGGTTTAGTAATTTAAACTTTAATATTTCAGCTCAGATTATTATTATTATTTTTTAAAATAGAATCTCCCTTTTTATCTATCATCAATTTAAATTGTTTTCGAGTTATTTGTTAAATTCAATAAGTGTCTACTACATTTTTCATTTAATAAAGTGTTTCAATCCGATCTCTATTTCTTCCAACGATTTCTACCTGTATTTTAAATTATATTAATTATTTTTCCAATAATTTTGAATTCTATCAAGAGATGAAAGAATTCAAAATCAAGTTACAATACCAAAAATAGCTGGATTGGTTAAATAGAAAACATGGTATATAAATGTTGCATGAATAAATTGATGACAATGACCAATATGTCAATAGTTAAAAAGAGAATGTAACACCCGAGATTCCAGAAAAATCACAGAAGATAGAGAAATCAAAGAATAAAAGCCAAGAAGAGGAAACAGTAAAGCAACCAAGTACTGAGGGTTTACAAAAAAGAGAAGTGATTATTGAAAAAGAGAGTACTGAGGAGGCCAAAGAGAATAACTTGGAATCTGGAGAAATTAATATCAATGCTGCAGCTCCGCTCGCAGCATCGCAACAGCATCGACTTGCAGAAATGCAACTCTAGAAACCTCTTCCACCGTTTCCTCAGAGGCTACAAAAACATAACTAGGAAAAGCAGTTTAAAAAATTTCTGGACGTTCTGAAACAATTACACATCAACGTACCTCTGGTGGAAGCTCTGGAACAGATGCCAAATTACACGAAATTCATGAAAGACATTTTATCCAAAAAGAGGAGATTGGAAGAATATGAGATGATAGCTATGACTGAAGAAACGAGCTACATATTACAAAATAAAATTCCACCAAAGTTGAAAGACCCTAGAAGTTTCACCATCCCTTGCACAATTGACAATAATTATTTCGAAAAAACTCTATGTGATCTTGGAGCTAGCATAAATTTGATGTCCATGTCAATCTTTAAGAAGCTGGGAATTGGAGAAGCAAGACCAACAACAGTAACTTTACAGCTTGCTGACCGATCACTAACTCACCCTCGAGGAAAGATTGAAGATGTGTTGGTAAAGGTGGACAAATTTATCTTTCCTGCAGACTTCATCATTCTTGACTATGAAGCAGATCGGGAGGTGCCAATAATTTTGGGGAGACCATTTTTAGCCATTGGCAGAACTCTAATCGATGTACAGAGAGGAGAACTCACAATGAGAGTTAATGACCAGCAAGTTACTTTCAACGTTCTAAAAGCCATGAAATATCCCTATGATGATGAAGAGTGTTTCAATATTTTCGAAGAAATTAAGGCAGCAGAAATAAAACAATTATCAGGCAAGAATAGAAGCCAGTTTGAGACATTAATTAGAACCGAAGAAGATAAAGAGGATTGGAAACATTCCAGCGAAGAAGCAGCCACAGTGGAACTCAAACAGTTGCCACCTCACCTGAAGTATGTATTTCTTGGACTCAAAGAGACATTTCCTACTATTATTTCTACTACTTTATCTAACATGCAGGAACAAGAGTTAGTGGAGGTGCTAAAAAAATATAAGTCAGCTTTAGCATGGATAGTGAAAGACATAAAAGGGATAAGCCCGAACATTTGTATGCACAAGATCAGATTGGAAGAAGGAGTCACTGCAACCATAGATCAGTAAAGAAGACTGAACCCCATTATGAAAGAAGTTGTAAAGAATGAGATTGTCAAATGGTTGGATGCAAGAATAATTTACCCTATTTCAGACAGCTCTTGGATTAGTCCAGTCCATTGTGTTCCAAAGAAAGGAGGGACAATTGTAATAGCTAATGAAAAAAATGAATTGATACCAACAAGGACAGTAACAGGATGGCGGATTTGCATGGACTAGAGGAAGCTGAATAAAGCCACCCGAAAGGATCATTTTCCTCTCCCCTTTATCGATTAAATGTTGGACAGACTAGCAGGTAAAAAATTCTACTGCTTTTTGGACAGATATTCAGGGTACAATAAGATTACAATAGCCTCAAAGGACTAGGAGAAAACAACTTTCACCTGTCCATATGGAACTTTTGCTTTTAGAAGGATGTTTTTTGGACTATGTAATGCTCCTGCCACATTCCAACGCTGCATGATGGCAATTTTTTCAGACATGATTGAAGAAGGTTTGAAAATTTTTATGGATGATTTTTCAATTACTGGAGATTCTTTTGCAGCATGTTTGATAAATTTAGAGCGGGTCTTGAAAAGATACATGGAAACTAATCTCGTGTTGAACTGGGAAAGTGCCATTTTATGGTAAACGAAGGAATAGTTTTGGGGCATCGAATTTCAGCAAAAGGTTTAGAGGTGGATAAAGTGAAGATCGAAATTATTGAGAAGTTACCTCCACCAAAAATAATGAAATGAATCAGAAGCTTCTTAGGGCATGCAGGATTCTATAAACGATTCATTAAAGATTTTTCAAAAATATCGAAGCCCTTATGCATGTTATTGGAGCAGAATAGTTCATTCAATTTTGACAACAATTGTCTGGAAGCTTTTAACCTGCTGAAACAAAAGTTGATCACAGCACCTGTGATAGCTGCACCAGACTGGACTTCATCTTTTATTTTGATGTGTGATGCAAGTGATTATGCAGTATGAGTGGTTCTTGGGCAAAAGAAAGAATTTTTTTTTTCATTCTGTGTACTATGCTAGCAAGACATTAAATGAAGCTCAAAAGAACTATACAACTACAGAGAAAGAACTACTAGTCGTGGTGTTTGCATTTGACAAATTCAGAGCTTATTTAATTAGCGCCAAGGTTATCGTTTATACTGACCATGCAACAATAAAATATTTGGTTGCTAAGAAGGATGCTAAACCTAAGCTTATTCGATGAGTGTTGTTACTTCAAGAGTTTGATGTGGAGATTCGAGACAGAAAGGGATGCGAAAACCAAGTGGCTGATCATTTATCTCGTCTGGAAAATATTGGTGAATTGCAAGATGAAGGAATTATAAGAGAATCTTTTCCTAATGAATATCTGTTGAAGGTGAAAGGCTATTCGGCACCCTGGTACGTTGATTTTGTTAATTATATTGTAAGTGATATAACACCTTTCGATTTAGATTATTACCAGAAAAGGAAGTTTCTGAAAGAGGTAAAGCAATACTTCTGGGATGAGCCGTTTCTTTTCAAGCAATGTTCGGACCAGCTGTTGAGAAGGTGTGTTCCAGAGCAGGAAATGCAATCAGTGCTGCAGCAATGCCACGCAGCATCATATGGTGGCCATTATGGAGGAACCCGAACAGCTGCAAAAGTTCTGCAATAAGGTTTGTACTGGCCCTCTCTTTTTAAGGACGCTAATGAGTTTGTTAAAAATTGTGGCAGATGCCAAATGGTGGGGAATATTTCAAGGAAACACGAGCTGCCATTAACCAACATCATAGAAATAGAAGTTTTCGATGTATGAGGGATAGATTTCATGGGACCTTTCCCAGCATCCTTTGGAAACCAATATATACTTGTGGCTGTTGATTATGTCTCTAAGTGGGTTGAGGCAATAGCACTTCCAAACAATAAAGGGAAAAATGTGCTAAAATTTTTACAGAAAAATATCTTCACTAGGTTTGGAACACCTCGAGCAATAATCAGCGATGGAGGATCTCATTTTTGTAATAAATCATTTGCTGGATTATTAAGCAAATATGGAGTCAAGCACAAAGTGACAACAACGTATCATCCACAAAGTAATGGACAGGCTGAGGTATCCAACAGAGAAATCAAGAAAATTTTGGAGAAGGTGGTGAACCCAAGTCCAAAAGATTGGTCTTTGAAATTAGATGATGCACTATGGGCGTATAGAACAGCTTACAAGAATCCGTTGGGAACTACCCCGTACAACATGCTCTATGGAAAAACATGCTACCTCCCTGTTGAGTTAGAGCACAAGGCTTTATGGGCATTAAAGACATTGAACTTAAACTTACAACAAGCAGGAAAGAGCAGATTTCTACAATTATAGGAACTAGAAGAGCTGAGATTAGGAGCCTATGAGAACACAAAGATCTATAAGGAGAAGGTTAAAAAATGGCATGACCGGAAGATTCAACCAAGAGTTTTTGAAAAAGGGCAATTGGTTCTTTTATTCAATACCAGGTTAAGATTATTTCCAGGAAAGTTGAAATCTCGGTGGTCTGGACCGTTCGAGATAGTTGAAATTTACCCATATGGAACAGTGGAATTGCATGAGGAAAAAAGTGGAAAAAATTTTAAGGAGAATGGTCAGCGAATCAAACATTATTTTGAAGAAAAATTGACAAAGATTCTGTCAATTTCTCTACAAAATTTCGTAGAACAATGAAGAGGAAGGGAGTCTGGCTAAAGACTTTAAAACTTAGCGGTATTAGGGAGGCAATCCTCAAAAATATCCTTTGATTAATTTCTTTAATTTTATTGGCATTAATTTTAGGTTTAAATGAGTTTATTTTTAATTTTATTTTACTTCTCTGATTCACCATCAAAGTTCTCTCAAAGTAATTTCTAGGGTTATTTTACCGCTCAACACCCGCCGCAGACAATCAGTAAAGCTTTGAAAACTTTCTGCTTCCTGCCGCTTCTACAAATGCTTGGGCGTTGGACGAAAAAGCTTACTCCGATTTTCAGAGACAACTTTTGACCGATAAGATGAGGCCGAAATAGAAGGGAAAGAAGAACGTTAAGAAAGTGAACAGAATAGCCTTCATCTCTGAGGAGGCAAGGCTGCGATATGAGCAAGGTTTACAACAGCGGTCTTTTGCTCAGGAAAAAGGTTTCCTAGTCGAAGCAGAGCAATTACAAAGGTACCCGAGTTATGTGAGCGCTATTATTCAAGAAAGAGGTTGGGAAAAACTTTGTGTTGTTCCACGACCAGCAATAAAAAATTTAGTGCGGGAGTTTTATGCCAATTTCGAAGGAGATTTACCTGAAAATATTCAAGTTCGAGCAATTGATGTGGGAATGGGACCCTCTGAAATCAACGATTTTTACAATCTGGAGGAAGTCAAAGATGAGTTTTATAAGTATGAAGATAATTTATCTCCAGGCTTTCTGAATGAGGTTTTGAAGGAAATAGTCGTGCCAGACACTGAATGAGTGCGATCAAAAATTGGATTTCTCACCATTCCACGGCTTGCCCTGCTCCCGAAAGCCGAGGTATGGTACCACTTCCTAAAAATCCGATTATTTCCTTCTTCACACGGTCAACATTTAACAAGGGATCGAACAATTCTCCTTTATTGTATTCTGACCAACAAAAAGATCAATGTTGGTTTGGTTATATATCGGAACTTATGTGCAAATGCTCTGAAGCCCAAAGGGCAGCTATTGTTTCCCTCCTTACTATCAAGACTATGTGAGCTGGCCGGAGTCGCGTATGAAG
Organism: Begonia masoniana; assembly: GCA_022432975.1. NCBI lineage: Eukaryota > Viridiplantae > Streptophyta > Magnoliopsida > Cucurbitales > Begoniaceae > Begonia > Begonia masoniana. The sequence goes on from CM039505.1 coordinate 49,221,176, forward strand.
CTGATGAACCTCTCCTCCGGTCCAGCAATGACACCATCCCTTATTAGGAGAATTGCTTCAGACAGCTTGGGAGCAGGAGAACATGAAGCTGCAAAAAATGTTGCAAGTGGAGCTATAGGATTATTCGGCGACAGCAACATCCAGCAGAAAATACTTGATAGGCTAGAGTCTTTGCATACCAGATTCGAATGGCACAAAAGTGACATTGAGACTTTGAAGCTGAAACTTCATATTCAAGAGACTCTACAATACCAGATGGCAGAGACCGTGAAGAGCTTAAAACGCAAAAACAGGATATTTTGGAAGTACACAAAGATGAGGAACACAACAATGGCAGCTAGCTTTGCGAAGAAACCGAACGATAAATCTCCCGTTTTTCCCCATTTTCCAACGGCACTCTTGAGAGATTCGGATGCTTAATCTGAAAATGAAGACTAAGTACCAAGGAAGTCCTAAACCCCCTAGTTTTATTTTGTTTTAATTTATTTTTCTGGATTTCATTTGGTTTGGCAGTGGGGACACTGCCAAATTTTAAGTATGGGGGTGCTACATGTTTAGTGTTAACTGTTTAATTTGGATTTTTAGAAATTTAGTATTGATTGTTTAATATGGATGCTTATTTAGTCTTGGGCTCAAGGTTGTTTAGTTCTTTGTTCTGTTTCTTCGTGGTTTTGTTTGGTTTGTTTTCTCTGTTCTTAAAAAAAAAAAAATATATATATATATATATATATATATATATATATATATCTCGATAAACAATAGGATGAAATGAAGAACAGTGTGATTTAATTTCTTAATATCTCTTAATTTAATAAGTTATTGAATAATGTCATTGTCATACAATTGTTAGAAATTAATTAAGATTTATTCCCATAAGCTTAGTTATTCCTAACACACAAACTTCTTTTGGTTGCTTAGGAATATCATCATTTTTAGACATTACAATTTTATCTAGATATCAATAATTTAGTGCTTGATGAAAGAAATTAGCGATTAAAGACTTCTTCTAAACAATATATAATAAATAATAAGTTTAAGGGTTATATAAAAAAAAAATAAAGAATAAATGCAATTTCCTAATCTACTTTCAATTTCGAGTGAGCCTTTTGGATACTCGATGGGTAGAAATAAATTAGAGGAACTTTGAGAGGAACTCCGTTGCATATTTATTGGCTATACTCCTCTATTCTATATGAGTATATATCTTGAGGTTACATTACCGAGTAACCGGAGGACTTCATCACCAATATTGTCAATCGCGTAAAAAGGTAGTGTGACTAAAAGATAAAGTCAAAATTAAAAATTATCATTGTGTAGCCTCTTTACTTATTTAAAAAAAAAATGAGAAAAAGAATCTTTGAAAGCTAATGGTTTTAGGAAGGACATTAAAAAGTTTACATCCTCTGATATGAATTGTGATGTTTAGTTTTGATTGATGAACTTAGCAATTCAAATGGAGTTTGAGCACACACACACTTTGAAAATTAGTTTATTGAGAATTAAATCTATATTGATTGCTTTTAATTGTGATGGTGAAATTTTTCAATAGTTTACAAGTTACTAGATATTTCAAAAATTATATCAATTTTGTTAATATTACTTTGAGAATTTATTTTGTTTTGTATCACTCGAGGACGAGTAATGGTTCAAGTTTGGGGGTATTTGATAACTCTTAAATTAGAGTTATTTTATACGGTAATTAGTTGAAAGAACTGTATGAATTGAGTGAATGCAAGAATAAATTGGTAAGAATTTATTACAAGTGCTATATAATGCTGTAGTATCGGTGCCTTGATTTAATTTAATATATTTCATACAGATTACCTATTAAAAGTAGATTTTTCTTCTTAATTTGAATTTCATATTTTCTTATTTGCATGCAATTTTAATAGTAGGAATTCAAAAGACTGAAGATTATGGAGAGAGAACAAATCAAGGGAATGATGACACCAAAAATAAAGGATTTAAATCAGGAAACCGTTGTTGTAAATTTGTTGCGCATAATAGAGAGAGAAAGAAATGGATATTATTTGGCTGCGGATTTATGGAGGGAAAGCTGACTAAAATCAAGTAAAAAGAATCAAAACAAATTAAATGAGATGATGGTAAAAGGAGGCCAGTCAACGAGGAAAAGCACGGTCAACTGTGGACGACAGAGAAAATAGACAACAACCGTGGACGATAGAGAAAATGGACAATAACTGTGGACGATAAAAGAAAATGGACGAAAACAGAGCAAATGGACGACTGTAGAAGAAGTGGACGATGCTGAAGTGGCACTAAAAGACAAAAACTCGTGGACAAACAGAAAACGCGGACGATGGAAAGGCACTAAAAGACAAATGCAAATGGACGACTGAGAAGCGTGGACGACTGGAAAGTACTAAAAGACAAAGAAGCATGGATGACTGCGAAGCGTGGACTTGGCTAGGAAAAAATAAAAAGCACTAAAAGACAAAGAAATGTGGATGACTGCGAAGCGTGGACTTGGCTAGGAAAAAAATAGAAAGCGTGGGCGATAGAAAGCATGGACGACTGGGAAAAGTAGCAGAAGCTGGAATAGTAATTTAAAAAAAATAAAGAAGAAAAATAATGCATGATTCCAGGGATTGGAGAGAGAATCGAAACATGCATAATTCCAAGGATTTGAGAGAGAATTATGGATCACACGCAGAATAAAAGGAGGAGATATTTTTCGACGGGAAAAGAAAAGAGAGTTCTGGATCCGAAGAAGAAGACCGACGACGCCATTATTCTGATCTTCTCCCTTTCTTCTTTTTACTGTTTATAATATTTGTGAACACTATTATTTTTAGTCTTATTTTAATTATGTCTAGTAGCTAAACTAATTTCTTGGTTAGGACGATAGTATTTGTTACAAATTTTGCTACGATCTCGGTTTGTTTATGCAATTGTTTATTGAACAATTATTTGTGATATTCCTTGCTTAATTCAGATCGTATCGATAGATAGGTTGATGATTCATGTTTATATTGTATCGAAAGATAAATATAAAGTCTAAGATGCACGAATAATTAATCGAATTAAACTGTTACAACGTAGTTAGCATTGATTCGATTGGCAATAAGAATGAGGCAAGTATGAAATTCAATGTTAGTTACCTTCTTTCAAGGTCGAGAGAAATTCTAAATTGAATTTATTTAAGCAATTCGAAAGAATTCTAGAATCATTTTATTCTTGCTGTCATTAGACAAAGCTGCAAAGCATTACCAAAGCATCAGTAGTAAAACTTTCGTAACGAAGAAATCGATCATAGCCAAGGCTTCCTTTCATTGATTTTATCTCGTTTATCCTACTTTATTTTGTTGAATCGTCATTCGAATTTTATTCCTAATTATTTTAATTTATCATTTTAATATTTCTAAAAGTTTTTTATAGCAATTAATTCAATTAAGAATATCCTCGTGAGATCGATACTTTACTTACTTATTACTTCGTTAGCGACACGTGCACTTGCGTGTAAAAGTGTAAAATCACTAACATATCTCCCGAAAGATCCCCTTAGTTGGCTCCCTCAGTTTGACGTAAGTTGGTTCAGCGGCCTCAATCTCTAGCATTCTCGCCACAACCTCAGCATATGGCACATTCCGCACCCCTGCTATGATAACACTTTTTCAGATCTCCTGACTTAGATCTTGCATAAACCGACGCACCTTGTCCTCATTAACACTAACGTGGCGTGGTGCGAACAGGGATAGAGCCTCAAACTTTCTAACGTACTCGGCAACTGAGCCAGCCTGTCACAGTTGCATGAACTCCATCATTTTGGACTTCCGTACTATATGGCTAAAGTATTTGTCATAAAATATGGCTTTAAACCGCTCTCAAGTCATTACCGTCACATTGGTTGTTGCTTTGATGGAGTCCCATCAAAGCCGAGCGTTTAACGCTAAATGGAAGGTGACGTATACGACTTTATCTCCGTTCTCTATCCCTGCATACCCCAACATGTCCTCCATAGTCCGGATCCACTCCTAAGCTAAAGTGGGGTCCGTAGACTGTCCATTAAATACGGGAGGTTGTAGCCTTTGGAACCTCTCCATACCCTGATGGTTTGGAACTATGATGACCCAAATGTGTAAGTATGGTACGATGGCTGCACGAACCAGAACCCGGATTGCAGTACGTCCGCGCGGGCGAACCGAAAAGTGACGGGTCGTATAAAAGGGGTCGTCACAATCCCACATCGCTTGGAAAAGTATGTGGAAATGAAACATATGTAAAGAGACCCTTCCAAGATAGCAAGACGCTTTTTGGAGCACAATTGACAACGGATCCCATAAGAACTCCGAAATTAAAAGTGCTTCGGCGAGAGTAATACCAGGTTAGGTGATCGACTAGGAAGTCCTCACCAAACAAAGTCGTGAGGGGAGGATATTGGGCTACAGCCTAATCCCCGGAATGGACAATATCTTGCTGGGAAAAGAGGTCGTTACAGGAACGACCACCTCTCGAGCCCTGTGATCCTCACGATTTACTAGTCTCTCGATTTGCTGGGCTTGTCTTTCCATATGCTGAGCCTGACGGTCCAACAAATCTGTTAGCCTATCCAGGACTTCATCCCTGGCATCTCTACCTCTGACCATTGTATGATTCCTATAAAAGTTAAAACAATAATCCTAAGAAACAAATCCAAAACATAAAAAAAAAAAACGTACTTACAATTGAAGAAGCATGTCCGTGTAGTGGCTTGCACAGTCGAGCAGTCTACAGAACCGATTTTAAAACTCGGGGGCTCTGATACCATAACTGTAACGACCCTTAATTTTACCCTTGTACTATTCCTAAAAATCCTATGAAATTTAAACTTTTATTCGTATTTTGATCATGCATGCATAAGGGTGTTCAACCCCGTTCAACAAAAGACTATTCATGTGTGAAAATTTCCTCTCGGGTTCTATCACTTAATTACTCTTGGAATAAATAATTTTCCCTCTATCGGGTTTGGACGATGGAAACATAAGGAAATACCTCTCGGGTTTCATCAATTTAAACAGTGGAGGAGGGTGTTTCCCTCTATCGGGTTTGGACGATGGAAACATAAGGAAATACCTCTCGGGTTTCATCAATTTAAACAGTGGAGGAGGGTGTTTCCCTCTATCGGGTTTGGACGATGGAAACATAAGGAAATACCTCTCGGGTTTCATCAATTTAAACAGTGGAGGAGGGTGTTTCCCTCTATCGGGTTTGGACGATGGAAACATAAGGAAATACCTCTCGGGTTTCATCAATTTAAACAGTGGAGGAGGGTGTTTCCCTCTATCGGGTTTGGACGATGGAAACATAAGGAAATACCTCTCGGGTTTCATCAATTTAAACAGTGGAGGAGGGTGTTTCCCTCTATCGGGTTTGGACGATGGAAACATAAGGAAATACCTCTCGGGTTTCATCAATTTAAACAGTGGAGGAGGGTGTTTCCCTCTATCGGGTTTGGACGATGGAAACATAAGGAAATACCTCTCGGGTTTCATCAATTTAAACAGTGGAGGAGGGTGTTTCCCTCTATCGGGTTTGGACGATGGAAACATAAGGAAATACCTCTCGGGTTTCATCAATTTAAACAGTGGAGGAGGGTGTTTCCTCTATCGGGTTTGGACGATGGAAACATAAGGAAATACCTCTCGGGTTTCATCAATTTAAACAGTGGAGGAGGGTGTTTCCCTCTATCGGGTTTGGACGATGGAAACATAAGGAAATACCTCTCGGGTTTCATCAATTTAAACAGTGGAGGAGGGTGTTTCCCTCTATCGGGTTTGGACGATGGAAACATAAGGAAATACCTCTCGGGTTTCATCAATTTAAACAGTGGAGGAGGGTGTTTCCCTCTATCGGGTTTGGACGATGGAAACATAAGGAAATACCTCTCGGGTTTCATCAATTTAAACAGTGGAGGAGGGTGTTTCCCTCTATCGGGTTTGGACGACAAAAACCTTAAGAGGTGTGGACGACTGAATCAGTCGTCAGTGTGGACGACTGAAACAGTAGTCAGTGTGGACGACTGAATCAGTAGTCAGTGTGGACGACTGAGTTTCTCTGCTAGGATGCTTAACTAAACTTTATCGTCCACAGACTTACTTAGACTTTTCGTCCACAGACCACATGATTTTGTGGTCCATGATCCACGTGACTTCATCGTCCACAGATTTTGGATGATGACTTTCTTACAAAATTCTTAACTAAACTTTATCGTCCACGGACTTTGGACGATGACTTTCTTACAGAAATACTTAACTGAACTTTATTGTGACGACCCTAATACTGTTCCCAATTTCCGTACTATTTTTTTATATCCCTATACTTTAAATAAACTCTAGGCGGAATTTAAACTTTTTCTACCGAAATCGTAATCGAGGTTGAAATCGCTAAATCTATGTTTTATAACCATTTAACAAAGCTTTAAAACAATTAAATAAAACATAAAACATTTATTTAAAACATTAAAAACTAATTAAAACTATCGGCCAACAAAACAGACGAAAACAGGGGCAGAAACGGGAAGTCGCCAGTCGGATCGCCCCTTGGCGATCATCCCTGCCCAGCGATCGCCACTGCCTGGCGATCGCTCGACATGCGCTCTGGAATTTCTTCCAGAGTGCTACCGAATGAGGGGCGAACGATCGCCCCCTTGGCGATCGTTCGGCAGCTCCTCTGCCTCCCCTTTCTTTTCTTTCTTCTTTCTTTTTCTTCTTTCTCTTCTTTACTTCCTCATCCTTCCTTCTTTCTTTTTCCTACGTACACATACACTTATCGCACCAAACATCACAATAACATTAACCTCAACTTATTCATAATTCCATCTATTTCCCACTTCGTCAATCACTCCATAATAAGCAACTCTAAACACATTTCAAAACCACGATTCAAAACACGTTCAAAACATAGCCTATTTTCATAAAAATAAACTGCGTGGTTCGGTTTAAAAACTGAACATTTCCCTAAAATCAACATTTACAAACTATATTTTTGAAACGTTTTTAAAACAACCCAAAGCATATTCTATCTAGAACCAAGCATCCTAAAATGTTTCTAACCTTAACATAATCCACTGTACAATCAAAATTCACCCAAAACTCTCAAAATACCTAACCACTTTCCCCACGGGTCAACATACGCGACGACTGCTCATGCACACCACCGCAATCGTTGTTCTTCAACCATCTTGTACATCGGGCGGAGGAACATCGTCCTCACCTGCTTCGATATCACCTACACCATACAGACACACTATGAGCTAAAGGCTCAGTAAATTCTACGTAAATGCAGATGCGTACAGTGCATATGGAGTTCAGAAATCATGCATAACATACAGAGCGTCGCAGACAGAATATCACCGAGATCTCATCCCCCTAACCGGAGGGGGCCCATCCAGCGGTCGGACTACCCCGTGCGGTTAGAGGAGGGGGGTACACGCTTACAACACGTAAAGCCGTGCCTGAGCCCCACCTCGCGTGACCAGATAACAGATTACGTTCATTAATTACATTACAGTGTATGTGGTACTGTGTCAGGCCCTTAATCTACCGACACAATAGATCTAAGCCCCCAATCTCTTGGCCACATCGGTTTTCTGAAAACATCGTGCGGAAATTCATTTTCATGCCAAGTTAAAATACGTGATGCATGAACAGTTCTATAAACACAAAATAAACAACCAACATGTATACCATCAAAACGAATAAAAACATAACCTAATAAACGACTAATCTAACTACCCAACCAAAGCAGATAAACAAACAACTCCCCAGAGATCCTCGACGCGACATCGAAGTACGGGGTAGGCCAATATGCCAGAGTAAGTCACGAGAACTTACCTCTTGTCCGCTGCAGCTCAAGCTCCGTCCACGAGCGTTGTTTGTCTGAGGCAAAACACAACATTCGCCATTAAAACTAGTTTCAGCTAATAAACGTCCAAATTTAACGAAACCTTAAACTAAGGAATTCTCCTAAAATACTAACTTAGCTCAACGAGGCATTTTATCCAACAAATAACGTTCGATACCTTAAAATCAACATTGACAAGTTTTCCCCCAAAACTCGAAAATTGTTAAATCTCTAACATTCGTCCTAAATTGATTAACTTTATCCAATAACGTTCAATACGTTCATTATATTCAAAACTACGGCGAACCTATTGATTACTAGCTATAAATCGCGTTTTTAACGAAAATCTAAACGAACCCTAACATTCTAACTCCATGAAAACCAAAAACTAACGTTCCGAAATCATAGATTATTACCTAGGGTTGCGAGAGGAGAAGAAAACGTGAAGGATCGGAGGTCGTCGGAGGAAGAACGAGCGCCGGAGAGGAGCGATCGCCGTTGATCGCCGGAGAAGGGAGAAGGAAATCGCAGGAAGAAGAAATGGCGTGGAAAAGAAGAAAACAAATGTTTTTAATTCAAATTTTAACCTTGCAAATTACTATTTTGCCCTTCCTTTGATTTTCTATTTGTTTCGTCCTTCGTTTCTTTAATTAACCGACGATTCGGTTTCTCCAAATTTTCTTAATTCACCACTAACTTCAACTTATTACCAGGGTTCTATTAAAACTGTTCATTCGTAATTCGGACTTCGTTTACTATTTTTTACCAAAATGTCCTTTATATTACGTTAAACGTAATTACTCGAAATATAGCATTATTACTCCAAAAATTCTCGTAAGTTCCTTAAAATTCCTATTACTCGTTAGGATCGTAATGACACTTTCTTTTTGTAAAACGAGCTTGATTTGACATATTTACAAAAATACCATTAATACTAAAATATTAGTATTCCGTACAGCTGGATATTACATTTATCGTCCACGGACTTTGGACGATGACTTTCTTACAGAAATACTTAACTGAACTTTATTGTCCACTTACTTTGGACGATGACTTTCTTACAGAAATACTTCACCGAAACTCATACAATTTCCCCCCTGTTTCACCCATTACCCGAACGATCGCCCTTTTCTGGCGATCGATCGGCTAGCACTTTGGATTTTGTCCAGAGAGCTGTTTTCACCAACTTTCCCCTACATAATCTAAAATCATCAAACAACCTAAACGACACTTCTCAACTCAAATCATCAAACCTATTATCAACCTTAAGCCAATTCAATTCATTAAAATCTAATCTATTTCAATTATCAATCAACCCAGTTCATCAATCTCCAAACATACATAAACATTTCTCCCAACAGAAACATATATCGTAAAATCTCCAGAGACAACAAGTTTTCTAAAACATTAAAACATCCATCTATCAATTATCCAGGTACTAGACATCCTAAAATAATTCTATCTATGCAAATCTTCTATCTAATCCACCATCAATCCAAAATATCCCGGAAATCCTCAAAACACCTACTTACATCCCCACGGGTCAAATAAGCACCGACTGCACAGTGCACTCCCACGACATTCTTTTTTAATCAACTCATTCCTCAGGTGGAAAAGCCACATTCTCACCTTGTTCAAGATTATCTACACCATAAAAACATTCTATGAGCTAAAAGGCTCAGTAAGCTTCGTAAATGAGACATGCATGCTATGATAATGCAATTCATAACATCATACTGTTCTTTTGTACATTCATTTCTTTCATATACTTTCGTTACATATGAGAGGGGTGGACAACCTTTGCCCCACCTGAAGCAGACAACCTTTGTTCTACTTCAAGCAGAGAATGCCAACTTCTAATCTCCGTTGACAACCTTTGCCCCACTTGCAACAGACAACCTTTGTTCTGTCCGAGGCGGGGAATGCCAACCTCGAGTAGACAACCTCTGCCCCACCTGAAGCAGATAACCTTTGTTCCACTTCAAGCAGGGAATGTCAAACTCGAGTCCCAGTTGACAGCCTTTGCCCTACTTGAAATAGACAACCTTTGTTCTGTTCCAAGCAGGGAATGCCAACCTCTAGCCCCACAGTGCCGTTTACATACATTACTTTAGTTAGTTCTTTCTTACAGGAAAACGTATGCATAAATTCTTTTTCCATGCTTTTTCATTTTAAACATGATGCATGATTGTGTACGGTGCATTAAACATAAAACAAGCATAAAGCAGTAATTAAAACCTAAGAAAACATTTTAGCATAACAGATACCTTAACCAACCCATCCAATCTACACCTAGACCATAAACTCACCAAATCCTCAATCAACGACAATCTTTATGGTGTAGGTCAATCGGCCAAGCAAGTCACGAATACTTACCTGATGTCCTTAGCAAACAGAGTGTTGTCCGTGTGCTCCGTTTACCTAAGCCAATTCACAACACTTGACATTAAAACCGAGCTTAGTCAATCAAACTCCGAACTAAACAAAACCACATTAATTCTGTAGCACCTGGTTCTATCGAACCAGCCTTTTATTATTAAAGTAATACACTTGACTAGGTAATGAATTAGATAAGGTTATTGAACAACTTGTTAAGGGTATTAGAGTAATTTACAATTTTCAAAAGTTGGATAACGTATTTAAGGATAAGGGTTGGGTTTAATGCACTGTAGCCGCCACCCCCTCTCATACTCTTCTCTTCGGAAACTTTCAGCTCAAGCAGCCGAGCTCTCTAGGCGATTCTCCTCGCTCGGTTCTCCTTCGACTTAGGTAAGTTTCTTTTCCTTATTTCTCTTGTGGTATAGTGGTGAAATGCCTGGAGGATTACAATGTGAGGATTTTGAGGATGCTGAGATTGAGTGTAGATTCGGGTTTTAGCGATATGTAGGAATGCTCAGGTAGTAGAGTTTCTAGCTAGACTTCTCGAACCTCTATTTGATATTGTGAAAGGTTTAGTGAAGCCTTGATTTATATTCTGTATGAACTTAGGTGAACAGACCTCCGAAGTAGCTAGCAACCAGACAGATTTCCAGGAGCCAGGTAAGTAAAGTATTGCTTGTGCCTTCGGGCCTACATCACAAAACAGTAGGTTTATGCATGTTGTATGTTTCTGTTGTTCATGCATCATGTTTTGTTAAAAAGCTACGAAAATGAATTTTCATGTAAGGAATGGTAAGGTATGAATTGTACGCAACAGATCATGTGTTAAGGGAATTCATCCGCCCCTTAATTAAGTAGGAGGATGTAGACATTGGGAGAATTGATCCCACTCCCAAGGGAACTGAGGGATCAGATCATGTGTTAAGGGAATTCATCCGCCCCTTAATTAAGTAGGAGGATGCAGACATTGGGAGACTTGATCCCACTCCCAAGGGAATCATGGGATCAGATCAAGTTATGAACGAACGAGTATGCCACTGAGATGAGAAAGTAGAAACTGCACGTTTAGGAGTTTAAGTTCAGCATTACATTTCATATACATACTGCTTTACTTGCTTAGCATTAGGCTAATAGATGAGTTTTGTGATGTAGGTGAAGAAGAATTAGCAGGTGTGTCCTTTGATCACGTTGAGGAGTAGAGGTTGTTGAAGGAGTGCATTCAGGCTTCGGTATGGCAACTGATGAGGCGGTTTAACAGATGGTTACAGACGTGGAGGTTTAGTGAATAATGGTTTAATCTGAGTACACTGAGTTGTGGCAACTGAGGTCATAACTATTTGATTTCATTTTGAGGATTTCTGATTTTTATGTTCTTACTGATTTGATTAATACAATGATTTGAAGTGTTATGTTTGATTTTCGGTAAAAAATGTTTTAAGTCTATTTGATATCTGGAGCTTTCTGGTTTATAGACGAGTTACTGTCGTGTTGTCTAGTCCATCTGTAAGATTTGAATAATTTAGCAATTGGTGGTGTTTCGGTGAAAGCTATCAGGGGAGGTGTGTAGGGGTTTATTGTTTTATGTTGAAGGGAGTTGAGTTGTTGTCTATCGGTAGAGTAATTTATTGTCGTACCGGTAGATGATACTGTTCTGTTGTATCGGTAGATGTTTTAATGAAACACGTGAGGTGCACGCAGCTATCGGTAGATGGCACTGTTCTGTTGTATCGGTAGATGTTTTAATGAAACACGTGAGGTGCACGCAGCTATCGGTAGATGGCACTGTTCGGTTGTATCGGTAGATGAGGTCGATGACGTCACCGGAAGACGAAATAAGTGTTTCGTCGTTTCCGGTTGATGCTGCTGACGTCATCGAAAGAGGAAGTGGGTGTTTTGTCGTTTAGCGACCGGTAGAAGTAGCGTGTCTGACATCACCGGAAGAGGAAGACGAAATAAGTGTTTCGTCGTTTCCGGTTGATGCCGCTGACGTCATCGAAAGAGGAAGTGGGTGTTTTGTCGTTTAGCGACCGGTAGAAGTAGCGTGTCTGACACCACCGGAAGAGGAAGTCGTTCATTGTCGTTTAGCGAATCGGCAGATGCAGTCTACCGAGAGATGTCTTTGATTTGTACATCTTCCGGCTGACGTCATCGGTAGGAGCCTTCGGTTTTCTATTTCTGCCCCTTCCGTTGACTTTGTCGTCGGCAGACGAGTTCAACTCGTGACGTCATCGGCAGGAACCTCGTTCCGTTTCCTTCCGTTGACTTTGTCGTCGGCAGATGAATTCGACTTTTGTAATTCCTTGAGTAGTCCATCATTTAAAATCTTATTTTCCCTCGACCGAATACTTTAAACATTTCCATTAATCTTTCCAACAATATTTTCACAGCTAGTTAAATCCCCATTGTAGTTTTAAATAATTTTCCGCTGCAAAGTTTTCAAATGTTTTGAACGTTTAGAAAATGTCAAATTTTGAATGTCGAATGAAGTTTTAAATTTATTCAAAATTTCTTAGTCATGTTCGAGCAATGAGTAGCGAACCGGGTTCAGATAACTCGGGGCGTTACAAATTCTACTTAACTATCCTCCATAACCATAAATATCTTCATTTCAACTGTATCTACTGTGGACTTAACCATTTTTAACGCACCCGACCAAACCTCAACCGAACCCTAGCTGTTTAAATTCGTGACAACTGGCAACTTACATCTGAAAACTGTAGAACCTTACCTAGGATCGTGTTTCTGGGAAGAACACGCGAAGGGTCGACGGAGCTGGGAGGAGGAATCGGCGTCGGCTTTAGGCACTCGCCGACTGGGAACCAAAATCGCCAGAGAGCTCGGGAGGGTGATTTCGCAGAGGGAAATTGCTAAGTGTTGAAGAGAGGGAGTGATTTTTGGTTTTTAATAGAATTTAACCTATCCAATGACAGTTTTGCCCTTTAGTAATTTTCTATTAATCTTTCTCTGATTTCGTTAATTGATCCACCAATCCGTTTCTCCAAATTTTCTTATTTCACCAATAATTCCGACTTATTTCTAGGGCTCTAATAAAACTTCTCGTTCGTAAAACGGGCTTAATTTACTATTATTACAAAAAAACGTATTTATATTACTAAGATCCAAAACCCATAAAGCCGGGTGTTACATTTTGTTGCTCTCTCATTTTTCTCTTATCTTACATTTCTCATTCTAGTTTCGTACTATGGGCACTGTTTCCCCCCTCTCGTATTACATATTGTTAAAACATTTCAAATTTGTGCTATTAATCTCTAGCGCTATCTTGTTATCTTTATATTTTAATTTGTAATTATAAAATAAAGTGTATACATTGTGTTGTGACCTCTATTGTGTGCATCCTATGCTTTTTGAGATAATGATATGTCATTGAGTCCGAGCTGTTCTGTGTCTGCTTCATGCGGCTCTCTCTTTAAACAAAACACTGACTAAATAAATAAAAAATGTGGATTGTGTTGTGTCCTGCCATATGCCAACGTCCTTTTTGAGAAAGATGTACTGTTATCGATCTATGTTGTCTACTTTAGGCGGTTCTCTCTTTATGTCATCGGAACATCTTTGAGCATTCCTAGCAAATCTTCAAGAACAAAGGAACCAGGAAATAAAAAATATGAAGAAATTATATCATGAATAGTAATGAATGTGGTGACATGGTGCTTCCTTTAAAGAGTTAACTATAAAATCAGTGCTTATGTTCCGTTGTTAAGTTGATAATTGACCTTCCATTTTTCTTAGTTTAGTTGTTTTATGTAGATGTTCAATAATTATATATAAGATGTGGATTTTTTTTTTATTGCTGGTGCACATAAACCATTGATATTGAGTAGAATGCCTAGACTTATGTCCATAGTTATGGAACTCTTCCATTAGCTTACATTTTACACCTTTGCTTTTCTGAAAGGTTTGCTAAACTGGATTTTCAAACCTTGCTAAGCAAAAAAAGAAAGTGGAAAGGTTTCATCCTTGTGAATACTCAAGTTATAGATGCTTGAAAGGATTGTAGTTATGCATCTGCTGAAGGAACTAAGCCATAAAATTATTACGCTTCTCTTCTTGTTAACTCTGTGATTACGTTGTTTTTCTTTTTTGAGTTTCCATTCTGACGCCTTCATTCCCAACATTTTCAACACAGGTTTGTGAGTGAAAATTTGAAGGAGATAGAGTATGATGGGATCGGTGAAGTTGGAATATGTTATTCATCAATGGAAATGTGTCGCCAATCCATTGAAAATCAGGTTAATCTATGGTGAAGGGGTCAGCATAGAACGCAGGTTAATATTCTGTGAAATCACGTTGTAGGCTAGCTGCTCATTTGATTTGCCAACTTGCATTTCGAGAGCTCATTTGAACGGGGATGGTGTAAAAAGGAATGAATTTTGCGACTGCAAATTAGATGCTCCCGTAGCTGTTGAATCAAATTGTATTACAAGTTGTGGAGTTCAAACCATTAAATTTATATCAAATCAATGGTCTGAACTTTCCAAGTGGCATTAAGCGAGACATTATTGCAGAAGTTGAGTTCAAACTTTTGCATTATCAAACGCTCAAATTTATATCTAAATTAAGGAATCAATTAGTTCCTAATCTCATTTAAGGAAGTAAATCAAACCCTAAATCAGAAATCAATCAACCAAAATTTCTAATTTCAGCCCAAAATCGTTACTCAATTCAGCTCTAATTTCAAGTCAATATTTTACAAAAAAATAAAGAAATTATAACAGAGGAAAATCTTTTCTAAATCAGTCTGTGAATCTGATCAACTTGAGTGATCAGATTCGTACCATTTTTCTAAGGAAAGAATTGAAATCCTTCCCTAGAATTTAAGTCTCCTTTGTGATAGGAGAAAATCACAGCAAACACACAAATCTCTTTCTCCTGAATTCTGAAAACAGAGAAATATTAAGAGAAAAAAATCTCTTTCTCCTGAATTCTGAAAACATAGAAATATTAAGAGAAACTTTCACCTTGCCGGAATTGCCAGCCAACTACTCCGACCACCGCAGAGTTGGGCGAAACCTCTCGCACTCTCGGTCGGACATTTCCTTCGACAAATCTCCCCTCCTGGTCGTAGCCCAATCTCTGTCAACCGAGGCATCTCCCAACGACGACGCACCACGCAACGTAGGAGGTAGAGTTCTTCACGATGCTCCTCTCTCTCTCTCTCTCTCTCTCTCTCTCTCTCTCTCTCTCTCTCTCTCTCTCTCTCTCTCTCTCTCTCTCTCTCTCTCTCTCTCTCTCTCTCTCTCTCTCTCTCTCGGCAAAATACCACAAAAAGGAAGAAGGCATTTAGAATTTTATTCTGAACTGAACCAGACCAATCAATCCATTTTTTTAAAGTTAAACCGGCTCAATTGACCGAACCGACCCAAACCCAAAATCATTCAACCAAATATTTTTGGATCGTTAAGGACGCTCAAATCAATTAAAAAATCCAACGCTAAGATTTTATTGGTAATGAATCTCTACCCTAATTATTTTCAAAATGATTGTTTTGTGATAAAATTTAAATGTCTCTAATTTTTTAGGCAAAGAAGATCAATCCAATGCTCAGAAAAAATACCCAAAACCTTATTCCCTATCTCTTTCGATATTCAGGTAAGTAAAATACTAAGTTTTTCAATGTTTTGGCCATAGGCCCTACATCACGAAACATATGTTAAATTATTTTCTTTAAAGCATTTTATTTTGTTAATTATGTTATTATTTAGACACGCATGCATTTGCATTGACATAGGGATGTAAAAAGATAAAAATGATATGACGTAATGTATGCGAGTATGAAATGCATGAAAACGAATGGAATTGACGGAACGCATGAGATGGCTAATGAGAGCCTGAACGCATAGTTATTGAGATGGCTAATGAAAGCCTGAACGCATGGTTATTGAGATGACTGATAAAACTTTATGAGCGTAAGAAACCGTTAGTTTTCTGAAAGCCTGAATGCATGGTGAGGATCGGGAAATGAGTCTCATCCAGTATGTAACTTTTAAAGCATGAAATTAGGTAATGTATACAATTAAAGTCACATGCACGTATTTTTACTTACTAAGTTTATCTCACGCATTAGTTTTGTGATGTATGTGAATTTTTATCTGAGGAAGAAATAACGCTGATCGAGAATTTGTCAGAGGCAGACAAACATACAGAGGAGCATGTTGTCATCGGTTTTAAATAAAAATTTAAAGTTATGTTTTTATATCGTTTTAAAAAGATATTTTTATATTTAGTTGCATTTAAATTTATTTTGTTTTTAAATTTGAATAATTTATTGCATTAACTGTTGAATTTTTATTTAAGTATTGTTTTTAAAAATTTATGAATGAAGTTTATTTAATTAATTTTATAAGCATTTCTTGATATTAATTTCAAAGTTTTCGCTTATTAAATGATTTTGTTATTTTCAATAATTTTGAATTAAGAAAATTAAGGTTTTCGAACAATCTAATTTAACTTAATTTACAAATTGATTTGGGAAAAATTTTAGGGTTTCAAATTAGGGAAAAATAAAAAAAAATAAATTTTGTGATTGTTACAGTTGGTATCAGAGCACTAGGTTTTTAAACGATTATGTAGACTACTTTGTATGCTCATCATGCATCTGGAAGATTGTCGATCAGTAAGTAAATATTTTATTTCATTATCTATTTTATTGTGATAGAAATTTATTTTATTTTATTGATAGAAATTTATTTTATAAATTTTGTGAATGTCAATGATAAGCATGAACACGAACATTATATATGCATCATAAAAATGTTTGATAAAAAACAACAAAAAATAATTTTTATGAACATGTTTTCATACTGAAAGATTGAAGATAAAATGAAAATACGTAAAGAAGCTTTGAGTGAGAGGGGTTTTAGGACAAACTATCCCTTGTGAGGTTGGACGTATGAGATATTAGCTCGTTAATCTGGTAAAGTAGGGGCCTCGTCGAAGTTCACGAGTTCATCACGCATTGAGTGCATGACAATTAACGGAGGTCCACTTGAGGTGGGACGTTGAAGTTCATGAGACGTAAGTGGTGTGTGTCTCATAGTCGTGCTTACTCTTTTCTCTAGACTATTGTCTCGGAATGAGGAACGATAAAGTTAAAGAATAAAACTACACGTTTTATGAAGATGCATATGATACTCAAATTATTTATACATTACTTACTAAGCGTTAGACTAGTTGAATTCTAAAACTTGGTATTTTTATGTTAATTAAAATTTTGTGTCAAATTTTTAGTTGTTGACTCGATCATCTTTTATTTGCCACGTTAAATTTCTCAGTAATTTGGTAAGTTACCGTGAGGTAAAATTATTATCGGATAATTAGAAATTTACCTAGTACGAATAACTAAAAGTGTTTGCTACTTAAAATTTTTATCTAATATGAAGAATGGGTACATTTTAGAAATTAATGAAATATTTGGGATAAATGTACAAATGGGGAAAAATTGGATAAAAGGATTTGGAAACTGTTGACTTATAGAGTGTTTAAGTCTAAATATGTTTTTGATGATGTATTTGTATGTTAAGTATGTAATTTGATTATGTTTATTAAATGAGAATAATGAATTCTAAATATGAAATTATTTGGAAATACCCTTGAAAAAGGTATTTTAGTTGTCTAATGAATCGGGTTAAGTGTACAGGGCTGAATAGTAAAACAGGGTTGAAAACTGATCTGCCGATGAGTTGTTAAAAGTAGACATACACCGATCACTAAACGATAAAAGGCGAAGTCGAGGTTACTTCTGCCGATGGCGTTTTCAAGCTACTCCTGCCGATGGCATTTTGAAGTTACTCCTACCGATGGCATTTCAAAATCACTTCTGCCGATGGCGTTTTCAAGCTACTCCTGTCGATGACATTTGAAGCTACTCCTGCCGATGGCGTTTTGAAGTTGCATATACCGATGGCGGTTCAGCGCTTATAACGTTACATCTACCGATACCGGTTCAGCTTCTTAAAGCAACATATACCGATGGCGGTTTAGCGCTTATAACGTTACATCTGCCGATACCGGTTCAGCTTCTTAAAGCAACATATACCGATGGCGGTTCAGCGCTTATCATGTTGCATCTACCGATGACGATCCGATATTTTAAAGCTGCTTCAACCGGTGATCTTCCGCCAAATTTCAAAATAACCGCGAAGCAACAGTGACTTCGTCCAGAACTCCAACTTCAGAACATTAATGGCGAAGAAAAAAAATGGAAGCAACGGCTATCTGTATTTGTACGGATGCTGCTCCAACGGGAATAAAGTTTCCTATTCTGATAAGGAGCATTCAATTTCAAGAGCCGTTTGCAGACAGAGTATTAAAACCGAGAAGAAAGCTCGAAGAAACAACTTTTGCAAATCTTCTATTGAGCCCTAACGAGCGTAACTTTCATACTCTGTATTATTCTTCTACTCCTCTCGAATCGATAAATTGAGATTTAATCTTTGAGAGTGTGTAGCTTGTGCAAATCTTTTTACAAACTCACAATTCTGTAAAGGCTGTGATTGACGCCCGTGAAGTTCAATCAAGGTGTAAAGGCAGTAGATCGACGCCCGGAAGTTCGATCTGGTTTTCTCGTGAGGAGAAGGTTAAGAATCTTCAAGGGGGAGCCTTGAAGCGTGGACGTAGGCAAGCTTAGCCGAACCACGTTAAAAACTGTGGTGTCAATTTCTCTCACTCTCTCACTTTTATTGTTTGATTATTTGCTGTTTTCAAATCATTTGAACATAAGAGAGAAATTAATTAGTTTAGTAAATTAAGTTTTAAAAAGACTAATTCACCCCTCCTCCCCCCCCCCTCTTAGGCAATCTAGATCCTACAATTGGTATCAGAGCAAGGTTTAATATTGTCTAAGTTGTTTATCTAGAAAATATTGTGATATTTGAAATGACATTCAATATACACTCTACACAAATGGAAGGTCAGTCTGCCACTAGACCTCCATTCTTCGATGGTAATGATTATGTGTACTGAAAATCTAGGATGCGAATTTATGTTCAGGCTATGGACTATGACATATGGAATAATATAGAATTTGGTCCATTTAAAGCCATGAAAACTGAAAACGGGGTTAGCATACCAAAAAGGTCTAATGAATTAACTGAATCAGACAAGAAAAATTTAAGCCTAAATGCCAAAGCTGTAAATACACTATACTGTGCTTTGAACAGAGATAAGTTTAATAGAGTACAAGGGTTGAAAGTGCTCAAGAGATTTGACACTTATTATAAGTTACACACGAGGGAATGAACCAAGTAAATGAAAGTAAAATGAACATGTTAGTACACGATTATGAACTATTTACCATGTTAAAGGATGAGTCTATTTCATCTATGTTTACTCGGTTCACTAACATTACTAATGGTTTAAAAGCTCTCGGTAAGATTTATTCAGGTGAGGAACTTGTGAGAAAGATCCTTCGGTGCCTACCAAGAGCCTGACAACCCAAAGTAACCGCCATACAAGAAGCTCGAGATCTGAAAATTCTCAAGCTTGAAGAGCTTATTGGTTCTCTCATGACGCATGAGATCACAATGAGGTCAAACGAGAAGGAAGACCTCAAGGAAAAGGAGGCTACAAAAAGAAAAGATATTGCTATGAAAGCCTCCTCCAGTAAACAAGAAGTATCTGAGGAAGAAGAAGATGATGATGATGAGAATATGACCCTCATTACAAGGAGGTTCAGCAAATTCCTCCAGAGAAAAAAGATGCAAGGAAGGAGATTTCCAAAGGTTGAGAAATCTCAAAAGGAGAAGGAAATCACATGCTTCAGGTGTGGAAAGTCGGGTCACATGAAGGCCGACTGTCCACAAGCTAAGAATCCCAAGAAGTTCAAGAACAGAGCCATGAAGGCCACTTGAGATGACAGTAAAAGTGATACATCCTCAGAAGATGAGGAAGTAACCAACCTTTGCTTCATGGCACATGAAAATGAGGTTAGTGTTTCCTCTAGTGATAGTGAAACTAAGGATGAAGAATTAATTGATGCATTTAATGATTTAGTTAAACAGTATGGCATGCTAAAAACTAAATACAATCTGTTGAAAAAGGATAATGCAGGATTAGTAGAAAAACATGCAAAAGAAGTTGACTTGCATGCTAAGGAGTGTTATATGCAGAAAAAGGAAATAATTGAACTTAAAAGCAGAAATAAGGATTTAAATAATATTATTTTGAAATTTACTAATGACAACAAGTTATATAAGATGTTATTAGGTAAACAGAGAGTAAATTTTGACAGGGCAGGAATAGGTTATGATAAATCTAGTAAAAAGAAAGTTTACAAGAATTATTTTGTGAGATCCACTACCTGCCATGTTTGTAATGAAGTAGGACAAATCTTTTGTATGTTCTTTAAAAGTAAACAATATCCAAACTGGTAGTAAACTTCAATGGATTCCTAAGGGGACCAGACCTAACACTAGGACCCAAAAGATTTGGGTACCAAAGAAGACAACTTGATCTTCTGTTTTGCAGGTTGAGTGCTCTCCTGGAAAGAACCAGTGGTACCTCGACAGTGGATGCTCGAGGCATATGACAGGAGACTCAACCATGTTTGTTGTTGCCAATAAGAAGAAAGGAAGTGTTACTTTTGGTAGAAACCAAAAGGGTAAAATTGTTGGCACCGGCAATATAGGTAACAGTTTTAATCCTATTATTGAAAATGTGCTGTTGGTTGAAGGATTAAAGCATAATTTGCTTAGTATTAGCCAGTTATGTGATAAAGGATATGAGGTGATCTTTAAATCAAACTCCTGTATTATTAAGGATGCATCAAATGGCAAAACTCTGTTTACTGGCTATAAGAAAGAAAATATTTATATCATTGACTTAGATATTGTTATTTGCAATGATGAAAAATGTTTTGCTGCTAATTCCTCTAATGATTGCTGGACTTGGCATAGGAGATTAGGACACGTAGGGATGGATACCTTAGCTAAGATTACTAAGGATAATTTAGTTAGAGGGATCCCTAAGATATTCTTTGAGAAGGATAAGGTCTGTGAGGCTTGTCAAATGGGCAAGCAGATCAAATCTTCTTTTACATCTAAGAATGCAGTCTCCACTTCCAAACCTCTCCAACTCCTTCACATGAACCTCTTCGGTCCTTCTAATATAGCCAGCTTAGGAGGTAAATTCTATGTTTTTGTCATTGTTGACGACTTCTCTAGATTTACTTGGGTATTCTTTCTGAAGTCAAATGATGAGACTATAAGATCGAGATTGCCTAAGGGGGGAGGGGGTGAATTAGCCTTTTTAAAACTTAATTTACTAAACTAATTAATTTCTCTCTTATGTTCAAACGATTTGAAACCAGCAAATAATCAAACAATAAAAGTGAGAGAGTGAGAGAAATTGACACCACAGTTTTTAACGTGGTTCGGCTAAGCTTGCCTACGTCCACGCTTCAAGGCTCCCACTTGAAGATTCTCCTCACGAGAAAAACAGATAGAACTTCCGGGCGTCGATCTACTGCCTTTACACCTTGATTGAACTTCACGGGCGTCAATCACAGCCTTTATAGAATTGTGAGTTTGTAAAAAGATTTGCACAAGCTACACACTCTCAAAGATTAAATCTCCAGTTATCGATTCGAGAGGTGTAGAAGAATAATACAGAGTACAAAGTTCGCTCATTAGGGCTCAATACTGATTTTCGCAAAAAAGTTCTTTCTTCGAGCTATCTTCTCGGCTTAAATACTCTGTCTTTAATCGGCTATGAACTTCAATGCTCCTTATCCAGATATGAAAATTTTATTACTGTTGGAGCAACATCCGTACAGAGACAGCTAACCGTTGCTTTCTGGCGCCGCTGTTTGCTCGTCGCCATTAATATACTGGAGTTTAAGTTCTAGACGACGTCACTGTAGCTGCGTGCTTATTTTGAATTTTGGCGGAAGATCACCGGTTGAAGCAGCTTTAAAATATCGAATCGTCATCGGTAGATGCAACATGATAAGCGCTGAACCTCCATCGGTATATGTTGCTTTAAGAAGCTGAACCGGTATCGGCAGATGTAACGTAATAAGCGCTGAACTGCCATCGGTGCAACTTCAAAACGCCATCGGCAGAAGTGATTCTGAAATGCCATCGGCAGGAGTAGCTTCAAATGCCATCGGCAGGAGTAGCTTGAAATGCCATCGGCAGGAGTAGCTTGAAAACGCCATCGGCAGAAGCCTTCTTTTCTTTGTCGTTTAGCGATCGGTAGAAGGAACTCTTCTTTGTCGTGTAGTAATAGGTAGATGTAACTTTTTCTTCGCCATCTCACCGAAATATTCTGTTCATCGGTAGAAGCCTTCATTTAAATGTCATCGGCAGAAGCTTTCTTTTCTTTGTCGTTTAGCGATCGGTTGAAGATCTCTTTTCTACTTCACCGGTGGATGTACACTTTGTTTATCAATGTTTCAGCCCTGTTAAACTAATTTAGCCCTGTACACTTAATCACTGTTGTTAGACTACTAAAATACCCTTTCCAAGGGCATTTCCAACAGATTGAATCACATGCAAAATTCATTATTCTCATTTAATAAACATAATCAAATTACATACTTAACATTCAAATACATCATCAAAAACTTAGTTAGACTTAAACACCATTTAAGTCAACAA
Organism: Begonia masoniana; assembly: GCA_022432975.1. Taxonomy (NCBI): domain Eukaryota; kingdom Viridiplantae; phylum Streptophyta; class Magnoliopsida; order Cucurbitales; family Begoniaceae; genus Begonia; species Begonia masoniana. The sequence goes on from CM039505.1 coordinate 49,244,014, forward strand.
TCTCTCCCTTTTTGATGATGACAGTCTATGAGTATAAATTTGATTAATCATTACTCTCCCCCATAATCCTAGCTCCTCCACAGCATATGCATACATTCCAAATTCAAACACAGATCATATCAAGGTTTCATATCCAATCTAATTTCTCAAAAACATCATCAATCAAATACTTTCTCCCCCATTGACATTATAAAAAAAAATGAGCAGAGAAATAAGAAACAATGCATTCAACAATTCAAAGAAACATCAGAGTACCAAAACAGATGAATAGCAGGAAAACAGTGTATATAAAAAAATATCTCCTATTTACAGAAATCTAAAAATTTCTTCCAAAAGGCATGGATAATCCACGAGTCCACATTAAGTTGCGGGGAGAAGTAAGAATCCACGAGGGCTTGAAGGGATTCAAGATCATGAGGAAGTGGTGTTTGATAGACCACCATGTCCAGACAGGGAGGAGGAGGTGGAGATGCGTCTGGAGAGACTACCAGGTCCATACTGGTAGGTGGTTCTAGGAGAGGAGCAGAGGATGATGGCTCGACAGGTGGTCCATCAGAAGAGACATCCATTGGACTGGCTGGCTCAGGTGAAGACTCACGAACAAGAGGAGCAACAAGAGTAGGAAATTGGAGTTCTGCCTCCTGAAGAGCTAAAGGTGTTAAACGAACAGAGTCTTCAATAACCTCAGGTCTGCAAAGTGGAAGTATGAGGTCTTCTGAACAAGCCTCCGGGTAAGAAGGAGGGTTAGATGGTCCCGGTAGAAAAGCATCAAATTGAGACTTGAGCGATTGATAATTCAGGGTGGCAATTTCCTTATGTCTGTCCATTTTCTTAGACAGCAGATCTAGACCTGTATCCAAAGCGATGCTCATGTCCAATTTAATCTGTCTCAGTTGTTGATCCATGTTGTCCTTAACAGAAGTGATGGCAGTACCTAAGCTGGCTATATTGGACTGCAAAGCATTAAACTTATCCTCATTGATGGAAAATCTCCTCTGATAAGTAAGGGGAGAGGGAGGAACAGCGGTGGCTTGGACTGGTGTGGAGGGTTGAACTGGAAGAGCAGGGTGGACTTGAGGGGAAAGGAGTGGTATAGCCTGTTGGACAGGAGAACCAGGTTGGACTGTTGGAGGCAGAGAAGGCACCATGAGTGTAGGTGGAGATTCTGGAAGGGATGAGGGCACAGATAATGGAGTGGAATGTGCCACTAGTGTAGGAGGTGGAGAAGGAGGAGGAAGACTAGGAATAAAAGGTGTAAGGGAAAGGCGAGAAGGATGAGAACGAGACACCTGAGAGGTAGAAGGTGAGTTATCAAAGGTAGGAATCTCAGATTCATCCATACCTTCTTGAACAGATTCCTCTTCCAGGATAAGTTTCCTTTTCCCAAGCCTTACAGAGGCTGCCTTAGAAGCCTTTATCTTAGAAACATCCAAGACAAACTCCCATTTTCTTGTTTTCTTTATTCCCATTTTCTTCAGGGTGGTTTAGAAATAATAACTGGAGGGTTGAAGACGGACAGGATCTTCATCCTCTGGAAATACAACATCAAGCTGTGACAATATCCTCATGAGAAGCAAGTTGTAAGGCAGAGAGGTGGCCCTGGATGACACAGTCTGAATCATTCGTCTGACAACAACAAATCCCAGGTTGAAAGGGGTCTTGTGGTAAAGTGCAAACAGAACAAAGAGTTCCATTGCACTCACCTCATCATGGTGACCACCCTTAGGGACAATGTTGTACCCTATCATTTGATGCAATAACCTGGCCCTTATGGTCAGGTGTTTACCCTTTAAATGATCAGGGGTTTGGTTTGGGTCTAGAGCGATAGTCTTGAAAAAACTAAGACCCTCAGAGGTACCAAAGAAAGGAGGCTCAGATCTGGAATCATAAAGGTGAGGGCAGCTATCTAGATGGGAGCACTCCAGAAGAGCATTTATGGATTAGGGAGTGAGTTCTATGTGCTTTCCATACACACAACTCTTAATTGTAGAGAAATCAGAGGTAAAACCCAAATTGACATAAAACATTCGGATAGCTTTCAGGGTAATAGTAAGATTCTACATCAAACAGTCTTAATAACCCAAGATCCTTCAGGGGTTCAACAATATCCATGCCAGCAAAGTCTTCAAAGTAAATACCACGACAGGGAATCAGAGATTTGTGCTTAAAGTCGTCATGGTACCTTGCTTCAAAAGCTTGACTGGTGAAGAAGAGAGATGGGCACACGTTTGCATGAGGAATAACACGAGGCGGACGAGCTGAAACTTTAGCCTTCTTCTTGGCTGGTTTAGGAAGAGCGTGAGACGCTGAAGCCATTTGAACGATTCGAAGAAGAAAACCTAGAGAGAAAAAGGATTGGATGCAGGAGCTTTCGGAAAGAGCGCAAAATATGAAGCGTCATTGAAAAGAAGCAGAGTTTAAATGGAGTAGAGCATCGCCCGACAGGATGAAGTCACACGTGTAAAATCGATTCGCCCGATAGGTCACACGTGTCGGCAGATTAAGAATACATCATTCGATTCCTATCGGTAGATATGCATCTTTCGATGCCTATCGGCAGATATGCATCTACCGATGCCTTCACAGTTAAAAACTGCTCAATCACTCAAGATTCACCAACAGAGGAATAACCTTACTTTTTCTCAACCCGAATGAGACCTAGCCTTATTCTAATATTATTAAAGGTATTTTCATCCAAAGGCTTGGTAAAGATGTCTGCTAGTTGGTCTACAGAATTAACAAATTCTAAGGAGATATCACCTCTTAGAACATGCTCTCTTATGAAGTGTTATCTGACATCGATATGTTTGGTTCTAGAATGCTGAATTGGATTCTTGGAAATATTGATAGCACTTGTGTTGTCACACCGGATATGAACTATTATAAAATAGATTATAGTCCTCCAATGTCTGTTTTACCCACAACATTTGTGCACAACAACTGCCAGCAGCGATATATTCACTTTCAGCAGTTGACAATGCAACAGAGTTCTGTTTCTTAGAATACCAGGAAACTAGAGATTCTCCTAAGAACTCACAAGTGCCATTAATGCTCTTACTATCAACTAGGCTGCCAGCATAATCAGAATCTGAGTATCCAATCAGATCAAAAGAAGTGTCCTTCGGATACCATAATCCTAGGTCAGGTGTCCCACTTAAATATTTGAAAATCCTTTTGACAGCAGTTAAGTGAGATTCCTTAGGTGCAGCTTGAAATCTAGCACAAAGACAAACACTAAATAGAATATCTTGCCTGCTAGCAGTCAGATATAATAAGGAACCAATCATACCACGATATTTTTTAATATCTACACTTATTCCATTTTCATCTTTGTCTAATTTTGTTGTGGTACTCATGGGGGTTCTAGAGGATTTTACAGATTCTAGACCAAATTTCTTTAAGAGCTCCTTAATGTATTTTTCTTGGCAGAAGAAAATGTCATCAGGAGATTGATTGATCTGAAAACCTAAGAAGAATTTTAACTCCCACATCATACTCATTTCAAATTCACTTTGCATGAAAGAGGAAAATTCATTACACATTGTGACATTAGTTGATCCAAATATAATGTCATCGACATAGATCTGAACTAACAAAATATCATTGTCCTTTTGCATAGTAAATAGGGTTGAATCAGTATTTCTCTTTTTAAATTTCTTTTCCACAAGAAAACTCTTCAACCTATCGTACCAAGCTCTAGGAGCCTGCTTAAGTCCATAAAGGGTCTTTTTAAGTCTATACACAAAATCAGGTTTTGCATAGTCTTCAAATCCTAAGGGCTACTCTACATAGACTTCTTCCTGAATATAACCATTTAAGAAAGCACTCTTTACATCCATTTGGAATGTAGCACGCGTAGGCTAAGAGCATCCTAATTGATTTTAATCTAGCAACAGGTGCAAATGTTTCATCAAAATCTATTCCTTCTTCTTGATTGTAACCTTTAGCAACTAATCTGGCTTTGTTTCTTACCACAATTCTATTTTCATCCAATTTGTTCTTGTAAACCCATTTAGTTCCAATAATGAGATGATCCTTAGGTTGTGGAACAAGTTCTCATACCTTGCTCCTTTCAAATTGATTTAGCTCCTCTTGCATAGCCAAAATCCAGTTATCATCACTCTCTGCCTCTTCAAACTTCTTAGGCTCTACTTGAGAAATAAATGTCATATTGGCACAGAGGTTTCTAAGAGAGGATCTAGTCTTAACTCCTAATGAAGGATCACCTAATACTTCATCTAAGGGATGATCTTTGACATACTTCCAATCCCTAGGAAGAGCAGGAATTTCATTCCTGATAGGGACAATATCCAGAGAGTTTGAAGAAGGTTCTAAGGAATTTTCTACTTGAAGAGAATTTGAAGGCTTTTCTAAAGAAAGAGAATCTAGATGCTTTTCTAAAGAGTCATCCTCATCCACATTGATTGTGAGTTGAGGGGACTCATCGAAGTTGACATGGACAGATTCCTCTATCACCAGAGTTCTCCTATTGAACACCCTATATGCTTTATTAGAGATAGAATAACTAAGAAAAATTCCAAGATCAGATTTGGAATCGAATTTTCCTAAGTTATCCTTAGTGTTAAGAATGAAGCATTTGCAACCAAAGGCTTTGAAATACTTAACAGATGGAGTTTTTCCATGCCAAAACTCATATGGAGTTTTCTCAAGAATAGGTCTTATAGAGACCCGATTAAGCACATAGCAGGCTGTTGACACGGCTTCTGCCCAGAAATACTTTGGCAGGGAGTTCTCATTAAGCATGGTTCTAGCAAGCTCTTGAAGAGACCTATTTTTCTTCTCAACAACACCATTTTGTTGAGGGTTTCTAGGAGAGGAGAAGTTGTGCTCAATTCCATACTTGAGACACAAGAGTTCAAATCTTTCATTTTTAAATTCTCCACCATGATCACTACGAATAATAACTATGGTGAGCTCCTTTTCATTTTGGACTATTTTCCTAAAGCTAGAGAATGTATCAAAAGTTTCATCCTTTGACTTCAAAAAGAATACCCACGTGAATCTAGAGAAGTCATCGACAATGACATAAACATAGAATTTTCCTCCTAAGCTAGCTATATTAGAAGGACCGAAAAGGTCCATGTGAAGGAGTTGGAGAGGCTTAGAAGTAGAAATTGCATTCTTTGATGCAAAAGAACTTTTGATCTGCTTACCCATTTGGCAGGCTTCACAGACCTTATCATTCTAAAAGGATATCTTAGGGATCCCTCTAACTAAATTATCTTTAGTAATCTTAGCTAAGGTATCCATCCCTACGTGTCCTAATCTCATATGCCAAGTCCAGCAATCATTAGAGGAATTAGCAGCAAAATATTTTTCATTATTGCAAAAAACATTATCTAAGTCAATGATGTAAATATTTTCTTTCCTATAGCCAGTGAACAGAGTTTTGTCATTTGATGCATCCTTAATTATACAGGAGTTTGATTTAAAGATCACCTCATATCCTTTATCACACAACTGGCTAATACTAAGCAAATTATATTTTAATCCTTCAACTAATAACACATTTTCAATGATAGGATTAGAACTGTTACCTATATTACCAATGCCAACAATTTTGCCCTTTTGGTTTCTACCAAAAGTAACAATTCCTTTCTTCTTGTTGACAACAGCAAACTTGGTTGAGTCTCCTATCATATGCTTCGAGCATCCACTGTCGAGGTACCATTTATCTTTTCCAGGAGAACAGTCAACCTGTAAAACCGAAGATCAAGTTGTCTTCTTTGGTACCCAAACCTTTTGGGTCTTAGAGTTAGATCTGGTTCCCTTGGGAACCCATTGAAGTTTACCACTTGATTTCATATTGTTTGCTTTTAACGGACATACAAAAGATTTATGTCCTGCTTCATTACAAGCATGGCAGACAGAAGATTTAACAAAAAAATTTTTAAAGGTTTTTCTTTTATTAGACTTGTCATATCCTAAGCCTGCTCTGTCAAAATTTGTTCTCTGGCTACCTAACACCATCTTAAATAACTTGGTGCCATTAATAAATTTCAGAATAATATTATTCAAGTCTTCGTTTTTGCTTTTAAGTTCAGAAACTTCCTTTTCATGCTGATTATTTTCCTTAGCATGTTTTTCAACTAGACTTGCATTTTCTCTTTTCAACGAATTGTATTTTGCCTTCAACGTGCTAAATTGTTTAACCAAATCATTAAATGCATCAACCATATCACCATCATCATCAAATTCATTATCACTAGAAGAATGACTAACATCATCCTCCTTGGCCATGAAGCATAGATTTGCCACTTCCTCATCTTCTGAAGAAGAGGTGTCACCTTCACTGTCATCCCAAGTAGCCTTCATAGCCTTCTTCTTAAACTTCTTGGGATTCTTCTTTGCTTGAGGACAGTCGGCCTTCATGTGACCCGACTTCCCACACTCAAAACATGTGATTTCCTTTTCCTTTTGAGGCTTTTCTCCTCTAGAGAATTTCCTCCCATGCATCCTTTTTCTCTAGAGGAAGAGCAATATCTTCATCTTCATCTTCTTCCTCAGACTCATCTTGTTTGCTCGAGGAAGCTTTAAATGCTATATCTTTCTTTTTACTGATTTCTTTCTCTTTGAGATCTGCCTTGTCATTGGCTCTCATGGTTATCTCATGAGTCATCAGAGAGCCAATAAGCTCTTCAAGCTTGAGCACTTTAAGATCCCTGGCCTCTTGTATTGCTGTTACTTTCGGTTGCCAGGCTCTAGGTAGGCATCTTAAGATTTTTCTTACAAGTTCTTCACCTGAGTACAACTTACCAAGAGCTTTTAAACCATTAGTAATGTTAGTGAATCGAGTAAACATAGAAGAAATAGTTTCATCCTTTTCCATGGAAAACAATTCGTACTCATGTACAAGCATGCTTAATTTACTCTCTTTAACTTGGTTTGTTCCCTCATGTGTAACTTCTAATAGATGTCATATCTTCTGTGCACTGTCGCATCCCTGAACTCTATTGAACTCATCTCTATTTAGTGCACAATATAGTGTATTTATTGCTTTAGCATTTAGGCTCAAATTTTTCTTGTCTGATTCGGTAAATTCATGAGGAGACTTAGGAACACTAATGTCTTTATCAGTTTTCATGGGTTTGTAAGGTCCATATTCTATTATGTTCCAGATCTCATAATCCATGGCTTGAACGAAAATTCTCATTCTTGTCTTACAGTAAACATAATCACTACCATCAAAGAGGGGAGGTCTATTAATAGCTTGACCTTCTACGTGTGTGGAGTTAGTGTTGAATGCCATTGTAAATATATATCACATAGTGTTTAAACACAACTTAGACAATGATTAACCTTGCTCTGATACCAATTGTAGGATCGAGATTGCCTAAGAGGGGGGGTGAATTAGCCTTTTTAAAACTTAATTTACTAAACTAATTAATTTCTCTCTTATGTTCAAACGATTTGAAACCAGCAAATAATCAAGCAATAAAAGTGAGAGAGTGAGAGAAATTGACACCACAGTTTTTAACGTGGTTCGGCTAAGCTTGCCTACGTCCACGCTTCAAGGCTCTCCCTTGAAGATTCTTAACCTTCTCCTCACAAGAAAACCAGATCGAACTTCCGGGCGTCGATCTACTGCCTTTACACCTTGATTGAACTTCACGGGCGTCAATCACAGCCTTTACAGAATTGTGAGTTTGTAAAAAGATTTGCACAAGCTACACACTCTCAAAGATTAAATCTCCAGTTATCGATTCGAGAGGTGTAGAAGAATAGTACAGAGTATGAAGTTCGCTCGTTAGGGCTCAATACTGATTTTTGCAAAAAATTCTTTTTTCGAGCTATCTTCTCGGCTTAAATACTATGTCTTTAATCGGCTATGAACTTCAATGCTCCTTATCCAGATATGGAAATTTTATTACTGTTGGAGCAGCATCCGTACAGAGACAGCTAGCCGTTGCTTTCGGGAGCCGCTGTTTGCTCGTCGCCATTAATATGCTGGAGTTTAAGTTCTGGACGACGTCACTGTAGCTGCGCGGTTATTTTGAATTCTGGCAGAAGATCACCGGTTGAAGCAGCTTTAAAATATCGGATCGTCATCGGTAGATGCAACATGATAAGCGCTGAACCGCCATCGGTATATGTTGCTTTAAGAAGCTGAACCGGTATGGGCAGATGTAACGTTATAAGCGCTGAACCGTCATCGGTACATGCAACTTCAAAACGACATCGGCAGAAGTGATTCTGAAATGCCATCGGCAGGAGTAGCTTCAAATGCCATCGGCAGAAGTAGCTTGAAATGCCATTGATAGGAGTAGCTTGAAAACGCCATCGACAGAAGCCTTCTTTTCTTTGTCGTTTAGCGATCGGTAGAAGGAACTCTTCTTTGTCGTGTAGTAATCGGTAGATGTAACTTTTTCTTCGCCATCTCACCGAAATATTCTGTTCATCGGTAGAAGCCTTCATTTAAATGCCATCAGCAGAAGCCTTCTTTTCTTTGTCGTTTAGCGATCGGTTGAAGACCTCTTTTCTACTTCACCGGTGGATATACACTTTGTTTATCAATGTTTCAGTCCTGTTAAACTAATTTAGCCCTGTACACTTAATCACTGTTGTTAGACTACTAAAATACCCTTTCCAAGGGCATTTCCAACAGATTGAATCACATGCAAAATTCATTATTCTCATTTAATAAACATAATCAAATTACATCCTTAACATTCAAATACATCATCAAAAACTTAGTTAGACTTAAACACAATTTAAGTCAACAGAGACCTTTGATACCTTCTCTAGTTTTAGGAAAAGAGTTCAAAATGAAAAAGAACTCACCATTGCTGCTATTCGTAGTGATCATGGTGGAGAATTCGAGAATGATAGATTTGAACTCTTGTGTCTCAAGTATGAAATTGATGACAATTTTTCTTCTCCTAGGACCCCTCAACAAAATGGTGTTGTTGAGAAGAAAAATAGATCTCTCCAAGAGCTTGCTAGGACTATGCTAAATGAGAATTCTCTTCCTAAGTATTTCTGGCCTGAAGCTGTTTCAACAACTTGTTATGTGCTTAATAGGGTCTCCATAAGACCTATTCTAGAGAAACCCTTATGAGGTTTGGCATGGCAAAACTCCTTCTGTCAAATATTTTAGAGCTTTTGGTTGTAAATGTTTCATTCTTAATACTAAGGATAATTTAGGATAATTCGATTCCAAATTTGATTTTAAAATTTTTCTGGGTTATTCTCTTTCCAGTAAAGCTTATAGAGTATTCAATAGGAGAACTCTAGTTGTAGAGGAATCTGTACATGTCAATTTTGATGAGTCCCCTCAACTCACAATCAATGTGGATGAGGATGACTCTTTAGAAAAGAATCTGGATTCTCTCTCTTTAGACAAGCCTACTGATCCTCATCTAGGTGAAAAATTCTTAGAACCCTCTTCAAATTCTTTAGAAATTGTTCCTGTCAAGGATGAAATTCCTACTCTTCCTAGGGATTGGAAATATGTCAAAGATCATCCCTTAGATGATCTTTCCTTAGGAGTTAAGACTAGATCCTCTCTTAGGAATCTCTGTGCCAATGTGGCATTCATTTCTCATGTAGAGCCTAAAAAGTTTGAAGAAGCCGAAAATGATGAAAATTGGATTATGGCTATGCAAGAAGAATTAAATCAATTTGAAAAGAGCAAAGTATGGGAACTTGTTCCACAGCCTAAGGATCATCTCATTATTGGAATTAAATGGGTTTACAAGAACAAATTGGATGAAAATGAGATTGTGGTAAGAAACAAAGTCAGATTAGTTGCTAAAGGTTACAATCAAGAAGAAGGAATAGATTTTGATGAAATCTTTGCACCTGTTGCTAGATTAGAATCAATTAGGATGCTCTTAGCCTATGCGTGCTACATTCCAAATGGATGTAAAGAGTGCTTTCTTAAATTGTTATATTCAGGAAGAAGTCTATGTAGAGCAGCCCTTAGGATTTGAAGACTATACAAAACCTGATCATGTGTATAGACTTAAGAAGGCTCTTTATGGAATTAAGCAGGCTCCTAGAGCTTGATACGATATGTTGAAGAATTTTCTTGTGGAAAAGAAATTTAAAAAGGGAAATACTGATTCAACCCTATTTACCATGCAAAAGGACAATGATATTTTGTTAGTTCAGATCTATGTCGATGACATTATATTTGGATCAACTAATGTCACAATGTGTAATGAATTTTCCTCCCTCATGCAAACTGAATTTGAAATGAGTATGATGGGGGAGTTAAAATTCTTCTTAGGTTTTCAGATCAATCAATCTCCTGATGGCATTTTCTTCTGCCAAGAAAAATACATTAAGGAGCTCTTAAAGAAATTCGGTCTAGAATCTGTAAAATCCTCTAGAACCCCCATGAGTACCACAACAAAATTAGACAAAGATGAAAATGGAATAAGTGTAGATATTAAAAAATATCGTGGTATGATTGGTTCCTTATTATATCTGACTGCTAGCAGGCCAGATATTCTATTTAGTGTTTGTCTTTGTGCTAGATTTCAAGCTGCTCTTAAGGAATCTCACTTAACTGCTGTCAAAAGAATTTTCAAATATTTAAGTGGGACACCTGACCTAGGATTATGGTATCCGAAGGACACTTCTTTTGATCTGATTGGATACTCAGATTCTGATTATGCTGGCAGCCTAGTTGATAGGAAGAGCATTAGTGTCACTTGTCAATTCTTAGGAGAATCTCTAGTTTCCTGGTATTCTAAGAAACAGAACTCTGTTGCATTGTCAACTGCTGAAAGTGAATATATCGCTGCTGGCAGTTGTTGTGCACAAATGTTGTGGATGAAACAGACATTGGAGGACTATAATCTGTTTTATAATAGGATTCCTATCCGATGTGACAACACAAGTGCTATCAATATTTCCAAGAATCCAATTCAGCATTTTAGAACCAAGCATATCGATGTCAGATACCACTTCATAAGAGAGCATGTTCTAATAGGTGATATCTCCTTAGAATTTGTTAATTCTGTAGACCAACTAGCAGACATCTTTATCAAGCATTTGGATGAAAAGACCTTCAATAATATTAGAATAAGGCTAGGTCTCATTTGGGTTGAGAAAAACTAAGGTTATTCCTCTGTTGGTGAATCTTGAGTGATAGAGCAGTTTTTAACTGTGAAGGCATCGGAAGATGCATATCTACCGATAGGCATCGAATGATGTATTCTTAATCTGCCGACACGTGTGACCCATCGGGCGAATCGGTTTTACACGTGTGACTTCATCCTGTCGGGCGATGCCCTACTCCATTTAAACTCTGTTTCTTTTCAATGACGCTTCATATTTCGCGCTCTTTTAGAAAGCTCCTACATCTAATCCTTTCTTCTCTCTAGGTTTTCCTCTTCGAATCGTTCAAATGGCTTCATCGTCTCACGCTCTTCCTAAACCAGCCAAGAAGAAGGCTAAAGTTTCAGCTCGTCCGCCTCGTGTGATTCCTCGTGCAAACACGTGGCCATCTCTCTTCTTCACCAGTCAAGCTTCTGAAGCAAGGTACCATGACGACTTTAAGCACAAATCTCTGATTCCCTGTCGTGGTATTTTCTTTGAAGACTTTGCTGGCATGAATATTGTTGAACCCCTGAAGGATCTCGGGTTATTAGGACTGTTTGATGTAGAATCTTTCTATTATCCTGAAGCTATCCGAATGTTTTATGTCAATTTGGGTTTTTCCTCTGATTTCTCTACAATTAAGAGTTATGTGTATGGAAAGCACATAGAACTCACACCCCAATCCATAAATGCTCTTCTGGAGTGCTCCCATCTAGATAGCTGCCCTCACCTTTATGATTCTGGATCTGAGCCTCCTTTCTTTGGTACCTCTGAGGGTCTTACTTTTCTCAAGACTATCGCTCTAGACCCAAACCAAACCCCTGATCATTTAAAGGGTAAACACCTGACCATAAAGGCCAGGTTATTGCATCAAATGATAGGATACAACATTGTCCCTAAGGGTGGTCACCATGATGAGATGAGTGCAATGGAACTCTTTGTTCTGTTTGCACTTTACCACAAGACCCCTTTCAACCTGGGATTTGTTGTTGTCAGACGGATGATTCAAACTGTGTCATCCAGGGCCACCTCTCTGCCTTACAACTTGCTTCTCATGAGGATATTGTCACAGCTTGATGTTGTATTTCCAGAGGATGAAGATCCTGTCCGTCTTCAACCCTCCAGTTATTATTCCCAAACCACCCTGAAGAAAATGGGAATAAAGAAAACAAGAAAATGGGAGTTTGTCTTGGATGTGTCTAAGATAAAGGCTTCTAAGGCAGCCTCTGTAAGGCTTGGGAAGATGAAACTTATCCTGGAAGAGGAATCTGTTCAAGAAGGTATGGATGAATCTGAGATTCTTGCCTTTGATAACTCACTTTCTACCTCTCAGGTGTCTCGTTCTCATCCTCCTCGCCTTTCCCTTACACCTTTTGTTCCTAGTCTTCCTCCTCATTCTCCACCTCCTACACTAGTGGCACATTCCACTCCATTATCTGTGCCCTCATCCCTTCCAGAATCTCCACCTTCTCCTCCACCTACACTCATGGTGCCTTTTTTGCCTCCAACAGTCCAACCTGTTTCTCCAGTCCAACAGGCTATACCACTCCTTTCCCCTCAAGTCCACCCTGCTCTTCCAGTCCAACCCTCCACACCAGTCCAAGCCACCACTGTTCCTCCCTCTCCCCTTACTTATCAGAGGTGATTTTCCATCAGTGAGGATCAATTTAATGTTTTGCAGTCCAGCATAGCCAGCTTAGGTACAACCATCACTTCTGTTCAGGACAACATGGATAAACAACTGAGACAGAACAAATTGGACATGTGCACAGATTTAGATGAAGGTCTAGACCTGTTGTCAAAGAAAATGGATCGACATAAGGACATCTTCACTATAGCCCTTCGTTCTCTTCGGTCTACAGTTGAAGCTCTTCAATCCGAGACACCTCCACAACCTCCGTGTTCCTCCGGGTCTTGCTATGAAGACCTTCTTCTTCCACTTTGCCGACCTGAGGTTATTGCAGACAATGCTCGTTTGATACCCTTAGATCTTCAGGAGGCTGAACTGACATTCTCTACTCCTGTTGCTCTTCTTGTTCTCGAGCCTTCACCAGAACCAACTCGTCCCATGGATGTCTCTCCTGTTGGTCCCTCTGTAGAGCCTCCTCTATGTCTGGACATGGTGGTGAACCACGAGCGTTCTCCATCATCTGCTCCCTGCATGGCATTGGTGGTCTATCAACCACCCCTCCCTCGCGATATTGATTCACTTCAAGCTCTTGTGGATGTCTATTTCCATCCGAACCTTGAAGTGCCCTCTTGGGTTCCCCAAGCTTTTTGAACGCATTTTTTAAATTTCTTTAAATAGATGATATATTTTTTTTGTATCCAACTTTATTGATTTTCTAATGTTGCGTACTCTGATGTTTCTATGTCTTGTGTTTCATGCATTGCTTCTGCTATCTCTCTGCTTGTTTTTGATAATGTCAATTGGGGAGAAAATATTTGATTGATGCTGGATATGAGAATGAAATTATTTTATATGCTGATAGTATGCATGTAAACGGTGCTTTGAAATTGGATTATATGCACTTACTATGGGGGAGCCAGAATTGTGGGGGAGAACATTGTTTAATCAAATTTATATTTTGTCATCTTCAAAAAGGGGGAGATTGTTGACTTATAGAGTGTTTAAGTCTAAATATGTTTTTGATGATGTATTTGTATGTTAAGTATGTAATTTGATTATGTTTATTAAATGAGAATAATAAATTCTAAATATGAAATTATTTGGAAATACCCTTGAAAATGGTATTTTAGTTGTCTAATGAATCGGGTTAAGTGTACATGGCTGAATAGTAAAACAGGGCTGAAAACTGATCTGCCAATGAGTTGTTAAAAGTAGACAAACACCGATCACTAAACGACAAAAGGCGAAGTCGTTCAAAGGTTACTTCTGCCGATGGCGTTTTCAAGCTACTCCTACCGATGGCATTTTGAAGTTACTCCTACCGATGGCATTTCAAAATCACTTCTGCTGATGGCGTTTTCAAGCTACTCCTGCCGATGACATTTGAAGCTACTTCTGCCGATGGCATTTTGAAGTTGCATATATCGATGGCGGTTCAACGCTTATAACGTTACATTTGCCGATACCGATTCAGCTTCTTAAAGCAACATATACCGATGACGGTTCAGCGCTTATAACGTTACATCTGTCGATACCGGTTCAGCTTCTTAAAGCAACATATACAGATGGCGGTTCAGCGCTTATCATGTTGCATCTACCGATGACGATCCGATATTTTAAAGCTGCTTCAACCGGTGATCTTCCGCCAGATTTCAAAATAACCGCGAAGCAACAATGACTTCGTCCAGAACTCCAACTTCAGAACATTAATGGCGAAGAACAAAAATGGAAGCAACGACTATCTGTATTTGTACGGATGCTGCTCCAACGGGAATAAAGTTTCCTATTCTGATAAGGAGCATTCAATTCCAAGAGCCGTTTGCAGACAGAGTATTAAAGCCGAGAAGAAAGCTCGAAGAAACAACTTTTGCAAATCTTCTACTGAGCCCTAACGAGCGTAACTTTCATACTCTGTATTATTCTTCTACTCCTCTCGAATCGATAACTTGAGATTTAATCTTTGAGAGTGTGTAGCTTGCGCAAATCTTTTTACAAACTCACAATTCTGTAAAGGCTGTGATTGACGCCCGTGAAGTTCAATCAAGGTGTAAAGGCAGTAGATCGACGCCCGGAAGTTTGATATGGTTTTCTTGTGAGGAGAAGGTTAAGAATCTTCAAGGGAGAGCCTTGAAGCGTGGACGTAGGCAAGCTTAGCCGAACCACGTTAAAAACTGTGGTGTCAATTTCTCTCACTCTCTCACTCTCCCACTTTTATTGTTTGATTATTTGCTGTTTTCAAATCGTTTGAACATAAGAGAGAAATTAATTAGTTTAGTAAATTAAGTTTTAAAAAGGCTAATTCACCCCCCCCCCCCCCTTAGGCAATCTCGATCCTACAGAAACCCTATTTTTGCTCCTTCATCTTTGCGCAGCCGCCGAAGAGGAAGAAGGAGATAGAGGGGCGTGGTGAGTGTGTGAAACGCTGACTTTCGATGGCAAAGAGATGTTGCCAGAACATCCACCTCCAACGTTTGTGAAGATGTTTCAAAGATTAGTCGTCCTAACCTCTCCATTTCTAGTTGTTGAGTTAGGATTTTAGGTTGGGGATGAATTTGAGTAATGAAGATCGATTATATCCAATTATTCTGGATATATTGGTGTTTGTAGAGTGTATGCAGTTTTAATTGACGTTTGGAGGTAAGAAATGGCAGGGAAGGGCGAGTTTCACGAACTCCCATTTACTAGAATCGACTCAGAGGTTGGCACTTCAAGGAAAGTGTTGATTGGTCGTGCATTCTAGCAAAAACCCAATAGTTATGAAGTGTCGACCGCGAGTTAATCCGAATGTTAATAGCATCGACCGGTGGGTCGACCCCCATTTGTAAGTGTTGACTGGTGAATTAGAAGTTTCAACTGTACGACTTTGTTTTTGGGTAAAATTTGTTGCCTCGGCGAAGTTTGCGATCGTTCATAGGTCGTCGGATTGAGTTTTCTAGTCCTGATATATGACTCATCTTTGTGTCTTCCCTAGTGTTGAGTGAGATGTTCATGGTTTTGGTTTTTCTTTATAAGCTCTAACGAGTTTGCTGATTTCGAGTCATTGCCAGATGTTGCCGCTCTTGTAAGGAAGATGAATAATTATCATTGAGGTAGAAATTTTATATTTTCTACTTTGCGTGACATATTTCGAAAACTTTATTTTGGTGGGTTGTCATGCGCAAAAGTATGATGAGGTCTAGTCACGGCATGTCAAATATTTATTAGTTAAAATGATTATTTAAATATATTTTATTTTTTAAAAATGAAACAAAAGTTTAAAACTTTAAGAAAATATATTAAAAAAAAAAACATTTTAATTTTTCTGTTCAACGTCTTGTTCCAGACTTCCAGTTGCCCCACTCTATCCTTGTTCGAAGGGGGGTGAATTTACGTTAAAGCCACCGCCATGCCGTTCCGCCTAAGGTCGAAGCAGACCGAGCATCTTAACCGCCAAATGGAGGTGGAATAGTCTTGTGATTTCGACGAGCTTATATCGTTCTAGGTACTTCATATCTTTCCTGCGGATTTGATCCTATCCTCTTGTTTTTTCCTATGGCTTTATGTTTTCAATCGAACGAGAATTAGGGTTTGGAAGCCTAATTTAATTCCATATCTTTTTAACTTATGTTTGCTAGGACGTAGCTTAGGCGTCGTTATTTCTGTTTATTGGCTGAATTTAATTGATTGGAAATGAAATTTGTTTTTTTTTTTTTTTTTTTTTGCGTAATGGGTGTATCAAGGGTATGTATTGGGGATCTTCTTTTTTCTTTTCGTAATACATTGCTTTGCCTTTTTTTCGCTCTCCTTTATAGATTTCTCTTTTCTTTTTCAATAGAATTTTATTACCCATCAAAAGTGAAAGAAGGGTAAGTTTTGAGTTGTGTTACTTGTAAATGAATAAATTTGGTCGATTATGTGATTGCATTTTTTTTGCAGGTTAGTAAAATCTGAGGATTTTGTTAAGGTAAATGATGAGCAACGAAGTGTTTGATGGACAGATGTTGGCAGAGAAACTAGCCAAACTGAACAATTCGCAACAGAGTATTGAGTGTATCCTTTATTTTTCTAAATTCTTAAATTCTGCATCACAAAGTATTTTTTTTTCTTCTTTTGCGCCACTGTCATTGCGAAATTTTATCATAGCTTGAAATCTTCTTCCTGGTAATTGCAATTTGTTATTTTGTGGTTGTTTGGGTAATTTCTTTCTGTCAGCTGAGGTTTATCTCTTATATTTTTAGTATTGTATTTTTCTTTGTGTTTGTAAACAGTCTGAACTAAAAATCTATTTTCTTTTGAGTTTCAATAAGAAGATACAAATTCTGTTACCTCTTATTATGCTACTCTTACTTAAGTTGTGTTACATGTACAATGTGATCAAGTGGAGTTATTATCATCATATATGCTCATTTTCATGCAAGTGTAAAGATCCTCTTGTTTTTCTTATGCCATATTATTTGGTGATGCCTTGAGGATGTAGTTTGTACATCTTCCCATGAAGTTGTTTCTGAAGTGTTTTATTGATGGAGAATAGGTAAAATTATTTATTTAAGGATAAATTGCATATTAACTCTTAAACTTAGAAGTAAAGAACAAGTAGGTTCTTAAACTTTATTTTTAGGCAAATAAGTCTATGAATTTAAGGCAATTGGCAATCATCCCCGTCGTCAAGGGTGTCGTCAATGCAGTTACGTTTATTTTTCATGTGACATTTTTTATCTTCTCTACTGGGCGATTTTCAAAGAGAATAAGTTGCAATTTTGACGAGGAGTCGATTTTTAGAGGAGCTTTTAGCCTTTGAAGATCGGTATCTTCGTCAAAATTTTCTTTATAAATCGCCTTCTCGCTAAAATCACAACTTCTTATCTCTGGAAATTGCCTAACATAGAAGATAGAAGACATCATGTGACTGCATTGACGGTACCCTAACGACGAGGACTTAATTGGTAAGGTCAAAGACTTATTTGTCTAAAAAAAAAAGTTCAAGAACATACTTGTTCTTCATCTCTAAATTGGAGGGCTAATATGCACCTTAACTTTATTTAAATATGACACAACCAAACCTTCCCTCGTTTTCCTACTTAGCAGACTTTTTTTTATATGTTTTTGAGAATACTATAGGGACATTAGGTCACAGTCAGACATTTGGTATTCTTAGTAGTTTTTACCAAAGGAACAGGATGCATAGCATAAGCCCGTGATCTTTAAATATTCATGATCTTTTTAATATATGATCTTATTTTTTATTTTCATATTTAATTTTATTCGTTTTAACTTCTTAGATATACTTTATCTTTTTAAAAGTTTTCTTAGAGATTTATTAGGAATTTTAAATTATAAATCAAACTCTATTTAAAGGGTTGTGATGAATATTAGAAAGAGATTTTTGATACTTAATATAATTTCCACTATTTTGAGAATTATTTTATGGTGTTTTTTTATTTTTCTTTTTGGACTACGAAACAAAACTTCTGCTACACCAAATTAGTATCAGAGCAAGGAATTTTCCTCGAATTGACAGCTAAAGATGGTTCTAGTTAAAATCGAATCACCAATGATAATTGGTGGCTCGATAGGTTTGATCAACGATATGATAGAAGTGATCACAAACTCGTTGAGACCCAAAAACTCTTGCAATCTCACATAGATTGTTAATGCATTTGTTGTTAAAGAGAGAAGTGAACGTGC
The DNA here is from genome assembly GCA_022432975.1 of Begonia masoniana. Taxonomy (NCBI): domain Eukaryota; kingdom Viridiplantae; phylum Streptophyta; class Magnoliopsida; order Cucurbitales; family Begoniaceae; genus Begonia; species Begonia masoniana. The sequence goes on from CM039505.1 coordinate 49,262,378, forward strand.
GATGCGATGATGGAAGATCAAAGACCTTTACTTTAGCGATGAAGAAATTGAAAATTTTCGATGGAGGTAGCCACGAAAAAGAGAAAATTTCATATGATGAAGAAGATGATTTTTGTGTTGGCCGAGTTTCTAATCTTAGACTAAATAATTGCGAAATCAAGATGAAGATTAATTTATCGAGTGTCAATAATCGATGAAGAAATATTGCAATCTATGAAACCCTTATAAGGCTGGCAGCTACAAAGTTCTGTCTTATAATCGGCCAACCATTGCCCACAGTCAAAAGGAAAAGCCATCATCTTCGACTAGTGACGACAATCGACAAAAATCATTATTTAGCACAAAAGGCAGTCATCCAACCACTAATGGACATTACACAATATCGATTCCTGTGACTTCAGAAGTGAATCATGAGATTCAAGTTCTAAAAAACGATTATGGTTCCTTAAACGCCTTTCAATCTAATGATCACTGTCTCCGGCAAGAACTATTAGCATATGACAATGTTAAATTTGAGACTTGTGAATTTAAGAACAAGTACAATTAAGGTGTTAAGGGAGTCGACTGATATTTTCAACAAACACGATGAGCTTGTCCCATCGCAAAAGCAGATATTTTTTCAACAACAAAGTATCGTAGACGATAAATCTGGAGAAACAGAATTGCAATTCTCCGAGCAATGTAAATAATCAAATTTTATTATTTTGTTCTAGGTCTGCAATCAATTTGAAGCAAATATTGAGGTTTCTGCCGAAGGTAAAAAAAGTGTGATGTTGTATCCTTCAAACTTAATTTTGAAGTGTCAAACACGAAATTCACATTCAATTAAGGAGGAGTTTTTTGTAACTACAAAACTCGAGATCGAGTTATCTTCAAGGAGAGGAGATTGATGCAGGACACGGTTGGTGCCAAATGTCTTAGGCTTGTGATATTTTAATATTTACGATTTTTTTAACATTTTAACTTATCTATTTTCATATTTAATATTGTTCTTTTTAACTTCTTAGATAGACTTTATCTTTTCAAAAGTTTTCTTAAAGATTTATTTTATTTTTCTAGAGATGGATTTTAAATTATAAATCAAAGTCTATTTAAAAAGTTTTGGTGAATATTAAAAAAAATTTCTGATAATTAGTACAATTTTCCAATTTTAAGAGTTATTTCTCTGATATTATTTTATTTTTCCGTTTCGATTACGAAACAAAACTTCTGTTGCACCAGAACACCTCTTAAACCTGCCCCAATCAAAAACAAGAGAATTTATTTTTATAAGTTTTGAATCATTCATCCTTGTTAAAGGATATTTTTGCTAGTAGAGTTGACATTGAAATGGAGTACCCTTACACATGAAATAGATAAAATGTTGATGTGGCTCGATAGAAATGTGCAAAATGATGGCAATTAATACGTTGAAGGGAATTTTATTGCAAAAGTGTATGAAGCCAAGCTTTAGGTTGATAGAAGATGGTGGACAAATGTTCGAGGAAAATAATATCTTTGGTTGTTTTCCGCTATCCTTTATAGTGGAGGAGATCATTTAATGGAATATTGATGTGCTACGTGATCCATTCACTCACAATCAATCATGGACATTTCCTAACGTTATTTCTAGTGTTCAATTTGTAGGTGATCATGGAGAATAGTGCATCCAAGATATGAAATAAATACAGTCAATTTCCAAATATCTTACGGAGTTATTCAATATCAAATATAAGTGAAAATCCAAGCTCAAGTTAGGAGATTTATGAAGCATTCCAAAACCCCAAATATCTTACGGAGTTATTCAATATCAAATATAAGTGAAAATCCAAGCTCAAGTTAGGAGATTTATGAAGCATTCCAAAACCGATGAGTATTTAAATTATTCAGCAACCTTTCCGAGATTATATTAAAAAGGTTCTTCATAACAAATTTAGATGACGTCTCAAGCTTTTCAAAATGGGGTGAATCATGAAAATTGGATATCGTTTGCTATGTGAAATATGCCCGAAACAGAGAGCTTTGAATTTCAGAAAATAAACAAGATTTGATCTCTTGCAAATCCCCTCGCATTTCTCTTGGTCTTTGTGGCCAATTGTGTATGTTGTACTTAGTTGATTTGTCTATTCGTGAAAGTTGGGCAAAGTGACTCTTAATTTATCTCTCATCACTTCTTATAGGTGATGATTTTTAGTCGAGTTGAAGAATCTCACAAATCTTCAAATTGGACTGCTGCCTTCTTCATTTGAGAGTATCCCAAAGAAGTGGAAGGGTGCATTGGCATCACTCCGACCAGCTTGCACTTGTTCGTTCATAATTTTGTTCCTCGTGCAAATTTTTTTATTACGAAATTTGGACGGTCATTCTTCATTCAGAAATTCTATTGTAGTAAAAAAATCATGCCAAGAGTTGTCCCTTAGAGGCATTTTTATCGCAGTTAATATCGTTTTCAGAAAGGTGAAGTTCTATGCAATTCTGAGCAACTCATGTTCAACAACGCATAACTTTCTTTTCATTTGAAGTATGGATTTGAAATTTTGAGGACTTTATTCTCATTGAAGTAGTGAGCTGTCCAAATTTCAGCTCAAAATTTGTTGTTTAGTGTCTTCATCAACAAATCTCAATTGGCTCCCGAAACTGTGAAAAGTTTTTTTTTGGGTGTGCATTCTTAAAAGGAATTTTATTTGATTTTGTGTCAAACATGAAACAAGGTGTCAGCTAGAAATAGAACAAAATTCCCTTGTGTATTCTTTTCTAATGATTATTAAAAGAAATTGCATTCTTTAGGCGCATTTTAATTGTAAAGAATAATATTTTGATGTAAGAAGTGTACGAACAAGAGCGAGGTAGCTTTTAAAACATGCTAGAACTCCACAAATAAGGAAAACTTCAAAATACTAAAATGTTTCTCAATCACAGGAGGGTTTTACAAAAGCTAAGTCTAAGGACTCAAACTCCTTTCCAAAATCATTCTCTCTCTTGTTCGGTGTGCACCAAAATAGACAAAACAGCTCTAGTTAGCCACCTTATCTTTTTCCCCACATAAAATACCCCTTTAAGTCCCCAAAATGACTCCCAATTGTTCTCATACGATTCCAAGCTTCCCCAATGCCCTAGACCAAAGAGTTGAACCGCCTCATAATGGATGAGAAAAAAAAAAAAACAAAATATTTTGGGGGGTTTACATTGACCTCTTTCCTACATAACATACATCCATTTATAAATGTGAAACTGTTTGGTTGAGATGATCTATCCTCGTCTTCTCATTCCGTTCAGATATGCCATATAGTTTGGTGGACTTATAATTTGCGTGCTGCCACATGGAAGCTTTCTTCTATTCACAGGGAGCTGTTTGCTGGTTTCTTGTCGTGAAATGTGTCACAAGCGATGGTGAAAGCATGTAGAGAATGTGTGGGAGGAAAAAGTTTGTTTTATGTTTTTAGGTTTACAGAATTACTGTTCATATATATTTTTGAAAGTACATAATGTGTCATATCCTTCTCTGTTTTTTCTTATTTATGCTATATTTCCGTTGTCCTCAAATACATAATCAAAATTTGCAAAGCATGTAGTGTAGAAGACTGAATGCTGCTTTGTCCTGAGGCATATTTTGTTCAAACATGAACAAGGTTTCAGCTATAAATATAACAAATTCCCTTGTGTATTCTTTTCTAATGATTATTAAAGAAATTGCATTCTTTAGGCGCATTTTAATTGTAAAGATATATTTTGATGTAAGAAGTGTACGAACAAGAGCGAGGTAGCTTTAAAACATGCTAGAACTCCACAAATAAGGAAAACTTCAAAATACTAAAATGTTTCTCAATCACAGGAGGGTTTTACAAAAGCTAAGTCTAAGGACTCAAACTCCTTTCCAAAATCATTCTCTCTCTTGTTCGGTGTGCACCAAAATAGACAAAACAGCTCTAGTTAGCCACCTTATCTTTTTCCCCACATAAAATACCCCTTTAAGTCCCCAAAATGACTCCCAATTGTTCTCATACGATTCCAAGCTTCCCCAATGCCCTAGACCAAAGAGTTGAACCGCCTCATAATGGATGAGAATATGGTTTACATTGACCTCTTTCCTACATAACATACATCCATTTATAAATGTGAAACCTGTTTGGTTGAGATGATCTATCCTCGTCTTCTTCATTCCGTTCAGATATGCCATATAGTTTGGTGGACTTATAATTTGCGTGCTGCCACATGGAAGCTTTCTTCTATTCACAGGGAGCTGTTTGCTGGTTTTCTTGTCGTGAAATGTGTCACAAGCGATGGTGAAAGCCATGTAGAGAATGTGTGGGAGGAAAAAAGTTTGTTTTATGTTTTTAGGTTTACAGAATTACTGTTCATATATATTTTTTGAAAGTACATAATGTGTCATATCCTTCTCTGTTTTTTCTTATTTATGCTATATTTCAGTCTGTCCATCAATATACATAATCAAATATTTGGACACGCCATGTAGTGTATCAGACTTGAATGCTGCTTTGTCTGAGGCATATTTTGTTCAAATATCCATGCTTCTTAGCTCACAAATGACCATTTAGAGGATGTAATTCTAGTTCAAACATTCTAAGCATGCTAAGCCATTGTCAACATTCTGCATGTTTTGCCATGTCAAAAATATAGAAGTTGGTGTAAGGCTCTTTCCTACTGTTGGGCCACATGGGATATTTTGAACGAGTAACTCTAGTTAGAAGTAACTATAGGCACTCCAAATTGTGAAATTTATTTCTCAACACATCTCCCTGAGAGATTTAGATTTGCCACCAAGATGATTGTTCAATTCGCAAATTTTATCCTTGATAGTTTTTCTGTTAGAATGTTTTACAATTTGAGTTCTCTAGCATTTTTTTATTATGCCTTTTTTCTTTCACATTTTAATATGTGTTCGTGTGTACTTCCTTGAATATCCTACTAGCTTTGTCCCGATGGTGCATTTCTCACAGGAAGAAAGCAAAACAAATTATTGAATCATGGGATAAGCAGTTAAAGTCTTCCCAAAAAGATCAATGTGTGTCTTTACTGTATTTAGCTAATGACATCTTGCAAAATAGTAGGAGAAAGGGCAGTGAATTCGTGAATGAATTCTGGAAGGTTCTGCCTGCATCTTTGAAGCAAGTTTACCAAAATGGCGACGAAAATGGAAAGAAAGCAGTGACCAGATTGGTTAGTCATTTATAATGCCTTTGCTTATTATAGCGGGATTCTATCTCTTTTCTAGTAAGTGGTAGGTTAGATGAAATGATGCTTAGTAACTTTAGCTCAAGGCTTTCGTTTAAAGGTGAAATGAACATGCGTGTGCCATGAAAAAGTCAAAAGATATTATCAGAGCCAATGGCAACCTATTTAACTCACCAGCATGTTTCCTTTATTACACACGTTAACGTGCTTGAAATTTTTATAGATAATCCAAATACAACTTCTTTCTCCATTTGGAAAAGAAGGAATTAATGAGGGAAGTGCATTCGTTGCCTCAACATCTGTTGGTTTTCTCTTTCCCAGGTTTACATTATTTTCTTTGGGTAAACAATAAAAATCACCAATTCAACTTCTTTATCTGTTGTAATATTGTTGTAATATTTTACTTGGTAGAATGTATAAATCCTCAATCTCAAGCCATTATCTAGGAAGATATATTTTCGTTCTTTTAAAAATATTTTTTAAACCTTTTATCTTGCTTATTTTTCCTTTTTGGGGGCTCTTTTGGTGGTCAGGTTGACATATGGGAAGAAAGAAAAGTTTTTGGTTCAAGAGGTCAAAATCTTAAAGATGAAATGTTGGGTAAAAATCCACCTTCTCTATCTGTAAGCAATGGCAAGAGTTCAAACCCTATCAAGATTGTGAAGAGAGATGCACACTCAGTGAGATTTGTACGTTTTTTGTTTATAGTCCTATTTGTTGTTGCTTTATTACTTAAGATCCAACCTTTTGTGGTAATTAATATAATGGGCTTAAGTTCAGAAATTGGCTGTTGGAGGTCTTCCTGAAAAAATTTTAACTGCATTTCAATCTGTACTTGATGAACGTCTCAACGAAGATGCTTCATTGAACAAGTGTAATTCCGCGATTCATCATGTCAGTCAAATTGAGAAAGATGTCAAAAGTACCTTAAGGCAAGGTATGAAATATGTTCTTTTTGTTCTACTCCTTTATCGTATCTTTTTTGTTTTAACTGAAATTTTTAATTTGTATTCTTAGGCAAATATTAGCATCTATTTGTAACGCCCCAATTTTAAAATCTTCAATTTAATTTTTTCAATTTGAAACCCTAATTTTGAAAATCCAAAAAAAAAATTTCAAATTGATTTTTGGTTTAAATTCGATCGTTAAAAACTCTAATTTCAGAACATTGAAATCTTTAAGCAATAGTAAAATTATTAAATGCACCGAAGTCTTTAAACAAAAATTAAAATATAAAATAACTTGATCAAAATTGAACTAAATGCAGAATTTAAGCAATTCATAAAACTTTATTAACGATAAAGCCAACATAAGAGTTTTAACTGAAATACAAATATTAATTGTCATCGAAAATTAAAACATACTAAATTAAATTACTTTATTTGAACCAAATTTTTTTTTCTTTTATATGCCCATTTTCCTCTGGGAGATTCTAGAGCAACGTCATTTCTTCTTCAGACAAAAATTCACCTATATCACAAAATTATAAATTATGAGAATAACTCAGTTAGCGAAAATATGTGCAAGTGCAAAATTAACATTACTTTTACCAAATCTTGATTTAACATTTACATACTAAATGATACTCATTTTCCAACATTCGATCAGACTTAGTCATCTCATTGTTGTTCAGACTTTGTCATCTTAATTTCGTTAAGATATAGTCATCTCATTGTCGTTCAGGCGTAACCATCTCGTGTTCAAGTTCATCATTTCATTGTCGTTCAGGTTTTTGCTATCATCTATTTTTCCGTTCAAGCTCACCATCTCATTGTTGTTCAGACTTTTGCTATCACGTACTTTCCGTCAGTTCTATCATATCCATACACATACCAAATGTCTTATCAATTTTATCTTTATACAATTCTATGTCAATGTTTAAACATGCATGTTCAAATATCAGAAACATGTAATAATAAAACAATAATAAAAAAATAACATAGATTTTGTGATGTATTTTCCTGATCTAGATGGTATAGTAAGCATGGATGTCGATATCAATTTCTTCTTTAGCTCCTGAAAGCTTTGTTCGCACTCTTCAGTCTATAAGTATCTGACACATTTCTTGGTTAGCTTCGTAAGCGGGTTGGCTAATCTTGAAAATCCTTCCACAAATCTCCGATAATATCCCGTAAGACCAAAAAAACATCTTATCTGAGCTGCATTACTTGGTTGAGGTCATTTATTAGCAGCTTCAATTTTCACTGGGTGCACTGCTACACCCTTCTTTAAAATAGTGTGGCCAAGAAAAATCATCTTCTTCATCCAAAATTCACATTTGGAGAATTTTGTATGTAGCTTCTTACGTCTCAACGTTGATAAAATAATCCTCGAGTGTTTTTTATGTTCTTCCTTATCCTTCGAGTAGACAAGGATGTCGTCAATAAGATTATCACAAAATCAGCTAAATATGTCTTGAAAATCCAATTCATTAAATCCATAAACGCAGTTAGTGTGTTATTCAATCCAAACGGTATGACTCAAAATTCATAATGACCATATTGCCGTTTTGAACACATCATCTTCTTTAATTCTAAGTTGATGATAGCCAAATCTGATATCAATATTTGAGAAAATCGTCTCTCCCTTTAATTGATCAAATAAATCGTCAATTCTCAGTAGTGAATACTTGTTTTTTTATAGTGACTTTGTTGAGTTCTCTATAATCGATACACATCCTCATTGATCCATTCTTTTTCTTCACGAATAATACCGGTGCTCCCCAGGATGAGAAACACGATTGAATAAATCATTTCTCCAGCAAATTGTCAAGCTAAATCTTTAACTCCTTTAATTTGCTTGGGGACATTTTATAAGAAGCTTTAGAGATTAGCGCCGTTCCAGGTAGCATATCAATGCTGAATTCCACATCTTCTCGCAGGTGGTAGTTTTGCCAAGTCGTCGGGAAAGACATCCGAAAATTCACTAACTATCAGCACCATATTCAATGTCGTGGCTCCTTCAAGTTCAGAACATATAGCACTGGCCAGAATTCCAATGCATTTAGAATTCAATAGTCTTTGATCTAGCATAGCTGATATCACGAGAATTCTTGAGCCTTTAGAATCTCCGTAGAAAATAAATGGTTCTGTTCCAAGCAATTGAAACTTTACCAATTTTTTGCTACAGTCAATAGTTGCATAGTGCTTGGTAAGCCAATCCATCCTCAGGATGACATCGTAATCGTGCATTGCCAAAACAATTAAATCCGCCACCAATTGATTTTCTTCAATGCACACATTACATCTTTTAATAATAGAGTTGACAAACATAATTTTGCCCGAAGGTGTAGTTACTTCCAAATTATACTCTAGAGACTCTACTTTGATATCTAACTTCATAGCATGCTCAAGGGATATAAAAGAGTGTGTAGCTCCAGAATCAATTAATATGCAAGAAGATAAGTCAGAAATAAAAAGTGAACCTGTCACAACATATGCATTTCCTTTGGCTTCATTCTTGGTCATGGCAAAAACTCTAGTAGCCGTCTTGTGTTGCTCCCTACCATTCTTTGGACAGTCTTTAATAAAATGTTCATGTTAACTACACTTAAAACAAGCCATGGTCTGAGCGCGACACTCTCCAGAATGCGGCTCCTTGCATGAGGGACACATAAGCATATTATACATCGTTGTGGGCTCCTTTTTAAAGTACTTAGAAGGTTTTTCAGCAAGTCCACTGATCATGGGTCTCTTAGATCCAACTCGTTGTTGCGAAATTTTGTTCCTGGCAGGCTGAGTTGCATGACTGTACCTCTTTCTAAATTCTTGAGCTTTGATGACTTCCTTTTCATCTTTCTCTGCACGTAATGTTTTCTCTACTACGAATGCAAACAGAGAGTCCTTGGAAGTAATAAGATGGATGTCTTTGAATATCTCTGCTATCAATCATTGGACGAATCGTTTCACCTTCACGACCTCATTACCAGCTATATGAGGAGCATAACGTGAAAATTGCTCAAATTTGTGCAGATAATCAACCATGCTCCCGGTTTGCTTTAAAGCCATAAATTCTTCTGTCTTTGCATCCATCATAGTGTCCGTAAAATTCTTCTCATAAAACAGTTTTTGAAACTTCTCCCAGGTCATAGTAGTGACGGGATGCATCACCTTCACAGAATTTCACTAGTAACGTGCCTCCGTTTGGAACATAGAGGACGCGCAATCTACCTTCTCTTCTTCGAAAATCTTGGTATGCTAAAAAATCACCGATGGTTCTGATCCAATTATCGGCGGCTTCCATATCTTCTAAGTTGCCATTAAAAATTGGAGGATCCAAGCTTCGAAATCTGTCAAAATCGATTTCAGCAAGTCGAGGCCTGGGTCTGCATATTAACTGTCTGGGCTATGGCAGTAGCCGCCTGGGCGGCTGCAGCATTAGCTGTTTGCGACAACTGTTCAATTTGTCTAACTTGCATCTCGATCATATCCATCATCTGATCGAGTACATCATCTCTTTCATTTCTAATTCTTCTACGATTGACCATAATTTTACATCACAAAAGCTTAATTTAAGAAAATTTATCTTTATATTACTTTGAAATGTACTACAAAATCAGCAAACATACTTTTATCAAAATATAAATTTTAATCACTTGTTGATCGACAATCTTCCAGGTGCACAAGAGCATACAGATAAGTCTACATAACCGTTTTATAAACCTGGGGGCTCTACTACCAAACTGTAACGCTCCAATTTTAAAATTCTCAATTTGAAACTTTAATTTTGAAAATCATAAAAAAATTTCCCAAATTAATTTTTGGTTTAAATTCAATCGTTAGAAACTCTAATTTCAGAACATTGAAAATATTTAAGTAATAGTAAAAATATTAAATGCGCGGAAGTCTTTAAATAAAAATTCAAGGGAAATTATCGATTTAAACCCTGTACTATACACGTTTTTTCAATTTGGCCCATGTACTAAAAAAATCGACAAACCGAACCCTGTATTTTGATTCTGTTATCAGTTTTGACATTCTATCAAAAATTTCATTAAACCCTCATTGAAAAAACTACCAAACAATCTTAGATTCAGTTGAAATTTTTACCACATGTTCATTACGTAATGAGAAGATAATCTGGAAATTTTCGTGATGTTTTAACACATCTACGATTTATTATAATTTTATTTTAGTATTTGTTAAAAATATTATAATAAATCATACAAATTTTAAAAAATTATGCAAATTTTTCTATTATCTACCCATAATATGGAGAACACCTGGAAAAAGTTTCAAACAAATTCAATATTTTTTAGAATTTTTTTAAATTAATCTCAGTTTTTTTTTTACTTTATAAATTAATTTTTTAAAAAATACCAAACAATATTTGATTTATTTGAAAACTTTTTTATATGTTCAATCTATTATGGGTAGATAATAGAAAAAGTTTCGTGATTTTCTAAAATTTGTATGATTTATTATAATATTTTTATAAAATACTAAAATAAAATTTTAATAAATCGTGCATGTGTTAAAAAATCACGAAAATTTCCAGATTATCTTCTCATTAAGTAGTGAACGTGTGGTAAAAATTTCAACTGAATCCAAGATCGTTTGTTAGTTTTTTCAATGAGGGTTTAATGAAATTGTTGATAGAAGGTCAAAACTGATAACAGAATCAAAGTACAGGGTTCGGTTTGTCGGTTTTTTTAGTACAGGGACCGAATTGAAAAAACGTGTATAGTACAGGGTTCAAATCGATAATTACCCAAAATTCAAATATAAAATACCTTAATCAAAATTGAACTAAATGTAGAATTTAAGCAATTCATAAAATTTTATTAACAATAAAGCCAACATAAGAGTTTGAACTAAAATACAAATATTAATTGTCATCGAAAATTAAAACATACTAAATTAAATTTCTTCATTTGAACCAAAATATTTTTTTTCTTCTGTATGCTTATTTGCTTTGGGAGATTTTTTAGCAACGTCATTTCTTCCTCAGACAAAAACTCACCTACATCACAAAATTATGAACTATGAGAATAAATCAGTAAGCGAAAACATGTGCAAGAGCAAAATTAACATTACTTTTATCAAATATTGATTTAATATTTACATACTGATTGAAACTCATTTTCTAACCTTCGATCAGAATTAGCCATCTCATTGGCGTTCAGGCGTAACCATCTCATGTTCAAGCTCATCATCTCATTGTCGTTCAGACTTTTGCTATCACCTATTTTTCTATTTAAGCTCACCATCTCATTGTCGTTCAAGTTTTTGCTATCACGTATTTTTCGTCAATTCTATCATATTCATACAAATACAAAATATCCAATCAATTTTATCTTTATACAATTCTATGTCAACGCTTAAACATGCATGTTCAAATATTGAAAACATGTAATAATAAAAAAATAACATAGATTTTGTGATGTAGGATCGTAGCCAAAACGTTAAAAACGTGATATTTTCACTTACTTGGATTCCAAGCGGTTAGGGTTTATCGAGATTTTCCAATATTCCAATAATATCCTGCTTAAACAAAATTTTGTTGTCAAATTCCCAGTTAAGTAAATTCAATTTCAGAAGAATTTCTTTACTTGAGGTCTTAGGTCGGATCAGATAGAAATTTGGGTTGGTTCGGATGATTTTTAGAATTTTTCTGCCCAAATAAAATATTGGATATTAATTTTTCACTTTAATAAATTTATTTCTAAAAGATTTATGCGAAATTTTTTACCAGTAAAATTTTAGATTGGTTTGGTATGATTCGGGAAAAAATTTGGGTCGGGTCCAGTTCAGTTGGACCGGTTCGGTTGGACTTAAATGAACTGGTTCAGTCTGGTCTTTTAAAAGAACTCAGTCTCTCATACTTCGTCCTTTGCCCGTTTGAGTTTTGTCGAGAGAAAGGGAGGGTGAAGCAGAGAGAGTTAAGGACAGCGAGAGAGAAATCTTACGCCGCTAATTAGAGTTGGCTCGACCGGAAGAAGTTTCCCGTTGTCGCAAAGTGAAGCTCGGCCGAGAGGGATTTCGTCGCATCGGAGAGGCTCGCCGCGTCAGAGACTGAGGTGAGTAATCTTCTTTGTTTGCAGTACTCGGGAGGGAGAGAGAGAGCTGGTGTGATTTCCTCCTTCACCGAGCCTCTCTAGTTATAGGGGAGGCTCGTAACCCCGCTCCTCCGAGAAATCTGAGTTCAGCTTGGATTTCTCGAGCTGTGAATTGATCAGCTCGGATTTTTTGAGCTGATGAATCTGATCTTCCTATGTTTCTGGATAATTTCCAGACTAAATTCATCTGTTCAGCGTCGGATTTTCAGAGGTGAAATTTCAAATCTGATATTCACTCGGATTTGCCTATGCTAAATCCAAACTTCTTCTGTTTTTTAATGATTATCAGGCTAAGTTCATTTACACTATTATACCTTCCTTGTCTAATTTGCTTTGTGTAATAAAAATTCAAAACTTTAAAGAGACGTACAAAGGACTAGTTGAAGAAAATGATGCAATTATTATATAATATTTATTATAAAAAGTAATTGTTAAATAGAAAAGTTATTTTTATTAGTTAGTGAGAAGTTTTAGGGAAAGTTAAAGTGAGTTGAGGGAGTTATTATAGATGGCAAAGGGGAATGTGAAATGTGAAGTGATTATGTGAAGAAAAATATGTTTCAGATGATAGTTCATGTAATAGGTGTAATCCAAATTTGAACTTTAGAACTACAGATTTGTGGATAAGTTGTAATTGTTAGTTGTTACTGAAAAAAAAAAGTGTTGTTTATCTATCAATTCAGTCCACTATACATCAATTTGGTATCAGAGCATGGTCAAACCAATGACAAGAAGAGATCGAATAGAAGAAATGGAGAACGAAATGGTTGGAATAAGAACGAAAACAAGGAGAAACACTCAACCTCTGTCGTGCTCTCGGGTCCCCACAGAAGAGAAGACCCGTCGTGGACAGACGCAAACAAACAAAGTGGGACTGAACCATGCTGAACAAAAAGTCTATCATGGCAGGGAGTTGCAAAGTGCGCAGTGGACAGAACCCATTCGTCGAGGGCCTAAGTCATTTCCTCGCCTAACTAGAGATCCAACGTGGGTTGGAGGTATTGAAAGGTGTGGGTTTCGCACTCACGATACCTCCACCTGGTTTCATCACAAACATGCATGGTGTAATTCTCCACACGTAGAGCTTTCTATTTTTTATTGAGAGGGTTGGATTGCATGGGTTAAAAAAGCTGACAAATTTTTTCGTGTGACTAGGATTCATCTCGATGACTGAATTTTTACTGTTTCTAAATATTTAATCGGGAAAGCTTGAGATTTTTTTGAATGGATTATGGCGGAAGAACCACGATTAGGTTGAGAAGAACTAAAATTTGCTATGGGTCAACATTTCGGGCCTAAAGAATTTCATTCTTCCTAAGAACAACTTATTAGTTTAAAACAAACGGGAAGTAATGAGGAGTATGAATATCAATTTCAGGAATTAACAGTTTGTATTCGAGGTATGGATCGAGAATCACTTTTAGGAGCTTTGTTTGATGGATTGCCTGGTGACTTGCAAGATGATGTATGTATCATGCGGCCTAGAAATGTCTACGATGCTCTTATGTTGGCTTTTAAATATGAGAATAAGTACAACAATCAGTCTAGTAAGGACATTAGATTGGGTTCAAATCAACCTTGCTCTAACAAAATCCAATTTAATCCTAATTATTTCTTTTAACTCAATGTTCCACCTTACGGGGGAGTTCAAAAAAATGAAGCTCCTGTTGGTGATTGGATAGACAATGGAGGTCAACGAGTGACAACGACTTCGACAACATCAAATAGGCTAATCTTTGTTTTGTGAAAAAAAATGGCAAGCTGGCCATCGTTGTAAGCATTGTGTCAATATGATGAAACTAGATGAGATTCACTGGTTTTAGAATCGAATAAAATAAACGAAAAGGCCACCAATGAAGGATTTATGTGATTGAACTTCGATTTTTATTTTGCGACATTGAGGACAAGGTTGAACTCGAGGGAGGAAGTATTGATGAAATTATTATATAATGTTTATTACATAGAGTAGTTGTTAAATAGGAAAATTGTTTTTATAAGTTAGTGAAAAGTTTTGGGAGAAGTTAGAGTGAGTTGAGGGGATTATTATAGATGGAAAATGGGAGGGTGAAATGGGAAGTGATTAAATAGGTGTAATCTAAATCTAAAGTTTAGAACTACAGCTTTGAGGTTAAGTTGTAATTGTTAGTTGTTACTAAAAAAAAAAGTGTGGTTTACCTATCAATTTGGTCCACTACTAATCACAAAACAACACTTCTGTTGTAAGTAGTATTGGTGGTTGCATTTATTTAGTCTTCACCGTTGAAAGGCAGTCGGTTTCTTTTCTTTTTATGATTTTGAATTCCCTGATCTATACAATCTGTAGTGTCTGAAATTTTATATATTTTTTGTGAATGAAAAAAACTTTCTTCAACATGATACCCGACCAGTTCTAATTCTGAAAATTGTTTCTAACCTTCCTTGCCAGAATTGTTAATTGTTTTTCACCAACCTTTATTATTGGTTCTTCCCAAAAATGTTCAGAGAAATTTTTTTCGTACCTCCATTGTCATCTTTGGAATTCTCAGACCCATTCAATGTTCATCATCAAAGGTTTGTGCAGATTTGTTCAACTTGAAGGAATGTTTTTTCCAGATTGAAGCAGCGAGTTTTATTCATCTTTCTTAGTCTTTATTGTTAGAATCGGAGCAATCAATCAATGCTGCTTCTCAGTGAGGAACGAGTTGGGAAAGGGTTGTTTGGAGCCCTATTCATAAAATGGAATCACTATTAGTTGCTATGGGAAATAAAGAATAAAGTCAAATAGGATTGACTGTTGGAGAGTCCTACCAGCTCTACTTTGGAAGAAATCCCCAATATCAACTTGAATGAATCTCTTTCCTTCCCTCCACTCCCTTTACATACTCTCCAACTACCCTCCAACCACCTCCAACAAAATACAACTATAAGTTGGGACACCTGTTGTTTATCACTACTCTCCAAATCTCCTCCAGCAGAATAGAACAACTATTTTAGCAATTTTCTCACCTTACCCCTCTCATTTTAATTATATTAGAATGATCTTTATCTCTCTCATTCATAGATCTTATTTGTTTGAGCCTTATATTAGGCCTTTAATGCCAAAAGTAAGAGAATACAGAAAGAGGCTTATCAATGCCCCCTGCCCTAAACATGCACCTTGTCTCAAGTTGCCAGTTGGGAATTTGATGGTGAAAGGTATCAAAAGGCTCAAATCATTCCGTAGACCACCCCATATTCAAATAATATGCTGTCAACCTCACAAAACCTTTTGATAGATCTTTCAACGATCTTGTTGTCTCTCATTGAAGCATGACTTTGATCTTAGATTGGTTGGCCAACTCCAATTGCTTCACAAAGTCCCAGCACTGAGCACATCGACCCTTGGCCTTGTTAGCCTCAATTGGATGAGCATTATTGGCCCATATACTCCTGTGTAGCAACAGGTTTTCCCGCTTGTGTCACTGCTTCTTTAGCAAGCTAGGTAGCTTACACAATAGCAACTGTGTTCAGTTTCTTTTGATGCGGCAGTTATAGCTTCAACCCCCTTTCTAGCAGCCTCATTAGAAGCCAAAGTTATAGAACTATTGATTTTTCCACCTTCACTCAATTTGGAGGCAGAATTGCCCTTTCGAACGCTATTCATAATACTACAATCACGATTATGACCTTAATATTCATAACCTGTAAAAGCCAATGCCGCATCAGCCATTAATTTTGCTTACAGAATTGCATTTTATCAACCTTGGCAGCTGCAACAGAGCCTTTGGCAAAGCCACAGCTGCTGTTATTGCATTGGTTGCATATGATCGCCTTGTTCTCTGCACTTGAGAACCTTTGGGAATACCATGCACAACCTCTCTATCAGATGATTGAAGACTTGCATGAGTAGCATCTTGTAGGTCAGCAAGGGTGTCCATTATCGTAACCAAGCTTTGGAGTTAACCAAATTTTATCTTTGTTAGATTGAAATAGTTGGAGAAAATATTAGAAAGAAAAAAAGACCTAATTTTATCAGTCTTGAGTAGGTCCAAGCGCCACTTATATTAGTCAACATCTGATTCCTATCGTGGAAACTCAGCAGTACCAAATTTCACGGTTTCCTCTAATCTTCATGGCCTTCATTTAATCCATCGATTAAATGGCCAAATTGTAAGGAGTCCCACATCGACAGAGAGAAAGTGAAAGGTCTAATATATAATATGAGGGGATTCTCTCAATCATTGATCTAATTTTTGGAATGAGTTATACCCCTCTCATTCTATCATGGTATCAGAGCTGAAAACTCTGTACGATGTGAGGACCGAACACAACCTAACACGCTTGATGTGAAAGAAAAACCTATCACGCTAGATGTGTGGGCGGATATAAAGAGTTGAGCTAGCTTTTGAAATGAGTCATATCTCTCTCATTCTGTCATGGTATCAGAGCTAAAAACTTTGCACGATGTGATAACAGAGCACGACCTAAAACGCTAGACGTGAAGGAAAAACTTATTACGCTAGACGTGTGGGCGGATGTAAGGAGTCCCATATTGACAGAGAAGAAGTGAAATGTCCAGTATATAATATGAGAAGATTTTCTTAATCCTTGATCTAGTTTTTGGAATGAGTTCTACCTCTCTCATTCTGTCACAAATTACTTACAAGTGTCGCAATTGGTGCAGACCTTTATGAAAGCAAAATACAAAAATTTTCGTAATCATCCCAAATTTATTCAATGGACGAGGAAGACTTAACGTCTTGGCTTTGGAATTTACCGAAATTAGAAGTCACTATAAGTTCTTAAAGACAACTGGATAAATTTGGACCATTCTTTACGAAGTAATGCCAAAATTCAAGCCTTTGCTCCAAACCATAATCTTGGATCCTGTGTGGCTAAAAATTCAAAGAATGTCCTGATACCTAATATCTTACTCTTTTGGTTGTGAATCTTTGGCTAGACATTACCAAAACTGTGTAGGATATCCATACATATTTACATTTAAGGTCTCCGTGTAGAAAAACATATTTTTCAAATTGATCAAGTTCCCGATCAAAATTAACCGCCAATGAAAATAATATTTACGCTATGTTCTTCTCTACAGCAGCAAATGTCTTCTAATTATCTGGCAGATAAGTATGAGTGTAAGCTTTTGCTACGAAACTCAATTGATACTTCTGTAAGGAGCCATCGGGTTTATATTTAACTGTAAAAACTCATTTGCACCCGACTGATTTCTTTATTCATTTGGTAATTCCGTTCTGTCCTAAGGTAAATTATTCTCTAAAGATTTATTATCTACCCTCATAGTTTGTTATCTCTACCTCCTTCAACATATACAGGAACTACCAAGCTTTTTGTCTCCATAAAGAGTATTAGAAAGAGTAATTCTTAGCATTGACGATTGTATAAAAATTGTGAAGAACTTCATTTATTGGAGTGTTCTATTTCAAACAAAGTTAATTGCAGATGACCAGAAAGTTTTTTTTTGACTGATAAGACTTTTTTGCTTCTTTAGGCTGGATTGTGCTATAATCTTCGACATCAATGTAATATCTGTTTGTTTAGTCAATGCTACTGTAAACATATTTTTGTGCTGCCTAAGCCTTTTGCGGTTTAATTCAGCTAACCTTCGAGTTTGGTTTCTTAACTTGGTTTTTGGATTTTTCTTGCTACACCAGAATGCTTTTCTTATCAAAAATTTGATGCCAATAATTAGTTGGATACTATTAGAATAACGATTCCCATTAAACATTTTGTGGATCTGATGGCTGGTAAGCTTCTTAAAATACTCAATAAACTATCTGCAACTAAAATCAACACCCTCACAGCAAGAAATACCACAACTAGTAACCAACAGAATGCAAACAGAAATAAAACGTCACAGGTCCAGTAACTTCTGTGTTAGGAAATAATCATAGCAGTATTTTGATAATTATATAATGTTAATGTTAGTTTTTGTTAGTTATTGAGAAGTTTTGGAGGAAGTTAGAGTTAATAAAAATGGGTTATTATAGATGAGAAAGGGGAGTGTGAATGAGCATGTTTTTATGATGATAATTGATGAAGAAATGTTCCTAATAGATTATTAGGGTTTCTGAATTTAACATTGTTGTTAAGATTTGTGATTGATTTTAGAATTCTGTTTCTTGTAAGTATCGTTTATTTAATATAATGGATTTCGATTCGCAATATCCTGGCCAGAAAATAACCATGAGTTACACCAAAAACTACAGCTAATTCTCTAACAGCAATCAAGAAGATACACAGTATTGATGTCTTCAACAATCTGCTCCTCTTTAACCTCCTGCACAACTTCCCCTAAATTCTTCTTCACTATCTTGCCAACTCAGCTTCACAAAAAACTCAAAACTGCCCTCATTGTCAAACCGTTTTATCTCTTCTTTTATAAGTCACCCATAACATTCCTCTCCTTACCACCAGTTGCAACAGGATCTTGTGTTTTTGGTCTTTTCCAATTATAAGTACAAAGCAACATTTTAAGTAGCATCTTTCTATTTCTTTTGGTAGGGAGAATTTCTTATCCAAGATATATTTTGTTTTACAAAAAAAAAGGGGTTATGAATTCTAATTACAAGCTGAGCAACTCGTGCATCTATGACAATCCATGTATTCTATGTTAAGTTATAAATTTTTTGACTCCCATATCATACAAGCTAAGTAGTGCTTGTAATGCCAAATCATCCAATAAATTGATGCTAGTTATTTGCAGGCGTCACTTGTGTCTTTATGTTGTACTTTGTTCAGAATACTGGTTAAGCGTTCAAGCATTATAAATTTAAATGCTCAAGCATTCTAAACTTGAGAACTATTTTTCTTTTTTAGGGGACCAGCCGGGATCTATATTATTGGATGAGCTACAGGATCAGGAAAACAATATTCATTCATGTATTGCTCAATTAGAAAGCACTCAAGGAACTAGGTCGTCTTTGACTTCCCTACTTAGAGAAGCTCTTCAAGACCAAGTATAGTTTTATCACACTTAGTTTTCAAAAGCCTTTAGTAACATTTTTTTTTATATAAGAAACTATGTTTTTTGATAATTGACATTTAATTTTTAATGCATGCTCCATGATGTGAAATTTTTCAGGAATCAATGCTTGAATCAATTCGCACTGAATTGCAAGTAAGAACTTTCACTTATTGTTTCTTTTTTCAGTAATATGTAGTATCGATTCTTGGAATTGCTCGCATACAATCATGATGGAAATATCGAGGGTCTATATATAGATAGATAAATGAAGGAGCTGTAGATGTTGACATACCTCAAAAACAAAAGCACATATACTGATTTAGAATAGTTTATGTTACCATAAAGTATGGCTTGAAGGTTAATATCTTCACATGTATCTATAACATGCTTTTTTTAATGTCAAAATATGTGATTTAATAAAAAAAGGTGCAAATAGCAATATATACCTCAAACTTAGGGGATATCTGAAACTGATACCTTATAGTTTATTTTTTAACGAATTAAACCTCATAATTATGCCTGTTAGCAATCGAAACCCACTATTTTCAAAAACAATTAAGTTATGCATGTGTTGTACACGTGGTGACGAGAACATAGTCCTAATTTCAGGAAAACAAAAGATAGACGATGACAGTTATCAAGGGCAGAGATTGGAGCACAACGGGTTCAGTTGTCGTCTTCCTTTCGTTTTCATGAGATTAAGGCTCTGTTCTCATCACCACGTGTACAATACCTGCATGACTTTACGGTTTTCGAACGGAGAGAATATCTATTACTGAGAAATGTAATTATGAGGTCTAATTGGCAAAAAAAATGAATAAACTATAGGGTATCCGTTGTTGAGACCTCCTGAGTCCGAGATCCATATTGCTAGTTACCCATAAAAAAACTATACAAAAGGAGTGAGCTTCAGAAAATACTTAACAACCCTAGAAACTATATAAGAAAGAGTTAACTACTTAAGCTTTCTCCAGCCAAATAAAGTAATGCAAGGAGAAGGATGAAAAGACTTGGCATCTAAAACTACATGATTCCTCCTGTTCCATCTGTAATAACTGGAGTAAGAGATTATGACATAAAGCAAAAAGTATGGCCTCTTAATATTAGGTTTTAATCTTCTTCAATAATGGGTAAATATATTTTTGAGATATTTATTAACAGTTTATGTAATCTGTAGACCCCATAAGTATTTCAAATCTGAGATACTTTTTTTCTGAGCCATTATCTATAAAAGTTTTTCTACGTTAACTTCGTGCTTAAGTTGCTCAACTCCCACATTTAAATATTCATAAGTTTTTATTTTCCTCTTTATATATATTTTACATCTCTGATATACATGTTTACTGTAATTTAAAATTGTTTATAATTTTTTAGTGGAATACACTTGTTTATGCAGGATTAGATGGACTTATACTTTCCAATTTGTTTGAATTTATCCTTTTTTTTGGTTTGTTTTAATTTGAAGCAGACAACCACGAATTAATTTGTTATCACTCCAAGCGAACAAAAATCCATTTATGTATATATATTCCAAAATTAGCTATATTGACAGAAAAATACATTTTTTTAAAAATCCATACAAAATTATCTGGATTTTATGCTCTGTTGGGCTCTTCTTTTTTTGTATTTATAAAAATTCACAAAATCATCTGCACTGGTATAGAGTTGACCCCCGATGATTTTCTGTAAAACACTCCTTTGTACAGCTTTTATAAGTCAGAATGTATCTCATTAAGGTAAAACATGTCTTTAATCCTAATAATTTAGACATCATTTTAATTTGGTCATGTTTTTTATTTTCTCATTTAAGTTGTTATGGTTGTAATATCATTTTAAATTGTCATTCTATCAATTTTCATCAATATATTTAAGGGTAATTTACACCATAAACGCTGAACTATGAGGTCATTAACGCAATAAACCTTGAACTATTTTCGTTAACAAAATAAACTTTAAACTATTAAAAATCTGACAAAACAAATCTCAGTGGAAGCCCATTCTGAAGAATGGGCTCCCGTTTTTCTTAATCTAAGTGGAGCGCTCAAGAACAGGAGCCCGTTCCCGAGGAAATTCTTCAAAATATTAGTGGCCAAATACACCAAATGATATTGGATTTTCCTAAAATTTTTACTTCATGTCCACTATATCATGAGAAGAAATTCTTGAAGTTTTCACGATTTATCATAATTTTTTACGTTTGTTTTAAAAAATAATTCATTAAAATTATGTATATCGTCCAAAAATTATGAAACTTTCAAGAAAATCTTCCTATTATATGGTAGACATGTGATAAAAATTTCAAAAAAATTCAATATTGTTTGGTATATTTTCTAACATAGTCACTAATATTTTGGAGATTTTCTAGAGAACGAGCTCCCGTTCTCTAGCGTTCCAGATAAAGTGCTCGGGAACGGGCTCCCGTTCTAGAGAATCTCCAAAATATTAATGTCTATCTTAAAAGATATACCAAACGATATTGAATCTTTCTGTAATTTGTACCACGTGTCCACCATATCATAGGAAGACTTGCTGGAAAGTTTCATAATTTTTTAATGACATACGTAATTTTGATGAATTATTTTATAAAAATTAAATAAAAAATTATAATAAATCGTGAAAGTGTTGAAAAATCATGAACACTTTCAGAATTTCTTCCCATAATATGGTAAACATGTGGTAAAAAATTTAGGAAAATTCAATATCGTTTGGTGTATATGGCCACTAATATTTTGGAGAATCTCCTTGAGAACGGGCTCCCGTTCTCAAGCGCTCCACGTAGATTTAGGAGAATGGGCTCTCATTGAAGTATGTTTTGTTAGATTTTTTATAGTTTAAGATTTGTTTTGTTAACAAAAATAGTTCAAGATTTATTTCGTCAATGATCCCATATTGACCCCCATAATTCAGGGTGTACTGTGTAAATTACCCTATATTTAAGAGTAAATGTCAGATGACCTTATTTTTATTTACGTCAAAGTGTCCACATCAAACAGAATATCATAATTTGCTTGTCTCCCTCCCACTCTTATTTCTTCTCCTTCCCCATTATCGCCAAGGAAAGTGAGTGTTTGTGTCCAACCAAACTCGACCTTGGAACACAATTCTTCTATGTCATCTCCCTTCTTTGATGTCTTGAAAAACAAAGCCTTAAGAAGAGAATGCAGAACACCCTTCCCTGCACCTTCTAATTTTCATCAGGGAGCTATTTGTTAGGGATGGCGGAAAGGGTTTGGAGGTGGCGTATTAGATAGATGAAGGTGGAACAAAAACATCATGGTAACACTGACGCTAAACTTTATATTGGTGGTCTAACATCTTATAGAATATTTATAACTTGTGTTATTGATGTGATAAAACAGTAGTTTATACAAGAAATATTAGAATTTAGTTTGTTTCTTTTAATTACATATAAAAAAAATATCATAATAGAGACTTGTACCACAAAGATAATGCCTTTAATAGATAAAATGGATTGTACTTCTGAATAGCTACTGGTCTTTTTAGTTCTTTCTAATTGTAAAGAGAGCCGCAGATTGCATTTCCTTTCTTGATCAATGCAAATCTAGTTTCTTGTCAATGGAGCAAAAAAAAAAAGCTGTGAATTTCTTGCTTGGGGACAGCTATTGGAGCTAATTTTTGTTGATCAAATTAGAAAAGATGATAGTGATTGTATTATGGTTGTACAGATAGCTCGAGGTCAAATTGAGCTAGCAAGTAATATAAGAAAGAGGTTAACTTCTGTTCCAAGTCCCGAAACAATGGCCACAGGTCTTATGACAGAAGCAAGCAGGAAGATACAACAAAATCTTCCTTCATTTCAAATAAATAGCATCACCCCCCAGTTACCTGTGCTCCACTCTCTTGCTTCATTTGCACCCCTTAAAATCACTGAAGAAGAAAACAAAAAGGCTGTTGCAGCTGCAGTTGCTGCTAAGTTGGCTGCTTCTGCATCCTCTGCACAGATGCTTACTTCTGTTCTCTCATCTCTTGTAGCAGAAGAAGTAGCCTCCATGAATGGTGGCGTGAAAGGTACGTTCAGGAGATTTTTGAACAAAAAAAGAAATAAAGACCTTTGAAAACAGAAAAAGTATTATAAGCAAATATCTTTTTATTAGTTTTGGAGAAAAGAATAAGCACGTTGTGCAAATATTTTTTTTATTATTATTATTGTTTTCAGAAAGTATAATGTTCTCTGAGTATTATTCTTCGAAAATAGTCTCTGAAAACAAGTTTGTAAATTGTTCAACTATTTTCATTTTTTACTAGACCGAAAGTTACAGAACCTTAGGAATGCTTAAATCTTTTGAGCCTATTTCAGGTTTATCTATATTCCCTCCAGAAAAGCGGCCCAAACTCGAGAAACCAATGTCTGTTTCTGAAGTTGGCAGTTCCGACTTGCCAAGCTCTGCTTTTATTAGCTCCATGCCACAGCAACCATTGACTAGTATGCCACTTGGACCATCAACAAGCAATCAAGCACAATTTGCACCACCACTCCCCCCACAACCGCCATCTCTGTCCCAAGCAACTCCATCTGTCAGTCAGTATCTTCAATCTGGCGGGATGGTGGGAGCAACCCCTTATGGGTATGGATCGAATACATTGCCACCTCCTCCTCCGCTGCCTGCACATATGACAATGGGCTTAGCAAGGCCAGCCCTTCAGCCCCCGCAGCAGCAGCCGCTTCAACCTTCTGCTGGGGGGTACTATAGACCATTGGGTATGGGTTTCTACGGGCAAGGCCCCCAGTCAGCAACACCTCCAGTACCTAGACAGTAAGTTTCATTTATGATCTATTGATCTTATTGCTATTGATTTCGTGCAATGCCCGTCCATATGACTTGGATGATAACCGAAAATTGAGGTAGAAGGGTCTTCTAATGACTATGTGCTATATGTAAATTATTAGATAGAGTTCTATTAGAGTACCTTTCTCTTAGATGTTGATGACAATTTCAACATGAGTCTTAACAATGTACTGGCCATTGAAAACGGCATCCGTTGCCAATCGAGAGCCTTAAAACTAACGTGGATGAGGCTATTTTATCTTGAGTGCTAGAAAGTTGCCAGAAGCTGATGAAAGTTTTCCTAGCTTGGTTGTGTAAATGTTAGTACTTGGATGGACCCTTGACTGTAGCTGTACTGTGTAATTCTAGAATGCAACTCCAGAAAAGCTCAGCTGTAAATCT
Source organism: Begonia masoniana (assembly GCA_022432975.1). Taxonomy (NCBI): domain Eukaryota; kingdom Viridiplantae; phylum Streptophyta; class Magnoliopsida; order Cucurbitales; family Begoniaceae; genus Begonia; species Begonia masoniana. The sequence goes on from CM039505.1 coordinate 49,286,748, forward strand.
TGTTTGATATGCTTTTTTTATTGTAGAATCAAGAATTGTTATTGGAATCCATAAAATGAAAATTCTTTCCTTTCCAGTTTGTTGGCTTGTCTGAACTTAAATTCTTCTGAATTATGACTATTTTTGGCTTCTATTCTTCTGTTTTTTTTGTATTTGTGATATGATGACTGGGATTTCTCCTTGCTAAAACTAGGATAAAGTTGATCCATAACAAGACTTTGGGTATTCTTCTTTGGCTCTGCCTCAACGTTTTGAAATTGGTTTATCCTAATCACGTGTTACCTTTTGGAGAGTATGATATATTGGCTGCATAGAACTAGGTTTTTAATTTAGTGAAGATCGGCTGTCGAAAAACTGGATCATAACAGATTTTATATTGGCATGAAAAAAAATCGGGGGTCATTCTGAACAACTCTCAGATTGTATTTTTACCCAAACGGGTATATAATTTTTTGTAAAATTTAATTAATTTATGCTGATAAATTCCAAATATTTGTTTAACTTACATCTATATTGCTTTTTTTTTTTCAAAACTATTCATGATAAAAAAAAAAAAGTTTTTGTTTAATATTTTCTTAAATTTTACATATTTAGTGTAGGTAAAATTTAAAAAAAAATAATTAAAAAATCTCAAATTATAGGGCAATTGAATAAGTGACAAATTAAATCTTGAACTATATTAGGTAACAAAACAAATCTTGAACTATCATTTGTTAACGGATAAAATTTCAACTATGGTTTTTAGAAAATACATATGCAGTCGCCTGCAAAATGGGTGCGGGCCACTGCCTGAATGCTCACTACGTAGCCGTGAGAGATCTTCCCCTAGAGAAATTTATATGTAAAAAAAGTGTAGTCGCTCATATGAATGTTTGCGTGGAAAGTGCGGACGCCTTCATTTTGAGTACAGGCGAGTGCATTTCCATTGAAAATGCAAGTGTGATTTTCTCTCTGCGTTGTTTGTTCAATCGACGTTTACCGATACATCTGAGTTGATTTTTGACCTTAGAGGGTTAGACCTCGTGCAACTCCAGCAATTTTCGATCACGTATTGGCTGTTTTTGATAAAATTTTGCTTGAATTCCCGAATTTAGTATTTTTTTCCCCTAATTCTCAACGGCGTTCATGCAGTCGCGAGCACTCATTTTGCGGACAACCACATATGCGTTTTCCGAAAAACTAGTTAAAGGTTTGTTTCATTAACATAGACTAATTTATTTTTTTTTTCTTTTAATATATAATAGATAGTTCAATAAAAGATTATTTCAGTTTCAGTTTTATGCTCCATTCCTAATTTTCAACTCATTTTTTTAGACTTAATTATCCGAATTATTTAATATTAAAACTGATGAACACATGCAAAACACGTCACTTTTTAATTGGTGTAAATTAAGAAACAATGAAGTTGAAAATTATATTAAATTGAATCAAAATCTATTATTGATTGTACGTCCCATCAACTCGCTCCCACGTGCCATTCTATCCAACATTGTCTTCCCAGCTTTGTCGGTGTCACATACAAATAATATGTCAATTATTAATTTTATTCTTTTATTTATAAATAATATTAGAATCAAGAGGCAGATGACGACCTGTAATTACGATTCAGACAGCATAGTTTAGATTTAATTATAATTATATTTATTCGTTCATAATTCATAATTTAATTTTGTTTATCACAATTCTTTGACTTAAAAATCGCCTATCAAACCAACACAATACCGATTTGTCTGTTCTTTCCGTTTGATCGAAAGTGTTTTGCACAGGAACATACCGAGAATAGATACCACATTTATTCGTGAAAGAAGTTAGACTTGTCGAAGTACATGTAGAGACAACACTGTTAGTTTTCTCGCTCTGATAAATTACGAACAAAGTTCGTAGCAATAATATTATCTTAAAAAAAACAATGACTTAGTTATCGATCTTCTTTCGAGAATCATCCGACATTTTGATATTCACTTGAAACACTTCGATAGAAACCCACATAATAGTTACGAGGCTATGTCGGCATTTCTAAGCATTTAATCTCAGATTTCTCAATAATCGCTTTTATAATGGGAGCCATAAGAAAGACAAGATATTCATATGCACTCGTTATTTAAACCCTTATTGTCTTACTCGACTATAACTGCTTCTGGCTTATTCAAGCTTTATGATCATCGGTCTAGTTAAGACACTCGTTCCATTCAACATTCGATCGTTCCAAGTCATAATTTCAGCAATTTAGTCTTGTGCCTCTTGCTTCTCCCGCGCTCCTTATTTGCTCGTGAATCAAAATACAGTTTTCAATATACTCGTGCTATTTGATTATTTACTTGAAGATTGCTCGAGCCAACACCTTGGTAAGACTCTTATATCATTCTTTTTATTATTATTTCATATTTTACTAAATTTAGTCATGTTTGTTTTGAGGTATAAATTAGTTATTCCGATTGTCAAAAGTACGATAGAAAGTCCTCGAGAGGTCATCCAAAGGGTAACCTAAGACTCGATTTTGAATTCAACCTTCGATGAAAAAAAAAACTTTCGTTTAATCGTATGCATCGTCAAAATTTTTATATGTACTATAAATAATTGAAATATAAAAAGGTCATAAATTCACAAAAAATAAAAAATAAAAAATAAAAAATAAAAAAAATTTTATTGCTTTCTCAATTCTCTTAAAAATTTGTTTGATAAATTTAGAAAAAAGTACAACAATAAAAAAAATGAAGAGAGAGAGAGAGAGAGAGAGAGAGAGCTTATTGTTAATGAAATGAAGGTGATGATGTAAGTCAGATTTGAACTTGGCTGCTGAGTTCTGTATTCCTTAATTTCTTTCGGAAAACCTCTTTTTTGAGGTTGGGTTTGAAGCATTTCCACTTTTCGTTTGGAAAATTATCAGCTTTCGAATTGGGTTTCGCTGTGTAAATTACCCTAGATTATTGCAAAAATGGGGAGTAGGAAGGAAGACGAACGCAACGAGAAGATAATCAGAGGACTCATGAAGCTTCCCCCGAATCGGAGGTGCATTAACTGCAATAGCCTGGTAATATTTTTCATCCTTCTATCTCTTTCCCTCATTTCTTCTTCCAGCACAATTTATTTGCTTCAGAACGCTGTTTCGGAATGTCTCAAGCTCAATTTCCGCTATTTTTTTTGTAAGTACGAGCTGGAGAAATTTGTTTGTTCTTGATTGTAAGCTAGCTTAGAAAGTGGACGGAATTTATGCCAGCAGATTAGTAAAAGACGAGATTTCAAAATTGTTTCCCAACTTTTCATTTCAGTTTGCAGCTTCTACGTATGTGGAAATAGTTTTTTCGTGGTTTTGATCATCTTTTTTTTTTCCTAAACAGGGGCCTCAGTATGTTTGTACCACTTTTTGGACTTTCGTATGCATGACGTGCAGTGGGATACAGTGAGTGCATTTTCTTTCATTTGCTTCATATTGTATGATATTTGACTTATATTCTTACATTGGCCACTACGTTCGTCTTTTGCAATTACCTTATTGTTGTATGGTGTGTAACAGCAGATAGGAAAACTTTGCCCTAGAACTAAATTAATTTTATGGGTTTCAAAGGAAAATCTGGGAGCAAGTATATTGCTTGTTTTAGATCTTACACTTTGTAATTAACCTTCATCAATGTCTTCTATTGTTTTAAGTTGAATGTCGTATCAGTCGAAGTATTCAAGGAAGATAAATGTTTTCTCATCAGTTTGTTGAAGTTTTCATGCTTGAAGTATCATCTTCATTTTAATTTTTCATCTGTTTTTTTTGGTCAAACAGTCGGGAGTTTACACATCGTGTGAAATCTGTATCCATGTCTAAGTTTACTTCCCAAGAAGTTGAGGCTACCCAAAATGGCGGTAACCAGGTAACTATTTTTGTTTTGTTGCTATATTATTCTTGCGATGACATGAGGTTTATTCTCAACAGCGTGCAAGGGATATTTATTTGAAGGATTGGGACTTCCAAACGCAACGTTTGCCAAATAACAGGTTTCTGTTATGTGATTTTTTTGCTGGCATAATAATGGTTGCATGAATATTTTTAAAAAAATTTCTTGCCACTATTGTGGAAACTGTCGGTATTTAAGGGCTGCATAAAATAATTTGATGTCTTTTGCAGCAATGTTGATAAAATCCGGGAGTTTATAAAGAATGTTTACGTTGACAGAAGATACATTGGAGGAAAGACATCAGAAAAACCTCCCAGAGATAAGCAGGCAATACACTCGTACCAAAATATTTTGATCTCATTTGCTCTTATTATTCAGCAGATATTAGTTTTTTTTTTCTGAACACAAAATTAGAAATTGATGGAGATTTTCTTTGTTAAACAGATCAATTTATCACTAGCGAATTTTAAATAATTATTGTTTTAGTTTTCAGTTTTGAAATTCTAATGTCTGTAAGGTATTTAAATATGTTTTAATAGAGTCTCAAGATCCAGGAAGATGAGACGAGGCGTGCTAGTTCATATCATTCTTACTCTCAAAGTCCACCTTATGACCATCAGTACGAAGATAGGAGATATGGGAAACCAATTTCTGCTCTTTCAAGAAAACCCGGTTCTGATCGAGCTCGATATGAAGGGAATATATCTAGTTTTGTCTACAGCCCTGGTAGGTTGAGCGATCAGATGTACGAGGACAGATTTGCAAATGAGGGTTCTGTCTCAAGAATGTCAGATTATTCTGTGTCCAGTGGAGGTGATCCATTCAGATCTGAGGCTCTATCACCAAATTCCCATGATACTGGATTTGGCAGTCCACCCTTTAGCTCCACTAGGGATGTTATCAATACAACTATAGAAGTAAATGCCAAAAGAGATACGGACAAAGTCCCCCGCCCGAAGGTATTTTCTTTGCAAGTTACTTCTATATCAATGCCTTTGATTTTACCCTTTTTATTTGCTTAGTTAAGGTTACCGTGGAGCATTCCCATTCGCTTTGCCTGTAACTCTGATTTCTCTGTGGTATAAGACGCCTATGCCTTGTCATTTTGAAAGAGCTTTTTCCTGCATGATCTCATAATTTCTTGCGGCTAACATGTATATATCGCCTAATGAAATTCACTTCATACATTGAAACAAATTGGAATTTTAAGCCAAGCTTTTATCTTGCATTCCTTATCAATATTTTTTTCATTTTTCTATGGGGACAAATTGTACATCAAAAGGAGTGAAGCCAAAAATGCGGTAAACCCATAAAAATGAAAAACTATGATGTATAGTTTTTGAATAAGTACACATACTGAAATAAGAAGAGCAAGAAATCCTATAAGTTCCTGATATTCAAATACCTTTTAACTTTTTGTTTCAAGAAAAGAAATATGTTGAGAGATCTTCAAAAAAAAAAACATAGAGGAAAGCTATAGCTTGACCACCATATGAGTTTGTTGCTCTCTAGTGATACATCTCCCCTTCTTCTACATATCTTTTGCTCTTGTAAATCAACTAAATTTGTTTTCAATTTTGAATTCAGAGAACAGTATCCTCTGGTAGTGTTGGGTCTGCAGACAGCAATTCCGGGTCTTTTAATTTGACAGATTTGAGTGGTCCGACAAACATTGTCTTGGAACCAGAAAAAGCAGCTAGGAATGATTTAGATAAGACCTTTGCTTTTCAACACTTATCTGTGCCTGGAAGTTTGATCAATGTTGATCTTTTCCAGGGACAATTTGTAGAAAAAACAGTTCCTTTTGCTGCTCCAAATGTTGATTTGTTTCAATCAGCAGCATTGTCTGCCCGTATTGCATCTTTACAGACTCCAACGCCTTATGTGCCTGTAGAGCAACCTCTGCAGACTTCTTTATATCCATCATTTTTTCCAGAGATATCCCTGCCACTCTCATCTGCAACCTCAGAGGAAGTGCCACAAAGCGTAGGAGAATCTAAAAAAGAAGGTTGGGCGACATTTGATTCACCACAAAAGACATCAGTTCTTCCAGGCATTGAAAATAATATTCCTGCTAAAGTCAACGTAGATAATTCTTTGGGAGAGTATGGTTCATTTTCTTCTATAAATAGAGGCACTCAATGGCTACCTTTTCAAAATTATTGTGTTCAAGAGCCTCCATTGACTATGTCCAATCAATGGCATGGTCATTTGCCCAGTGTTCAGGCTCCTATTGTAAATGACTCCCAGGTAAGAGCAACATACTAATCTGAATATCCGGTCCCAAAGAGAACCTTTTTGATTCTGATGATTAAATGTTCTACTTGTTGTGGTTTTTCCATTCGCTTTCGCTTTTTATCCCGCTCTGATTCGCTTTTTTTATGAGGAACAAAAATATTGATATGAAAGAAGATATAAGTGAGGAGGGACCTCAAAGGAACCTGCTCTGAATTGAATTATTTTTCTTTATGAGTTAATGGAAATGTAAGCTTATATCTGTTTTTCTATAAGAAGCCATGGAATGCTTTTAAAGATTCCACAGGACACCTTCCTTTAGAGCGCCATGGTCAAGGTAGTAAACTTCAGGTGCGGGCACATATTCCACCCATTACTGATCTATATTTGAGTGTAAAATCATAATCCGTTGGTGAATTTTCTGCATATGAGACATTCTTCGTTGCAGGAATCGGATGTTGGGGTTGGGGTTGGCCATAATGGTCCTACAATGACAACAGATTTCGACATGGCGTATAAAATTCTTTATCCTCCTATGGTCAGACACAGTTGTTTAATTATTTGTATGACGATTTTTTGGCTGGAATTGATAGGACCTTTCAATTTTTCGCAGGATGAAGCTCAACCAGTGGTGACCAATCGGAAGTCAACTAACCCATTTGATCTTGCATATGATTATGGTCTAGAGCAGAGTGATATGGTATGTGTTCATACAATAAAATCCATGACCTTCAGAATACCAACATTTTTTTTTTTTGCGATCTTGCATGTATTGACATATCCTGCTCATTTTTCGTAAATTTAGTACGTTCTCTATGAATTGCATGTAGAAATAGTATCAGATGTAGTGTACAATATCAATGACCTAAAACTAGGAAAGAAGTGGAAAAGGAGAAGAAATTATTTTTATGTATGTTGGTCATAGTTAAACTTACTATACCACATTGATTCTTCCTTTTTCATACAAGCTTAGAAAATCATGTGGACTAGGCTGTGTGGAAGCACGAAAAAAAAGCACAAAATTTTGATGTAAAAAATAATAACAATGTTTAAAAAATCACGAACACAGACACACACACACATATAAATAAGAAAATTAACTTGGAGAAGTTTGTTTTTAAAAGCAAAAATAAGATCCTAAAGGTTTGAAAAGAAAATATCAAAAAAAAGGAATACTGATGAAGAACGTGGTGTGATGTAAGAATCCCTGATACAACTTGAGTAGCTTGTAATCATTTCAAGGGAGAAGTTTGGTTACATGGATTTCTGCCTTCATTATGTCTTCCTCGTTTTTATCTCTGTAGTTTTCGTACAAATTCGAATTAAATATTCGTATTAATTTGATTTCCACAGTTTGATTTGTAGTGATCAATATCTGTCTATTATTTTATGAGAGATGTCAATACCATACCCCGGCCTATAATAATAATTCGGTTTTTTCCATGTAGTTTTTCGACATGAGCTCCTTACAAACGGCCCTCCCCAATCCCCAGTCAACTGCCACTCTGCTTGGTGGTTCTCAACCATGGTTCCCTCAAAATTCAGGGTCTTCTTACATCCCAGCTGCAGGGCAGGGTATGATATTGGCTTACTCCATTAAAAAAAAAAATTAGCTTCTGTCAATCGCTTCTCTTTTAAAGTTAGTGTTAGTTCATGAACCCTCTTTTATGCTCTGATTGGAACCTAGTTAGTAAAAGGTAGAAAAAATGATTTCAAATCAACAAAAAAATTTCAAATCAATTGATATTAAAATGAATGTTTGGTAAAATAATCTTAATTTAATCGAGAGAAGTGAAGCCTCGAATATTTAGTGTTTTGTTTGGTTTGGTTTTGTAGGTGGTTTAACTTTCATGCCGGGAGAAGCAGCGGCCTCTCAGATACCGTAAGTTGATGTTCGGCTTTTTTCGGCCTCACATATACATTTCACCACCCCCATTGTTCCTCACTAGATTAATTTATTTTTGCAAAAAAACAAGAGAGCAACACTCATGTTCATTATTTTGTCTTTTCAAGATATTCAATTGCCTGATTAGTTTTGTTTCATCAAACATATATTGTTGTACAGGACTGTCACGGCGGCAGAACCCGTTGCTTCTGTCGGAGGCAACCCTTTTGCTTGAAGAGAACAATCGTTGTCAGCCGAAAAAGCATGACGATGGCTCCAACTACCAACTGATTTCGATCTCGTTGTAATATTAAGTTTTATGTATTCTTTGTCAATTGAAAACCGACTGAGCTAGTAGCGCATTCAAAAACCCTCCACAAAATGCAGCAAAATCTTAGGTGGCGATAATATGATATATGCTTGTCGTCGATTTGTGAGCTTATTTGATGTATGTCTTAGACATTTCAGAGACTGTGCAAAAAAAAAAAAAAAAAGTGGTGTATTTGATTGCCTACGGACAACACTCACCGGCAGCTTCAATGTCAGGATCTAACTTGTTAACAGTATTAAGTTCAACTTCTCAAATGTTTAAAAAAAGCTCGAATATCAACTCATCAAACCCTCTAAGATTAGAGCATAAACTGCAACTTACTCAAAAATCAAAAATGTTTGATGACTCTAAACCACTATATAAGAATTAGATTGAAGTGCAGGATAGAATTCTTCTTGTTTCTTAGGCAGTCGTTTGGAATGACCATCAGTTTGGAAAGTGCATTTCAAATTGCATGATCCAAACCAAATAACGCAATCTAATTATCATTATACCCAAAAAAGACACATGGGAAAGTCATACTTTTATGAGTTACACGCATTATGGACGAGTAATTTCTCACATGCTTAGCAACACGAGGATCTTCAATTCCAGAAGGAAATACAGAGAATTAACCACGACATTCGTAAAGAATGGAAGTACCAATTTCATTGCTTGTAAGAGTTTTAAGGTAAGCGTTAAAAGAAGAGTATGGAGAAGGCAAAATTGTGTTTGAATACAGAGAAATGGCTCCAAAATTTTACCTGACAGCAGGTTCTCACACAATGTTCATCATACTTCTGCATTTTCTGCCGATATATGATTCACTCACTCATTAGCACAGCAGCCTATCGCCCCACCCATCAAACGACAATGTGATGACTGTGCAACTACCTACATAACCAGTTTATACATTAGCCAAGCATTTCAATCTAGAGAGAGAGAGATATGGACGTGCCTGCTATATTAGACCAATCTGGCTTTTGACACATTTCCACACCATCAGATATTCAGTAGGGACGATCCACCTTACAAAGAATTTAAAAAGTTTATCAATTGGGGAAACTATATAATATGTTAGCTCACCATAAGTCAAGGATTACCAGTGAAAGAATTAGAACAAACTCTTCATATTTCATGGGGAAATGTTCCTTCTCTCTGAAAGATGTCGGTTGGAATGCTTTATTCTAACTCTCTTTCATTTGCAGAACCTCTTCACGGATAGAATTAAAAAGAACCGTCGGAATGTATCTCTCGCCAAAGCTTGGAAATATAACCTTTTGACACCAACAGTTCCATGAATGATAGACAGATGTAATTGGTGTGTGCATATTATGGAGAAACAAAAAATAAAGAGAAATTGTTTTTTTTTTTTCAAATTAAGTAGCAAAGTTATATTACAGAAAGGAAGAAAAAGGAGGAGAATAAAAACATCACTTTTGTGTTTGCTTATTTGCAAAGGTACAATCTCCGTGCTCTTCTACAAGCATTGAGTGATTTTATTATTATATTTAGTAGATTCTTAGTGAAATCCAAAAAACAGGAAATTAAATTGACAAAATTAATTAGAAGGAAGAACAGTTGTTGTGTGTGTGAGAATCTGTATGCGTGTGAGAGATAGAGAGAGAGTGGAAAATAGAGAGATAATCACATAAAGATAACGATGAATAAAAACTTACCACAATAAGTTTTCCAGCATTCTCAGGTCTTCTTGCTAAATTAATGGCGGCAGCAGCAGCAGCTCCTGACGAAATACCCACCTATAAAGAGAAGAAAATAAAATGATAAAAATTTACTATAATGATTTTAACAATTATAGAATTGTATGTTTTTTAACATCAATAAAGAGTATAGTTGATTTATCTTGTGTTAATGATGAAATGCACATAGAGCACATGTACATAGAACACGGAGAGCTAAAAATAAATAAACTCCTCGTAAGAGAAAAGAACTATTATGGGCTAAACCTCACCCACAAAAAAGTGTACTATAAAAAGTTAATTTAAAGACCATCATCATCATCATCATCATCATCATCATCATCATCATCATCATCATCATCATCATCATCATCATCATCATCATCATCATCATCATCATCATCATCATCATCATCATCATCATCATCATCATCATCATCATCATCATCATCATCATCATCATCATCATCATCATCATCATCATCATCATCATCATCATCATCATCATCATCATCATCATCATCATCATCATCATCATCATCATCATCATCATCATCATCATCATCATCATCATCATCATCATCATCATCATCATCATCATCATCATCATCATCATCATCATCATCATCATCATCATCATCATCATCATCATCATCATCATCATCATCATCATCATCATCATCATCATCATCATCATCATCATCATCATCATCATCATCATCATCATCATCATCATCATCATCATCATCATCATCATCATCATCATCATCATCATCATCATCATCATCATCATCATCATCATCATCATCATCAAATCAAAATTCTCATCAACACCAAACTTCCAATCATTCATCATCATCAAAAGGTACTCATTATCTAAATCATATGCGGTAGATAGCTGATAAATAATAAAAGCAATAAGATAAAATTGATAAAAATGCTTAAAAAAGAAATTTCTCACATCAAATTAATACTTTTGATACTTCAGTTTCATTTTCAATATAGTCTCTCCGAGTCTAATTACCTCAATTAATTTTCAATCAATTTCAATTTAATTGATGTTGCTTTGCATTACCACTATCTATCTCTCTTGTATTTACTTTTTCGTCAATATATTTTATTTCTCAGAAGAAAGAGATGTAAAAAGTTTTGCAGAATATAAATTGAATTATTTGGGGCGATATTATATAAATGAGAAGATTAAGCTTGATGAACCAAATAATTAACACAGAATCATTTTTCGCTTAGTTAGAACATGATAATTACCAGTAATCCTTCATCCAACGCTAATCTCCTGGCTACTTCTACAGCTTCTTCATTAGTAACCTGGATGACATCATGGTCTTAACATGATTCAAAACTAAATAACGGATTTACATGCTAGAACGCCGGCACAGTATACACACTTGTATGGATTCCAGATGAAGAAACTACAAAAAGGTTTGCAACAGAATCACATACAATTTTCAAATGCTTTTTTGGCCTTTAGTTTTTCTCTTTATAAGATAAACGCAATGGAAAACACTATCTTTGCTCTTTATGGATATATTAAATCAATCATAATCAAATTATTTGCAGTCCCAACTTTAACAACAAGGACCTTATTGATTATTAATTTCAATGCCTCAACGAACAGATTTAAAAATGGGATTAAGGAAAATCAGTGGAGAAAAAAAACAACATCATTGTCAGACACTGTCAATTGAGAAGGTGACAGAATGAACAATCAACAGGTTACTTATGGCAAGTTAACACTATCCACCTAAAAAAATCGTTCATAGAAGAGAGCAAGAATTTAATCCAATAAAAATTGTTTAGCACTGCTACACCGATAAGGGTTTTACTTCTTTCCTTGAAAATGAAATGAGTGTATTATAACCATTTATCAGGACCACATCATTGTTTAAACAAATCTAATCAAAATTACGAAATTTTGTTGGGAAAGCAATTATAAGTGTTTTCTACATTATTGTTACCTTGATCACCTCATCAAGCAATTTAACATCCATAATGCTTGACACATAACCTGTAACAAAAATTAATTGTACCTGGAGTAACTATGAAATGAAAAATAAGATGACACATAAAAATCATTGACTAACTACCCTATCATTTACCTGGACTTCCTCCTGAGACTACACTTTTCTCCGCTGGTTCAACACCCACTATCTAAGTAAAAAATGTAAAACAAAAATTCATAGAAACGCCAATACAAGATGACAAGGGATTAGCAATAAACATTATAAATTAGCAAGAACTCCTTTGATACTTCATTTTTGTCTTTTCTCATTCAGCCTTATGTGAAATAAGTAACATGAATTTTTCACTAAACATAGCTTTACAATTTACATTTCTAGTTCTTTCCTCATAAATATCGATAAACAAGTTGACCTTACACACACTATAAACTAAGTAGTGTTTCTCTTACTCTCTGTTGAGAAGGGTTCTTCCCTCTCCTCTCTTTATTTTCTTTTATCAATATACATTGTTTCATATATAAAAAAAAAAAAAGAAAAAAAAAGTGGACCTTATACACTGTTTCTAAAATTATAATTGAATATACAATGGTGTAATTATTTAGGGGTAATAAATTTTGTGACTTTGATCGAGAGTTATGCTTGAAATTATTATTCCTCTAGCACTTTGCTTGGGATGGTTCCTCCCCCTCCTCTTTGTACATTCTCCTTCTTAATACAAAAATTTCTTATAAATATAAATATAAATATTAGTAACTTTAATTTTTTTTTCTTGTTTTCGTTTTGCATGGCATGTAATCATATCATGCAGCATTTTAGTTCCTTCAAATTTGTTTGACTAACCATGCATCAACATATTGGTATATTCAGAAGATCTGTCTCCAACAAAGACCCTCACCTTAATTTCTTTGTTCATCATGTTCAAGTATCGCCCAGTGCCTGTAATTGTACCACCAGTGCCAATCCCAGCGACAAATATGTCAACATTACCCATGGTATCCTCCCATATCTCTGGTCCAGTTGTTTCAAAGTGGATCTGCCATTAATGAGATTGAAACCATGATAACATATGTTTCCACTGTATATGAGATGACATTGACAGAATTACAGTTTATTGATGATATTCTGATATTACTTTTGCATGCAAGGCTGTATGAAAGACAAAGAACCTTTGTATTAGCAACATTGTCAAACTGTTGAAACATGTAAGCATTTGCTGTGCTATGAACAATTTCTTCAGCTTTATCAATAGCCCCTTGTAGACCTTTCTCTGGATCAGTCAAAACTATGTCTGCACCAAATGCGCGCAATAGGATCCTCCTTTCAACATTGATGGATGCGGGCATGGTTACTATTAGTTTATAACCCTTAGTTGCTGCAATAAAAGCAATACCAAGTCCCGTATTTCCAGTGGTTGGTTCAACTAATATGGTCTGGTCAAGTTAGGGAGAAAGATAGATATCAATATTAAAGCAATAAAACAAGATGCTTAAACATCTTATGCAAGATCAATAAATCATAGTACTTTTCCAGAGGATATTGCTCCACTCTGCTCGGCAGCAGCTATCATACTATAACCAATCCTGGGATTATATTGAAACAAAAGCCTGATTATGAATCTGGTTGATCTTCTTATAACATTTAAAGCAAATATGGTGGAAAATTCTCAGTTTAGCATGTAAATAGTCACTGAGTTCTTCTTTTCTGTAAGTACTTTCATCCCCAGTAGATATATTTGCAAAGAGCAACCTCAACATTTTTCTTAATTAAGGCCAAAATTTCACCAATTTCAAAAAACATTTTAAATATAAGCGTGTACGTTACAGTGCGATTCTAAAGTAAATAATATCTTTACCTGTCTGAGTATTTGAAACATATTTAGGAAAAAAAAACAGAAGAAGGAAAAAACAACTTTTCTTTATATTATAATCAGAATCCATTCTTAAATGTGAAAAATTGATAATTAATTGGTCAATGGCCAGAGTTAGAAATTTGATTGGTGCAGTGTCTCTACTATCTATTATAATCAAAATTAATTTCGTAAAAATTTCAAATTGAAAAACTACAAACAATTAAACAACTACAAACAAGTTTTAATGTGTTGTATGCAATTTGTTATAAAAAAATTGAAAACGAGAAATATGGTTTTATCAAAAAACAATTTATATGCTAGTGTCAATGAAATTGCATCCAGCTATACAAGTCCAATGAATGACACTGTCATGTTGCAATAATCATACCAGATGGACGTTAATGAGCAAGGTATGAATAATTTATCTAACACTAAAGGCATAGAGAGCAACTAAAGAGAAGACTACCTATCCTTGACACTCCGGCAAGGTTCCATCGATTCAAGTTTTGCAGCCACATTTGCCACGCAGCCTTCAGTAACTTTGTTGAGGTATACCATTGGTGTGTTCCCGATCAACTAATATCCCGACAGAACCATCCAAAATGATTATAGTTTTCTACTGTATAGTTAAAAATTGTATATAAAGCCAAAGAGACAAAACCTACCACACCACTATTTGATAGAAGTGAAAGTATTACTCCAAATTTATGAGGAACAGAGGTTGATAGATAAAATATTTTTTAATAACTCTTAGTTTGCATTTTTCCATACATTCCCAAGCCAGTGAATGAGAAACAAACCTGCCAAATGAATTTTTTTTTTTTTTTTGGCACAAGAACATCAAAGTAGTTAACCTACGTCTTATGATAAGTAGAGAAATTAATGCGATATAATTTCATCTCAACAGGTTTAAAATTTTATTTCCCTCCATTCCACAAAAACAGAGTTATTCAGTCGAAAGAGAGCAATAAAAGACATTTTCACCACTAAAAGGACGACAAAGAAACACAATACGAAGGTTGACTGGAGAACCTGGGTGACGTCCTCGGCAATGTTGACGGCGCCGTAGTCTTCACTGGCAGCATAAGCGGAGGAAACTTTAGCGGAGACAAAATGATCGAGTCGTCGACAAGAAACACCATAAGTAGACAAAATAGAAGCTCTGAAACTAGGGAGAAATAGTCGTTGTGGAGGACGGTAAAGAAGAGAACGAGGAAGCACTATGAGAAGAGATGACACGGACGACGATACCGCCATTTTTGGTGGTGAGAAGAAGGTAAGTGATTGGATTTATATGTTATATAAATAATTTTGGTGGGATTAATTTACAATTACTTATAATATATTTATTTTTGATATAATACAAATTTAATTTAATTTTTCAAAATTGTTCCTTGAATTTTAAAGTTTGTTCAAATTGAACCCTAATTTTTTTTTAATAAAATAAATTTCAATTTTCCAAAGTAAACAAATTAAATTTTACTCGTTTTTGCTTCGATAGTAACCAATTCATACCGAAAAGTCTAAAACCTAAACCTGATCTGAAGCAAAACGAACAAAATCGAAAAATTCGTTTTGAAATTCATTCGATTCATGACACAAAGTTTAAGGTTTAAATTAAATGAATTTCAAAATTTAAGGTTTATTTTATTCAAAAATAAAGTACAGAGTTTAAGTTGAACGAACTTTTAAGACTAAGGATTTAATTTACATTTTACCCGAAATTTATTTTTTCAAGTTTTGATTATCTTCTTTTCTAAATTTTGATCGTAAATATCCATTCGAAGGGGGGGTCAAATTTAAATTAGTAATCGAGTTTGAAGGGTATAATAGTCAGACAAAAGTTATAACATAAATTATCACGAGTTAAAATCAAAAGCAACGAGTCAAGTCAAGCCGAGTCGAGTTTTGAAGGCTTTTTTCGACTATTCCTACACGGTTAAAAATAATCGAGCGAAAAATTCCACGAAAGACTAGACGTGACAAGATTGTTTTTGATAAGAATTAAATTCAAATCCTTTTTCTAGTTCTACCAAGAAAGTTCAAACTCAATCATCAAATCCAAAACATTCAAGCATTAGACCAAAGAGAGTTGTCAAGAGAACAAGCCCTGTGAGTTGATGACAGTCAAGAAAGATCAGAACTGAAACTGCATCTCCGGCGAATATCCGAGCGCTTCAAGGTGAGCTGCCATGGCCTTGTTCATCGGTGGAGGACCGCACCTTAGAATCTGCCCATATCAAGAAAAAAAAAACATTCTATGTCACCAACTGGTCTGCAGGCCGTGACACAGCCAGTCTGGCTGGGCACGGCACAGCCTATGTTTTCATTGGTAAACCGGCCAGCAGGGGTTCGGCCGGCCCGCTAACAAGGCTAATAGAAAATAACAGCTTGGTAATTTGAAAGATGGAGCTAAATTACCTGAATATCGGCTCCAGGTGCAGGGCAGTGGGCTTGAATCATTTCCTTCGATACGAAACCGACGCCTCCGTCCCAACTCTCGGGAGGCTGAGAAAAAGTAAACAACTTTTACTAACAAAAATTATCACGAAAAATAAATGACGATACGAGTATTGTACGAAACATCTGCAGCAAGGCACAAGACCATCTAATCTTCACAATTATAACAGATAAAATGCATTTACTATATTTAATGCATGGGCCATGAGAATCATCAGCTTCCATCATGTGATATGGTTATGCTACAGAAATTTCAATTTATGTTCCTCAATAGTGTTAAGACATAGTACTAGGTTCTTCTGGACAAACATCGCGATCAAACAGTTTCTTGGGGCAATATCAAGATTCGGAAGGAAATCACTTCTTAAAAAAAAAAATCGAGGGAAAAAACGAACGAGAAATTCAGCGTCTAAGAAAGAAAAACTGACCTGATTCAAGACATAGTAGATCTTGAAGCGATCTGGATATCTAGAGGCAAGCAAATCAATCTCTTCCTGCATGAATTACGCAAATGGCAGGTTTAACCGAGTTAGTCATCATAACATAACATTCCATTTACAAATTGATTGGTTTTCTGAATTTCGATTCAATCAGCAGTAAATATGAAAGAATTCTCCTTGCTTTTATCTGGAAAATTATTCACAAGTCATAACACCGACAACAAACGGATTACGGAGCGATGTCGATGAGTAATTCTCCATTCGATTATTTTGATATTTAAATTTGAATAATATTTTCTTATTTATGGCCGTTCGAGAAAATTTTTTCATAATTTTAATCTGAAAATCCTACAATATTGCAAGCACTTTCAAAGAGAAGAAAAGAATCATAAATAAAGAGAATCAAAATTACCTTCAAAAGTATATCTTCATACGTAACATTGGCATATATGAGGTGTATGTTCGTTTTGTCATCCGGGTTCTCCAGTATTGCACGAGCAACCTAAGCGATGAAGAAGAAACGCAATCTCACTATGATCGTTGATCATGGAAGATAGAGTAGTTCATCTGAAGAGCTATAATATTATAATACAAGAATTAAAGAAAATAAATTTGAAAAAAAAAAGAACAATTTGCAATAACCAGAGTATTATCGCCCTTTTTTTGAGATTTTTTCAGGACAGATCTATGATTGTAAAAAAAATAATAATAAGTGATGAAAAGCAGAAGGCATACTTGGAACATTGGTGTAATGCCAGAGCCACCAGCAAGCATTCCAAATGCTCTAACTTGACCAGGTCGATACTTGAAACGTCCCTATAATAATATAATCGATTAATAAACAACCTCACAGAAAAAAAAAAGTCAGAAACTAAAACTTTTTTAAATATAAAAATAAACAAATAACTTCCGGTTTTAACTAAATTCAGCACCAAATCAGGTTTGTGGATAAACTTCAGATTTGTCAACATTCATAATTAATAAAACATGAACATTAGCAAGCTGTTAAAGCATAGACTTGCTTGATATAATGAAATTCATAAGTATGCAACAACTAATCTAATACGACCACTACCACGCTGGCACCCCCATTCTCCAACAAACAACTACGAAAATTACAAAGCATGTTAATTATTGATTCAACGTTTTGAATTGGTTTGATTCAAAAAAATTTTGAATTAAATTTGCATCTAAATTTTATGGTTATTTTATTATGTTCAAATTTTTCATTAATTTAATTTAAATAGATTAGTTAAAGATTGATAGGGGGATAAAATAAATAAGATCTTGAGAGGAAAAAAATGAAAAAATTCAATGAGAGATTCGTGATACTGTGGTAAAAGATCGGAGAGCGATTCTTGTATTTGGAGGCAATACTGCGCGCTATGCTGCAACATTACAGAAAACTCTTATTCATTGATTCTCGAATAAAACTTCACTGCTGGAGTCTTATGCCGTGGACGTAGGGCGGTTTGGTTGAACCATGTAAATCTGCATGTCTTGATTTCTTCTCTAACTCTTCTTGATTATTTCTCGCGATTTGTATGATTAGTTAATAAAATCACAACAATGGTGCAGTGACCGTGGATTGTTTGCTTTACTTTTCATGGTGAGATTCGAGGTTGACGAATTCAAGGGCGATAATCATGAGAAGAATAAGGCGAGGTCTAAATCAAGGCAACACAAGAAGGAAAGTCTGTTTCGGGGAGGACAGAAGGATAGCCGAGAAAAAGACTGAAATTGGTGATACTTCAGTGGTCTCGGATGACTATAACTCTTCTAATGTTTCGTTTGTTTCAGCGAAGGATTTCGGTAAACAATGGGTCGTTGACTTGGGAACCAAGGAGGAATCAACTATAGGAACAAAAACTTGTTCAATGGAAGCATGGTAAATAGTGCTTCAGGAGGAGTTAACTTCGGAAACTAAAAGTGGTTTGAGGGAAGCACGGTAAATAATGCTTCAGAAGGAGTCAGCTCCGAAAACGGAAACTTGTTTAATAGAAACATGATAAATAGTGCTTCAGGAAGAGTCAACTTTGAGAATAAAAACTTGTTCAAAGGAAGCATGGAAAATAGTGCTTCAAGGGCAGTCAAATCCGGGAACAAAAACTTATTCAATGGAAGCATGATAAATAATGTTTCAGGAAGAGTCAACTTTGGAAAGAAAAATTGGTTCAAGGAAAGCATGGTAAATAATGCTTCAAGGGGAGTCAACTCCGAGAACATAAACTTGTTCAAGGGAAGCATAGTAAATAGTGCTTCAGAAGGAGTCATCTCCAGAAAAAAAAATTGTTCGAAAGAACCATGATAAATAGTGCTTAAGGAGGAGTCAACTTTGGGAACGAAAAGTTGTCTGAGAGAAGCATGATAAATAGTGCTTCAAAGGGAGTCAACTCTGGGAAGGGAAACATGTTCAATGGAAGCATGGTAAATAGTGCTTCAAGGGGAGTCAACTCCGGGAACAAAAATTGATTCAAGTGAAGCATAGTAAATAGTATTTCAGGAGGAGTCAGCTCTGAGAACAAAAACTTGTTCGAAGGGAATCATGGTAAATAGTGCTTCAGGAAGAGTCAGCTCTGTAAACAAAAACTTGTTTGAAGGGAAGCACGGTAAATAATGCTTCAAGGGGAGTCAACTCTGGGAATGGAAACTTGTTCAATAGAAACATGGTAAATAGTGTTTCAGGAAGAGTCAACTTCGGGAATGAAAATTTGTTCAAAGGAAGCATGCAAAATAGTATTTCAAGGACAGTCAACTCCGAGAACAAAAACTTATTCAATGGAAGCATGATAAATAGTGCTTCAGGAGGAGTCAGCTCTGTAAACAAAAAACTTGTTTGAAGGGAAGCATGGTAAATAATGCTTCAAGGGGAGTCAACTCTAGGAATGGAAACTTGTTCAATAGAAACATGATAAATAGTGCTTCAAGGGGAGTCAACTCCGAGAACGAAAACTTATTCAATGGAAGCATGATAAATAGTGTTTCAAGGACAGTCAACTCCGAGAACAAAAACTTATTCAATGGAAGCATGATAATTAGTGATTCAGGAGGAGTCAACTTTGGAAACAAAAAATGGTTCGAGGAAAGCATGGTAAAGAGTGCTTCAAGGGGAGTCAACTCCGAGAACGAAAACTTATTCAAGGGAAGCATGGTAAATAGTGCTTTAGCAGGAATCATCTCCGGAAATAAAAACTTGTTCGAGGAAAACATGGTAAATAATGCTTCAGGAGGAGTCAACTTTGGAAACGAAAAGTTGTTTGAGAAAAACATGATAAATAGTGCTTCAAGGGGAGTCAATTCTGGGAAGGGAAACATGTTCAATGGAAGCATGGTAAATAGTACTTCAAGGGGAGTCAACTCCGGAAACAAAAATTGATTCAAGTGAAGCATGGTAAATAGTAAGTACTTCGTGAGGAGTCAGCTCTGAGAACAAAAACTTGTTCAAAGGGAATCATGGTAAATAACGATTCATGAGGAGTCAGCTCTGTAAACAAAACTTGTTCGAAGGGAAGCATAGTAAATAGTGCTTCAAGGGGAGTCAACTCTGGGAATGGAAACTTGTTCAATAGAAGCATGGTAAATAGTGTTTCAAGTAGGAGTCAACTCCGAGAATGAAAACTTGTTCAATGGAAACATGATAAATAGTGTTTCAAGGAGAGTCAACTCCGAGAACGAAAACTTGTTCGAGAGAAGCATGGTAAATAATGCTTCAAGAGGAGTCATCTCCGCGAACAAAACTTGTTCTAGGGAAGCATGGTAAATAGTGCTTCAGAAGGAATCATCTCTGGGAACAAAAACTTGTTTGAGGGAAGCATAGAAAATGGTGCTTCAGGAGGAGCTAGATGAAAGTTCTTCCGATTGTCAAGTTTAAGTCCTGTTTAAACTTGACAGATATGGAGGAAGACTAGTCTTTACAAGAGGATGCACGAGCTCTAGATAGCAGCATGAAGATCTTCAAAACGAGAACCAATGAGAAGATTGTTAATTATTAATTCAACGTTTTCATTTGATTTGATTCAAAGGTTTTTGAATTAGATTTGTATCTATATTATATAGTTATTTTATTCTGTTCAAATTTTGTATTAATCTATTTCAAATAAATTAATTAGATAGTTGATAGGAGGATAAGAGTAAATAAGATCTTGAGAGAAAAAAATGAAAAAATTCAAGGAGAGATTTGTGAGACTCTTGTAGGGAGCGGGTAACGATTCTTATATTCGGAGGCAATGTTGCAGCATTGCGAGAAACTCTTATTCATTGATTCTCGAATAAAACTTCACTGTTGTAGTATTTGTTGTGGACATAGGACGGTTTAATCCGAACCACGTAAATCCACATGTCTTAATTTCTTCTCTAAATCTTCTTGATTATTTATCGCAGTTTGTGTGATTAGTTAATAAAATCACAATAAAGCACATATAAAGTTTTTTTTTTTTTTTTTTGATAAGGATAAAATACAAGTTAAACCTTAAGATTGAATTCATTTACAGATTAAAACTTCAACTATATTTTTTTGACAAATTGTACCAGTATTTTTTAGCCATCAGCCATTTGGAACTTGCCATAAACCGTTACATTCATCACGACCATGTTTTCTATTTAATTAGATGTTTTAACGCAATGTTTAACTTCTTTAAAAATTTCTAACCCAATTTCGAACTTTATCGATCTCATGTCATATTTGAAAATCGTGGTATTCACCACCATTATTGCCCCCCAACGTCTATAAAAAACTACAAAGCATCTTAAGTATATTTCTTTTTCTTTTTTTCAATATACTCAGTGATTTATTGCCTAGGTGGGTAATTCATTCATGGATTACAAAGTTATTAGGGCTTAAAATGTAGCAAATCCATCAGCAAATGTAACTAAAAAGTCCAAGAAATATAGGTAAAATAAGAAGAGAATATCAACCTTTGGTCCCTTGACAGAAAGATGATCCCCGACTCGCATCTCTCTAAAATGGTGTGACATTCTTCCTTGAGGATACATCTAAAGCACCAAAAAAAGTTCTAAGAGAAATAGAATAGCTTAAAATCGCAAAAATAACCAAAATATAATACATTAATGAATGTAATTAATATTGGCTTCCCTCAAAGAAATCTTACTTTTATGACCAGTTCAAAATATCCCACATCAGAGTCCAAAGTGGTAGGAGTGTATGGTTTAATAACCTCTTCTCCTTGACTGTCTTTGCCTCTGTTAATGCAATTGATAAGCAAAATAATTAAGAGAAATACTCAGATTATGACTATTTCTTGCTAAAAATCAACAAATTAAGAACCTGCAACTTAAGTGCTGTCCAATGGGAAGACCCAAAATTGATGTTGGTTTTGGAAGAGCAAATGTAAATTTTGCCACATTATGGCTCAGCTTTGTGCGCTTGATAAGTTTAAACTCCTTGAATCTCTCAGGATCTAAGCAGCCTATAGTAATTCACCACAATACAAGCAAAACACAAAAGAAAACCAGCTAAATAAATTGATTTACCAAATCAAAACTATTGTTGGTTGAGTTTTAGTACACCAAAGATCTTCATACAAAAAGGAGACATTTGTTTGAGTTATACAGAAATTGGGTCGAAAAAACATTTTGATTAGATATTAAGACACACATTGTCCAATTCTATCTATAAGTATGAATGGATGTAAACTTGTGACCTCATTCTGCTCTCACTTTAGTCAGAATAATACTAGATTTATCATCTAATTCTACACTCTAAACTTATCTTCCGACGAGACAATTACGTGTCACTCATTAATTAGTGTGTTAATTAAGATAAATTACAAAATAAAATCATTAATTGCATCAATTAATGATAGCTACATCAGGAGGTAAGTTAGAGTGTAGAATTATAAATAATAGTTAACTAAGACGCCAGAAACTTCTAAAATTCTAATGATTGTTCTCCATTTCTAAGTTTGTCTTTCAGGGTAGCTTCATCAATGTTACCTACAAATAAAAGGCTTGTTCGAAAGACCATCATTTCTCCATAAATGATTAAATTTGTTAAAATTTTTGATAAAAAAAAAAAAAAACAAGAATCAATTTTTTCTTTTGAAAAACTACTTTATCTAATTTATGATTGCACCAAGGACCAATTCCGTTATATGCTAAACCAATAACTCTTTTCTGGGTAAGCAAGGAAGTTTGAAAAAACAAACAAAGTACAAGAGCAAAGGATAAGAAATTCCCGACGAGAAAAAGAAAATACGACAAACAAGTACAGAAATTCAACATGCTATTGTTTTATACAGAGAGACTTATAAATTTCTTCTTCGAGTTTAAGCCATAAATAGCATTTTTTGTATGCAAAAGGACAGTTCGAGGTATGATATGATTCATTCCTAGAGATTCAGTTTGTTACTATATCATAGTCAGAAAGTGACCGATAAATCAAGCTACATTATTGAACTTTTCCAATTAAAAGTAAGAAGTGATTTTTCTCCTTAAAATGAAAGTAATTATTAAACAATGACTACAAGTTTATCAGAATGGAAACACAAATCCACAATGAATTATGCAAACCAAAATTTTGAGAAATAGCATTTTATTGAATTCTCCAACCAGTTGAAGTATAATAACAGCCAAATGGCAAACAACGATTTTTAGACCATTTTTGAAACAAAACAAGATGATTCTCCTGACAACATCTGGTGCTAAAGCATTACAATATCTGAAAGCTTTCTCTACAAAAAAACACCAATTATTTGTGCATGAGAAAAGGCCAAATATAGAAGCTGATTCTATTCGCAGGAAAAACAATAAAATTAGAGGAAAATAAAACAAGCAATCGTCTCTTGTAGACTTTGCATGGAAAAAGTTCATTAAAAGGCAAATATTTACATCTCAGAAATGGATAACAAAAAAAAAAAGAAGAAGAAAAAAACTGAGCAATCCAAACATAAGCAATGATCCAATCGTGGTTTAAATACTTTTCTCATCAGATATATCAGATCCTAATACCCATTAAAGGAAACCATGCCCACATAGAAATTATCAAACAGAAAATACCCAGATAATCAACTTAGCCAACAGAGAAAAGAAAGATTCAAATGTGAACGAAAACAGATTCTAAAACAAACAAAAAGAACATAAAACTCGGAAAAATGAATGAATTCGACATCAAATTAGGGGTAAATAAAACCTCTAGATGTTGATTTATTGGAAAAGAAAAGGAGATAGAGAGCTCCAGCTCCAATGGCTAGAAGAGCTACAGCTAAACCCAGAAGAGTCTGAACGTCCAATGACTGTAACAACTCCATAACATTAACAACCACTGGGTTGAAGGCAAATTTGTGAATTTTAAAGCTAAATAGGGTGGGTAGTAGAGAAATTTGGTGCTGGAGGTCAGAGGAGGTTGGTGGCTTATGGTTCTCCTCCTAATCGCTCCTGCTGATTCAGTCTGGGACGATAATACCATCGCAAAAAGCGACAAAAAAACTTTTATATAAAACAAAAATGACTCAAAAATTTACATAAAAAAATCAACTTTTTTTGGGGGGAAATCACTTCGAAAAACTGAAAGCTGCTTTTTTTTTTTGAAAAAAAAAAAAAAAGAATTCTTTTCAAAATTTGTTTTTTTGGGTGCTTACCTAACAAAAGGTTTGGTCAAATACCACCATCTAACACCCAAAAAGAACGACTTTTTCTCTAAATGCTTTTAGAAAATGGAAAAAAAAAAAGATCCTTTTTTTGAGTAGAGAATGCTGAATCTACATGAATGGGTAGAATCATGCAGTCTAATTATTTGAAAGAATAGAGGCAACAAGCAAAGAGGTAGGCAAGGGTTGTGCATTAAAAATAAAAGAAAATGGTAGTTGGTCATTGAAAGGAGGGAGTTGGGAAGACAGGCATCCATATTGATGAAAATTTTCAATTTTTAAAAAATAATAAGAATAATTTTAGAGTGTAATCTAAATAATTAAACTAATAAATCACTTGTACTAATAAATGTATCTTATAAAAAAAAACACTAATTTCTACTTACCAAGTGACTTGCTTCTTCGACTCTCAGTCTTGCTTTTCCCGGCCATTTTGTTATTAGGCCGGGTTGGTTGTGGTCTAGTTTCGTGGGGTTCCTTTCTATGATAAGAGACTCAAGCTCATACTTCATCATACTTCGTCCAAAAAAAAATATTTTCCTACATTTTTCTTTGCAGCAAGATCTACGAGTCTTCGTGAAATTTGTCATCTTGCATAAGAGTCTCTCTATATAGAGCGAGACTCTAGTGAAGGAAATTTTTATGATAGAAGAAAAAAATACATAATAGAAGTCGTATGATAGAGGTTCTCTAAGTTTAACATCTCGTTTAGAAATTATACACTATTGATAAGAGATCGTTGAAGGTTTAGAAACGACTAAACTCGGAGAGAATGCAGCAGTCTTTGTTTTCACACATCAATGACGAGAGATATTTCGTTTTATTCTCCATTGATCTAAATGTTTTAATTTATGTCTCTAAAGCATGTTTAGATTGCACAAAGTGTTCTAGTAGGCCCAATGCCTCTGTTTCTAAAATTGTATCTTTCCATCAACGTATCGTTTTAAATTGGAGAGCAGAGTCTTGCTTCATTTATTAGAGAAACTCTTTCATGGCTATATCAACTGTTTATTTATTGTTGTCCATTTTGCAATAATTACGACGATACTGGTGATCAAATCGCGATTCAATACAAGTTTATTAGAAGTATATGATTACATTCTTTCGTCTCTTCAATCACGTGGTGATGATGTTTCATCTAAACGTTCCGATTCTTCTAATTAAAAGAATGTGGGAAGGCAGAAGTTAGTCTTATTTGACTCGAATATAATGTTTTACTCTTCGAACACCAGACGCCAACCAATGATATTCAAGATTTTATTAATTTTTAAGATCAATTTAGTTGTCCTCGCTAATTAGAAGAAAATTGTTATTAACTAAATATTCTATCTCTTATGCATTCTCCATTTTAACTCAAGATTGGCCTTGTACACGCTCGCCTCAGCACATTATCTTGAGCATGATTAAGCTTCTTTAAGTTGGTGTAAACTTGAATGATCAACAAAAGCTCGACAAGTGTTAGAAAATTACACAACTTTGTTAAAGTTCAAAACTGAAATGAAAATCCCCAACATCATGGTTTAAATTATACATACAATGATGTATGATCTGGCTTCAACCGTAATGGGTCGTCATGGGTCGTCGTATGATCCGCGAGGAATGAAATAAATAACTTTCGATTAGGACGTCACGTTTGTCCACCGTGTGTTATTATTAACACGGTATTTCTCTCCTTCAAACCATCTACTAGTTAAAGAAATTCATTGGCTGCTTAACCCAACCAAATTACAAGTAGTTTTTTTCAGAACACAGATAGGAACACAACTCCGATCATCTTTCAACAATAGAGAAGAGCACACATGATTTTCATTGTCCCCAATTATACTGCCTTCAAAGCAAAACCCAAAATCTGGGCTTCTTTCGTTTGACGAGAAGCTTCTCGTATAATCATCGATTCCGGTTTACAATACATAATCCCAAATGCAAACGTTTCTTGAGCTCATAATAGTTTCGAATTTATAAATATTTCTTTAAAAAAAATAAATGAAAGATTATACTTTTACATCACCATACCTGTTTCTTCAGATCAATTGCAGATGATCGTTAGAAGTTCTTTATAGAGCTTCTAGCTTCCTTCGTTTTCCCTTTTCAACGGATCGGAGCTCACAACAGGAAGGTTCCTCCGGTACTGGGGGGAAGTCAGCCTTCTCTCTAGCGGAGTTTTTCTCTTGCTCACAACAA
Organism: Begonia masoniana; assembly: GCA_022432975.1. NCBI lineage: Eukaryota > Viridiplantae > Streptophyta > Magnoliopsida > Cucurbitales > Begoniaceae > Begonia > Begonia masoniana. The sequence goes on from CM039505.1 coordinate 49,313,275, forward strand.
ATCTATTCACCCCTTTACGCATTGGCATTATCGAGGGGAAATCCTCGTCTGGAATCTGACTCAGCTCGGAGATGTCTTTAATCTGAGCAACTCGACGGAACCACCTCTCCGCTTTTGCTTCCTCCGACATGTCAAGTGGGTCAGGTTCCTTCACGGCTGATCCCTCCAAGCTTTTGCCACTCCATTGCTCTCTAATTTCAGGAACCCCAGGTGGTGGCGATTTGCTGCTGGAAAAACTCGATCTCTGGCATTTCTTCGGGTTGAATTTTATTTTTCGAAATCATCCTCTCTCCTAGACTGAGGATTAAGCAAAGTTTGACCTACCTCGTTCTGACTCCAGTTCTTCTGATTATCGATCAGGTTGAACATTCTCTCCAGCATTTATTGCCTGATCTTGGGTCTTCTCTGGTTCATCAGAAGTTGAAATTTCTTGAGAAGGTTTATCCTTCTTTGCAAAGTAGTCAGGTGGGAAGGGGACAAATGGAACGAAGTTACTGGTATTTCCAGCTTGCTCCATGGCTGCTCTTCTCTTGTATGCCGGAGAAGTTAAAGAGCGATCTTTCTTTTTGCTAACCACGAATCTGTTCTCTCCCTTCAGCATCGGCATGATCTCTGGGAAGTCATTGTCTGAGATTGCATTAGCAAGATCTGTTTCATTATGCAACTCTGCAACTCTTTTAAACCATCTCTCTGACTTTTCATCTTCTTCTGTTGCTTTGTTGATGGTCTCGCCCTCGCTTCGTGAATTCTCCTGAGGCCAAAAACTTTCAGTTTCAGTAGATTTGTCAGCTTGAGGATGGTCCCTTGCAGACAGCTCAATCTCTGCAGTTGAGCTATTTGGTTTCTTCGCAAACATATCAGGAGGTAGTGGCACAAACGGAACATAGTTGGAATTGGTTCCTTTTGACTGTTCCTGTGAGGCTGAATTTGAGCTGTGCCTTCCGATATTTGGTAAAGATCGCGACTTACCAAGAATTTCATCCAATTTTACACTTATTGTTGTGTCGAGTGAATTACTTGCGCCGTCAGGTTGATCATTGTTATTCTCCGAAAAGCCATTGTTACCCATGTTTTGTCGAAACTCAGGGTTAGCTGACGTCTTCTCTAGTGGCGTCTTCTTCGTGCTTACTACGAATCTGTTAACTCCTTTCCTTAAAGGCATTATTTCAGGAAAATCCTCATCTGCCATTGCTTTATTCATGTCAGAAGAACTATCCATCTGAGAAATTTTGCTAAACCACCTTTGGGCCTTCTCTTCATTAGCAGCTAATCTCTCATCTACATTAGCATTATTTCCTCCATATCCAATTCCAGAAATGGGATTTTTGCGATCAACTGAAATTTCCCCTGGCCTTTTGCAGTCACATCTTAGGCATACCATGTTCCTTCCGTAGTTATAAAAATCACATCTGGCAAAATTAATACGAACAAAATTTTGAAAAAGTTATGTTAATGTGACAAAAAAGAGCTTATTACTAAGTTAAAATAGAGTAGAGAAATAATTCTCACTGAGGACATTCCCACTCCCCACCAGTCAACTGCCTCTTTGGCCTTGCCTCCTCGCATTCAAGGCACTTGACATTTCTAGCAAAGTTCATAAAACTACACCTGCTCACCAAAATTTTAAAAAACAGAGATTAAACAAAAGGAATTGATTGAAAATGCTCGTGGAATTTAAAAGTAAAGGGGAACACCACTCAGAAACTTGGTTTCCATACAAGAAATAAACAACATATTAAAAAAAAAAACACAAGTACATAAGAAAGCTTACCTAGTGCAAATCCAATCACCTCTTTTCATTTCCACTTTTTGCCCAAGAGGATTTGCAGTTTGTCCATATCTGTAAGGGAATTGATTCACTGACCCTGTTAAATTTGAATCGGGAGCACTAAAACCAAGCTTTGAAAGTTCACACAATAGCTTCCGGGCAGATGATTCAACAATATCCCCCTTGTACAGGTTGTTCTCAGAAGATTTATTTGTACCGGCAACATAACTCAATATATATCTCATTAGATCAATTGTCTGCGCTTTGTCAGCATCTAAATCCTACAGATGGAAGAGGCAGCGTAATAAGATTACTATCATATCAGTTGCACAAATTGAACCACCTAGAGGTAATAACTACAAAGTGAGGTAAACTAAGAAGAAAATATGAATAAATTACTATACGTTTATTACTTTTAAAACATAATTACTGACAAAAAGAATGCATTAGAAAAATGTAATTATGATTGGTCAATGTTGTTTTTAAAACAGAATTGATTATGTAATGAAAAAGAAAATGACACAAAAACCCCAACTGAACACACAGCGACTTAAAATGCCTATGATCCACTCTCACCGGCTCACACACGCATTTAGACAGTTGTGAGAAATAGAATATCTCACGGTCTCCTCATACCATGATTTCCTATTTGCACTAAAAAAATGTGACTATCCTGTTTTTCATCTTGAAAAAAGGTCTTGCTCCTACAAACAAAGGAAGGATAGGCGTATTCAGGCATTCCTACCATTTTATTGTTTTATGCATACAAAGTACGGATAAGATTTTATACTGAGATACACAAACATCTCTTTTGTTTTTACACCTCCATGGTCAAGTGTTTCGTACGAAAAAAAAAGCGGTAAACTTCCCAATAGATTCCCAGTTCAATGTAAGTGTTTTCCATCAGAAAATGTTTCATTTAGTCATATGTGAAAGAAAAATTATATTTCAAGCATAATTTTTTTTCTGTTCTGCGAATTGGAGTAGCAGTCCTAAATAAAATTGAGCTACTATAATATCACCGTAAACAGACTTGAACACAGCTAATTTTCAAAAAGCACCAAACTTGAACGCAGCAAAGTTTGAGAAAGCTCAGCTGAGTTTTTTTTTTTTTTTTTTTTTTTTTGTTGACATGTAAAAAATAAGCATCATTAGGAAATGGATATTGAGGTCTGAAATAAATTTCACACATTTCCTTTCAATTATTTTTTTCTAGTTACATTCTTACTTTTCATTGACTCATCTCTTGCTTATAATTGACTTTCTAACAGAGTCTACCTCCTTCATTCTAGTCTTATTTAAGGCTTCAGAATCTGTCTTCTCTAATCAAATACTAAATCCTTGAGCTAGGTAGCATGAAATTTTCTACACATTATGGTAGCGAGCAGGTAGTTGTATCCAACTTGTCTCTGATATATGTAAACTAGTGACCAAAAAGTTTACAAGTTCGAACTGGCAATACAAATTTCATTTCTTATTCATCTTTTCATGACTAGCATCTTAGCATCTGATTCTCACATAACATGAAGCATTGTAGCAAAAAAAAGCCTTTAGTAAATTTGCATGCTACAATACTTTTCAATCATAAAAGCTGAAAAATAGTTCACATGGCTCTCCTTTCAAACTTATGAAAAATCATGTATCTGCTCTTAGAATTGATTCCAAATGACCCTACGGAAAGTTATCAAGCACATATTGTCTAAAGAAAAGAAAAAGGACAATAAAAAGAAATATCAGAAGTTGGAGTCACAATAATCAACTATACTTCACATGGAAAATTTTAACAGTACAAAGTATTCATGATACCAGTCTACGCGAAAATAAAAACTACGTTGGTACTTTAAACACTCACAGTTCCCCCGCTGTTTATGAACAATTGCATCTTCCTCACTGAGCTATCAGCATTTTTGAACAGAAATGGATTCCCGCTTTCAACCAAGACCTCAATATCTCTCTTACGAAGCAACCTGTATCCAACAAACAAATTTGTAACCAACACACAGTCCCGTTAACAAAGCCACCTCTGGTTAAAAAAAGAGCCGAAAACAGAAACAAAGATTACAAAAACAAACCTCAGTAAATTTGGCCGCTCCCGAGCAAACGCCAAGCACGCATATGAGGAACGCACGAACTCGTATTGCAATTCGCTCGCCGGTAACTCATCCTCAACGTAGCCATTTGATGCTCGATGAAAGTAACCAGAGGCGGAAAGATTCTCAACGAAGGTCGACCATTCAGGCCACAGATGCGGAGACGAAGAAGGAGAGTGATTGTCGAAGGCAGGGCCTTCAATACCAAGGTCATCGCCCAGAGAGGAGGTCTGACTGTGAAACTGTTGGGAGGCACCGATTGGGGAAAGTGAAGAGGAGGAAGTAGAGATGCAGAGGCAGTAATGGCGATTGAAATTAGAAGAGGAAGAGAGAGAAATAGAGGTTAACTGCTGAGGAGGGAGTTTGCGGAGGTTTTGGCCGCGACGGCGAGTAATCTGAAGAAGTGATTGAGAGCGATGGTGAAGGCGAAGGGGAAAAGGTGCACAGAGTTGGAAAAAGAACCTTGAAGCTCCGACCATTTTAATGGCGGATGTAGAACCACCAGTTGAACCCTACCGCCTCCGCTCGATGCTATGGATTCAGGATTGCAGTGCTGGGAGATTCAACGAGTTTTATAATTGCTTAATCCGAATTAATTGAAATCACTAATAAAATTTTAAATAATTTAATCTTTGATAAAATATAATTTAGACTCTACCATTTGAATTCATTGATAAATTAAACCTACTTCATTTCAACTGTCATCAATTTGGATACTTACGAAAATATATCTGTTAATTTCAGCACGTATAGATAACGTTTTCTGCGTCAATTTCAAATTTTATGTATCTTTTCTCAGGTGATTCAAGCTCGGTTAAAAGATTGATAGAGTTTAAAATCATTAAAAATGTTAAAATCGAATAACATATAAGTAAACACGACATGGTCCAAATTGTTTACAATTAAAAAGTGGATGTTCTGTTTGTCAGAAAATAATTTAAGGTTTAATACGTAAATGGTATCAAACGGTACAATGTATGAATTTCACTATATATTAGCAAATCGACTCATATCATAGTAAAAGTTTTAAATTTGTCACAGGTTAAGTACGAGACATTTTAATTGTTGGGTATGGTATACTCTCTCACATGGTATGAACATTTTTTTATTTTAATAATTTGGTCTTTCACCTTATACATATGAGCAAATCGATTCCAAACCCTAAGTTTATGAGTTATATCGTTCTTTACTCTAAAAATAACAGATGTAATAATAATTTTCTTTTCGAAAAACTACCGCACATTTGCAAAATTTGTTGCACTTTTCTTAAGTTGCTAATACTAAAATCATAACCTTAATTTCAAAATCATTTGATTTCACTGAATTAACTTTATAAAACAATGGCTTGGCTTATGAGTTTAAATCATATCATCTTATGTATTTTAAGTCTTGATAATATAATCTATGTTGCTTTACATAATTGAAGACAAGACATTCTAAGGATATCAAAAACAATTGTGTGATACCTAGGTAACACAATAATTAATTAATTATATCACACCACGCACAACATTTTGAGTAGAATGGATGTTTATAACCCAATACACTTTAGAGCATTCTATGAAAAAGGAAAAAAAGAAGACAAAAAAAAATTCTCAAAATAAAAACAATCTTGTTTTTCCAACCATGTCAAAAAACCAAATCAAATTGGCTTGAGCCCTTCTATTTGATTTTGCTAGATTGATTTATTATGGTTCTTAACACATCTAAATAAGACTAGTCATGGAGTACAACACCAAAAATTTCTATATCTACACATGTTGTGAAAAATATTTCGCAAGTGTACGAGTTGCAATAAGTAATAAAGTGATAAATAGAGTGTCGAACCCACGAGGACTTTTTAATTGATGATCAACAAAATAAATAAAATAAAATAAAATAAAATAAAATAAAATAAAATAAAATAAAATAAAATAAAATAAAATAAAATAAAATAAAATAAAATAAAATAAAATAAAATAAAATAAAATAAAATAAAATAAAATAAAATAAAATAAAATAAAATAAAATAAAATAAAATAAAATAAAATAAAATAAAATAAAATAAAATAAAATAAAATAAAATAAAATAAAATAAAATAAAATAAAATAAAATAAAATAAAATAAAATAAAATAAAATAAAATAAAATAAAATAAAATAAAATAAAATAAAATAAAATAAAATAAAATAAAATAAAATAAAATAAAATAAAATAAAATAAAATAAAATAAAATAAAATAAAATAAAATAAAATAAAATAAAATAAAATAAAATAAAATAAAATAAAATAAAATAAAATAAAATAAAATAAAATAAAATAAAATAAAATAAAATAAAATAAAATAAAATAAAATAAAATAAAATAAAATAAAATAAAATAAATAACGATATTTTAGTGATTTGGACCTTCAAATAAAATAAGAGTAACTAATTAAATAACAGAAAATTAAATGAGTTTTAAAATATAATGAAAAAGTTCTAGGGTTTTTGATTTCACTTAAATTAATCATATTTAGTATTCCTAATCCAAATCATTAATTTTTATTTCTATGTCTTGATAGCAATTTCACAAAATTATTTATCAATCTCTCTCAGGCAATGATAAACTTATTTAACTAATAAATTATTACCTCTCGGTTTCTAATCCTGAAAATTAATTGAATACATTAAAAACAAAAAATTATATACCCACCTAAAAGCATTAGCTATCTTAGCTAACATCATTTTCATGGTAAATTATTCAGTGCACAATTATTTATTACCTCTCGGTCTCAAAACAATCTAACAAACATGCTTTTGGTGATCAAACAATCGCAAGCATTAAGAATAGAATAAATTACTCAACACAATCATGAAACAGAAAATCAATAACTTGAATTAAAGAAAAAACTAAATATTCATAGTCAATAAAAATTAGTTCATACTAAAATAAAAAAATAAAATAAAATGTTCATAGTTCAGAAGAAAATTAGTTCATACTAGAATAAAAAAAACAATAAAAATAATTAAGCTGTTCATAGTTCAGAAGAGAAAGAGAAAGAAAAACTATGTTGAAATCCAGTTCCCGAAGCTCTCGATCCGTTCCGGTCTCTGTCTCCCTAGGGCTGCTTCTCCTTTCTTTGCCTCCTCTTCCTTGATAGTCTCTCTCTTCCCGTCTGAATCTGCTTCTGTTTTTTGAATGGCTCTTCTAATAATTATTTAACTTAATTCTTAATTAATCTGAAGCCCACAATCATCTTCAATGGCTGAGATCAAAAACAGATTACTCGATTAATTTACATAGCCGATCGATCGTCTAAAATGGCCAATCGATCGGCTATACCTCTACTTCTTTATCAGTAAAATCTTCAACAATCGATTGCCTAAGATTGCCTATCGATCGACTATGCTTTTTGCTTTGCGTAAAACACTGCTTCAGTCGATCGATCGCTAATATAGCCAATTGATCGGCTACTCCTTTGCTGGTCATTAAATTCTTCATCAACCGATAGATCGCCATAATGGCCGATCGATCGACGATACCTCTGTTCACCACGATATTTTTATTTCTTTATTTTTCTTCATTATGCATTGGATTTATTCTTTCTTGAAGCTTAATCTGTTAGATTTAATCTTATCTGCACACTTACACCAAAACGTTAAATTCATTCAAATACTTGAGAAAAACTTATTAAATCAAGATTAAAGAGTCCGAATAAGTATGTAAAATACACACTTTGACAAGAAGTTAGCAATCAATAGGAGTTTGTACTATACGTATAAGTAATATAAAAGAGGGTAAAGTACACGTTGGACCCTCAATTTGAGGTGATCATTTCAATTTAAATCTTAAATATTTTTTTAAATAAAATGGAACTGAAACTCTCTAAAAAAAACCCGTTAAATGAAGATGTGATTAACACATTAGCACTAAAAATTATATTTTATTCCACCTCTTATTATCTCTCTCTCTGTTTGTAATTAATAGTAACTTGTAATATAGTTCGATGTAATTTAAAATATAAACACGTACACACAAAATTTAAAGTTTAAGTTTCATGAAACACTATCTAGATTGGAATGGAAACTAAGCTACATCTATTAAAGTAAGGAAAAAAAAATGATTTAGACTGGAATACAATCAACAGCATATGAAAAGTTAGGGGTGGGCAAATCTTCCCAAACCCACAGATAGCCCGACCCACGTGGTTCGATCCGGCTTGAGGTGCTTTTGCGAATGTTAGAAACTGACCACAATTCAAGGACTCCCAAAAAAAAGAGTCATGGTTCAGTTCATGATTTTGGAGGTAAAAAACCGACCATACTAACCAAATCGTGGGTCAATCTGGTTAAATTTGATTCAATTCTGTTAATATTTATGTGTCGGCACATGTTTTTGGCAAATATCTTTCTTATTGTGATTCTCAGGATTCATATCATGAGATCCTTACGATATAAGTAACTATATTAAACAAAGATTATATTCTTAGAGTGTTTGGATTCGGTCTAATTGTTTATGAGATTCATTTCTAAAATATTATGTGCAATGTCACACGTGCAAAACAGGAAAGTTATGTTTCATTTATTCATGTAAATATGTTTTAAATATGGTATTTGAATTACTCATCTGAGATGAAAAATTGCAAATCATATATTCCATTAGAAGGGTGCGGAACAAATATTGTCTCTCGGAATTTTTCTTGTGTATGCCGCAGTTCTTCACTTAGTCATTCGATCGTTGATTGAATGTATTCACACTCTATTTGTGAACTGATCTGATTATCTTCATAGTGTGTTGGTTTGATGCATCCTTAGACAACGCTGAGTGTCATCGACGGTGTCCCAGGTACGATTCTGTTTCTTTCATTGAAACTCAGTCTCGGGAGGAGATTGCTTGGAACTCGTTAAGAGTTCTGATTTTGCCATACACGGTGTGATGACCCGAATGGTCACGTATGAGGAGGAACCACCCAGTGCTCCGCGAATCTCGAGTGGGATTTGGGCCGGAGGGTGACGTGCTGGGTTAAAACTCCGCGGATCCCGGGTTGGACTTGGGCCGGATGGTTCGGTCGTAGAAAGGGGGGTCATCACAATCCCACATCGCTTGGGGAAGTATGTGGAAATGAAACATATGTAAATACACCATCCCAAGATAGTCAAACAAAGCCGTTAGGGGAGGAGATTGCTTGGAACTCGTTAAGAGTTCTGATTTTGCCATACACGGTGTGATGACCCGAATGGTCACGTATGAGGAGGAACCATCCAGTGCTTTGCGAATCTCGAGTGGGACTTGGGCCGGATGGTTCGGTCGTAGAAAGGGAGGTCATCACAATCTCATATCGCTTGGGGAAGTATGTGGAAATGAAACATATGTAAATAGACCCTCTCAAGATAGTAAGACGTGTTTTGGAGGACAATTGGCAATGGATCCCATAAGAACTCCGAAGTTAAAAGTGCTTCAGTGAGAGTAGTACCAGGTTGGGTGACCGACTGGGAAGTCCTCGCCAAACAAAGCCGTTAGGGGAGGAGATTGCTTGGAACTCGTTAAGAGTTCTGATTTTGCCATACACGGTGTGATGACCCGAATGGTCACGTATGAGGAGGAACCATCCAGTGCTTTGCGAATCTCGAGTGGGACTTGGGCCGGATGGTTCGGTACCATCCCAAGATAGTAAGACGGTTTAGAGCACAATTGGCAATGGATCCCATAAGAACTCCGAAGTTAAAAGTGCTTCGGTGAGAGTAGTACCAGGTTGGGTGACCGACTGGGAAGTCATCGCCAAACAAAGCCGTTAGGGGAGGATATTGGGCTACGACCCAATCCTTATAGCGGACAATATCTTACTGGGAAAAGGGGTCGTTACAAATGGTATCAGAGCCTGTACCCAATCGGAAATGTGGCCAACAGGGACGTTGGGCCCCCGAGGGGGGTGATTGTGATGGCCCGAATGGTCACGTATGAGGAGGAACCATCCAGTGCTTTGCGAATCTCGAGTGGGACTTAGGCCGAAGGGTGACATGCTGGGTTAAAACTCCGGGGATCCCTGGTTGGACTTGGGCCAGAGGGTTCGGTCGTAGAAAGGGGGGTCGTCACAATCCCACATCACTTGGGGAAGTATGTGGAAATGAAATATATGTAAAGAGACCCTCCCAAGATAGTAAGACGCATTTTGGAGCACAATTGACAACCGATCCCATAAGAACTCCGAAGTTAAAAGTGCTTCGGTGAGAGTAGTACCAGGTTGGGTGACCGACTGGGAAGTCCTCGCCAAACAAAGCCGTGAGGGGAAGATATTGGGCTGCGACTCAATCCCTAGAGCGGACAATATCTTACTGAGAAAATGGGTCGTTACACACGGATTCCGGGAGGAGTCATCAATGACAAATGGGAGCTTGTCATCTTTAAATTCCGGGAAGAGTCGTCATCAACAAGGGGATCTTGTTGCATTCTGATTCCAGGAGGAATCGATTATAAGTCGAGGGAAGCTCACAAAAATAGATTCATTGAGGAAGTTAGTGAGAGGTGGCGACAAAAATAAGAGAGAGTCTTTATTTGTATAAATCCGATTGTCTTGTAACTTTGAGAACTCGTGAATTGTTTTTTAATTCTGAGCGTGGCCTTGTAGACGTAGGCAATTGTCGAGCTGCGTTACCAACCTCCTGTCTCATTATTTTATGCACTTTATTGTCTATTATCACGATAATTAATTGGTGTCTCACAGAGTGTTACACTTGAGTATCAAGTAACTAACCTTGATCTTTCAAACTCGATCCAAATCCCAAATTACTCAGGTCAAAACTTGAATTACCCTACTCAACCCACTATATCTACCTCAATTACTTGGTCCAAAACTTGAATTTCCTTTTTTGATTTTTTTTTCTTTTTCTCCATTTATATTTTATTTACTTATTTATTATAAAAATATTGGAATTGATCCGAGACTAAATTGAGACTGAACCGTGTAACGCGATTCCAGTTCCAATTCCAATATAATGAAACCGCGCGCCACGATTCAGTCTGAGTTCGAGGGCGAAATTACATTGAACAAACATGTGACCAACCTCTAGGAAAATGATGCTAACAAAATTATTGACCTCTAAATTGACACGTTTTTTTGAAGGTCACTTAGTTAATGTGAATTTAATAAAGTGTCTTTTAACATTATTCTTAAATAATTTTTAATCACGATGAAATTATAAAATCCAAGACAAGCATGCAAATAAAATCCAAAGTGACAAAGTGAAATTTCAAATTGGTGATTTCAACAAAGGCTGCGTCAAATCTATCTTTATAAAACTTTATGGGTCTTTTCTCTTTTAAAGATTGGAAAAATTAAATTTCTACTCTTTAGTTTACTACTAGACTTTTGACTTACAACGTCTTGTGGGACTAAGTTTACAAATTAGTTCCAAAAAAAAAAAAAAAAAACAGTTAAAAACTAACTTGTCTTCGGCCATACTTTTATAGACTAATCATTTATTTCAATTATCAATACTATGATTTGGAAATGAATGTAATTTTTTAGGTAGATTAAAAATTTGAAAATATAAATAATTTTTTTAATTAATAATTTATTTTAATGCATGGAAGACAAAAATAAAAGTGAGGTTTACTTTGTGGGCAAGGAATAGGATCCTATCCTTAGCCATTCTCTCCTTGTCAAAATCTTGTCCATTAATCTCAACCTTTCATGTAATTTTTTTCTTCTAATCCAACGGTCTCTAAACATTTCTTTCTCATTAATAAATCTTTATTTTATTTTTCTTAATTTCTTATTATTTTTTTCTATTTGGTTCATTTTAACCTAAAAGAAAAGTCAAAACCCTAACAAAAGATTACATTTCTCCTCTTTTTCCTTCGAGGCCTCGTTTTCTAAGGTAGTATTAATTTATTTTCGACAAATATATAATATATTAAGATTTCACCGTTCATTGTTCTAAATTGCATTGTTCGATAAAAATATATAAGTTATTTTAGGGGAATAATTGAACAAGATTTGATGAAAGATAATGGGTGTGAGTTGAAGAAAGAAGTGATTAAGGATAAAAATAAATGAAAAGTCATTAGGAATGAGAAGAATCGAGTGAATATGAAAGAAAAAAAAAGGGTGGAATTAAGAAAGAAAATAATGATTTATTAATGAAACATAAAAAAAAATTAAATAATTTAGACTATTAACTTATAAAAAAAATTAAATGAAAAATTGAACTTTAATATTTATTAAAATTACTTTTTTTTTTATCACTCCTATCAACTCATTGCAATCGTTTTTTTATTATTATTATTATATTTTTGCTTTTGAAAAGTAATTTGATTTCTTGACTATTTGAGGATTGAAAAGATCACTTTTTAAATTCTAATAAAATTGTAAATTAAAAAGATTATGATTATTTCTTAAAATTCTATAATTATAAAAACAACCTCTAACCATGACATGCTCACTTAAAACCCTCTTAATGAAATTAAATTTATTGGTTGTCTTATAGTTAATCAAAGGAGGCCTATTTAATCCTAAAATATGAACACCAATGCTACCTGAATTTCAACTTTAGTCAGTATTTTTTTTACACAATAAGAATAAGAAGACGAAGATGAAAACCAGAGAAAAAAAAAATATTGGTCGATCAGAAAGAAATAAAATAAATTTATATAATCAATATCTGGATGAATTACATAGAAATAAATATTTGATTGTCGGTCTGCAGTAAAAAAACATCTCATATATTATGCAGTTAAATTAATAGTTTGTACGACGATAATAGTCGGATTAATTTTAAGGTCTATTCGTAACATTTAGTGCACTTAGTGTAACTTGTGTTATACAAAAAGTATGATTATTTTTCTAAATTTCATGATTATAAAAATATCAAGTAAAATGTTGATATTATTAATATTTATTTATTTATTTTTTATAATTCAGTTATTTCAAGGAAAAAGCGTTTAGCATGCAACTTTAATGATTGGGGTCCACGTGGAAAATCTACAGACTGCCTTTTAACTGACCCCACTGAGAGTAAGGGGCCCAACTAATGAGACACGAAAAGGACGACTCCACCACAGCCATACACGTGTACGTCTCAGATACACCCGCACGGGTAACCGACAACACAAAACCAGCTTAAAAAAATAACGAAACAAAGAAAGAAAGGGAAAAGCCGGGAAAACAGATTTTCCCGAGAAACAAACAAAACCCAAACTGCATGATCAGAAGAAAGGAGAAGAAGAGAAAAAAGGGTTTATCTGAGAGAGAAGAAGACGTTAAAGCTGAGTTTAGTTGTTGAAACCGAAGCCATAACTCTCTGATCTTATGCGTAACGCTTCCCAGTGGAAATGATTTTCTTCTCTCTCTTCTGCCATTGTTGATCAGCGCACGTCTGCATGGTGAGCTAGAGATATGATTCGGAGCTGAGAAAACGGGGGTTTCAAATGGGAAGTCAGAAGGGGAAGGTTTGAAAAAGCATAATGTTCTGGCAAACGGACAAACGCAGTCTGGTTTGAAAGGCCAGAGAAAGTGCGAGAAAGCTACACGAAAGGCTTTTAACAGACCATTGCCAAACACCATCCTCTTTCTCTCTCCTTTTCTTTTTCCCTTTTTGTTTATTACCAGAATCCCATGACCCACACGAGCGGTCCTCGATTTGCATGTTCGTGTTGGACAGAAAGCAGATACTTGCATTGGGGGAATGTAGAGAGAGAAGTAGAGGAGTAGAGGAGAGAGAGAGCCCACTGTCTTATAACAGTCACAATCATGAAACGATTATGGTGGATTACAGAGAGAGAGCGAGGGGTTTTCATTGCTTGGCTTGTATGAGTAGAGAGAGAGAGAGAGAGAGAGATGAGAGGGAATAGTAACTGTATTTAGATGTTCTCTCTATGGTTCATAGTAGAGAATCATCAAGAAAAAGAAATTCAATTTTCAGCTTCATGTTTTAAGGCATATCCATTTGGGTTTTTGTTTTGAATTTGCTTTCTCTCTCTCTCTCTCTCTACCCTTTTACTCTTCTTTTCTGTTCATCTGCCCTTGTTTTTACTTTCAGACATGAGTTTACAGAGCTTGAGCTGTAAAGGCAATGGCTACTATTCAAACTTTATCCCCCCTTCTCCACGTTCTTCTCCGTTTCTCCCTGCAAACCCTTTTTCGAATATCAAATCAGGAAATCACGAACTGGGGTTTGAGCATCTGAGACCACCACTAGAGCAGAGCCAGAAAGCTTGGCGCTTTCAACAATGGCCGAATACAAGAATCAGAAAAGGCGAAAATGGAAGCGACTCCTGTGCTGTGGCAGAGAAAAACGATAGAACGTTTCTCAAAATCTTGGGGGAAGGTGAAGAAGGAAAGAGCAACGGAGCTAGAAAAAACGAGCAATCTAAGATTTGCGCCAGAGGCCATTGGAGACCTTCAGAAGATGCTCAACTTAAACAGCTTGTTGCCACATACGGTCCACAGCACTGGAACTTGATTGCTAAACATCTTGAAGGCAGATCAGGTAAAGTTAATAAATCTGGATTTCATTTTTACTAATTATCTTTTATCTGTATCATTTTCATATTGTTTTATCGTGATTTTACACTGTAAGATGCTGAAATAATATATTATTTACACCAAAAAACAAATAAATATTGAAACTTTGCTGGAAAATGTAAATGTAGTAGTATAACTCCTATGATTATTTTATCCTCATCGTCGATTTTTATTTTTCTGTGTAATTAAGGGAAAAGTTGCAGGCTGAGATGGTTTAATCAGCTAGATCCAAGGATAAACAGGAGGGCATTCACAGAAGAAGAAGAAGAAAGGCTGCTAGCAGCTCATAAACTGTATGGAAACAAATGGGCAATTATTGCGAGGATTTTTCCAGGAAGAACTGATAATGCAGTGAAGAACCATTGGCATGTTATAATGGCCAGAAAGCAAAGAGAAAAGTCCAATCTTTACGGAAGAAGAAACCCATCTTCTTCTTCTTCTTCTCACATTCTTCCCAAAGTGTTCAGCCTGAATATGCAGAGAGTTTCGAGCCCCATTGATGATCAATCTTCTTCTTCTTGCACTGACCTTCCTCTCGCTACCTCCATTGCCGGCCATTCCTCCTGGCTTTTTCCTTCCTTTCCTCCAATGGGTAAGACCCTTAGATTAAACTAATCTGTCAAATTTTCTGGTAAAAAATAATTATAAAAGCTTTAAATCTCGAAATATCCGTAATTTATGGAAGAAATCTGAGTTGATTACGTTTATATTCTTACTGAGTTTCCATGGAGAGTTTACAGTACTGGGAAATGCAGTGAGAAAGGGTATGGCGATGGCTTCTGCTAAACCAGTTAACGCAGATTCAAACTCGGAAATCTCAGCCGGAGACTCAGTTGGAACCGGAACCACCGCCAATGTTTCAGTGCCAGCCGGGAAATCTGTAGAGATGTTAAAGATCAACATGCCCTTCATCGATTTTCTTGGAGTTGGAGCTTCTTCAACTTAAAAAAAAAAAATGTTTTTTTTTTTAAATTATATCTTTTACAGAAAAGAGAGAATACTAGTTCTCTGCACAGACAGTTCCGTTATTAGGAAAAAGATGAAGTTAGAGAGAAAGTGACAATGGTTCATGTAATTCTGAGTAACTTCGAGGGTATTTTTGTCCGATGTGAAGCAAAAACTACCAAAGTTGCTTTCCTTTCTTTGAACTAGAACTGACCTAAACAAAGAAAAAGACAACAATGCCCAACTTAGGACTGATTAATCATTGTTCTGTTTCTTTAATAATCTTATGTAGATGTGACGTTGAAATAATCGGTCGTGACAAATTTTATTATTGCTCAAAAAATTAAATATTCGATATGTCATGATACTTAAAAGTAACGTATGAAAATTATTTTAATTATTAAGGATTATATTTTATCCAAAATCAAGTGAAAATAATTTAGATGAAACAAGGTATAAAAAATAAAATAAATAATTTAATGATTTATTTTGAAAAATGACGTAAATTAATTGACATAATCAAACAATAGATTTCACAATTTTTCATTTTTTTTTCTCAAACCTAAAAAAATAAAAATTTGAATATCAACATTATTAAATGTTTGTAGAAAAGAGATCAATTCGAAAATTGAACTATGAGATATTTTTCAATTTAATTACTGAATAATTTTTTTTTCGTCAATTTAAACATCAAACTATACACTGTTAGTAAATGAAACTAGTCTGTTAAATGAACGTTAAAACCTAAAAGACAAAAAAATAAATTGAGGAGAAAAAATAAGCTACATATCAAAGAAATAACTCATTTTCTCAAAGACGCCCCCATTGAAAGGCCTTCTTTTCTTCCCTTATGCTTTGATTAATCAACAAATTGAAGCAAAAGGCGAATTTTTCTTGGAAAAGCTTAGTAGGTGTTTGCAAACGTTTTTCTTCATGGTCGCCATGGTGGTTTCACTGCTTGTCTTGTCGTTGCCTGTACTGGTTGCAATAGGGGACGTTATAGTGCCTTGTGTTCTAATCTCAAGCTTTACATGCCTTAGGTGCTATAGTTTCAAGGAGCATTTGCATCGATGTGCTTTCAAGAGCTTGGTGGTAAAGTGTAATATACCAATATTTTAATCCCAAATTAAGGAAACAAATCGAACCCTAAATTGTAATTCTCTCCAAATTAGTGAAACCAAACCATAAATTGTATTCAATAAGTAAATCCCTCAATTTTAGTCAAAACAAACCCTAATTTCAGAAGTTATTTTTGGATTTCTAATACAAAATCAGAAAATAATTTCCAAACTTCAATATACAAACGTTAAGGAAATAATCAGAGGAAATTCCTTCCTAACTATTTGATGAATCTGATTAAATTGGAAGGCCAAATTCGTAACATTATCTAAGGAAAGAATTGAAATTCCTCTCCCTTACAAATCACGTCGATCTGTGAAAAGAAAATCACACCAATGTTCTCTCCTAATTTCTGGAAAATAGAGAAGAATCACAGAGGAACCAAAGGAAAACTTTTACCTCGCCAGAGAATACCCCACTTTGCTAAATCGTCGAACCCAACCTCCGACCACCGCAACTTACTCAGACTTGGCCGAAATCCTCTGAGGAAGCTGCTGCCCTGCTCTGAACGCCGAACATTCCTCCGGCGATAATCTCTCCCTCGGTCGAGCGATTTCTCCGATAGAAACCCTTCTCTCGGCTGAGCTTTGTTTTCTGTTGCGAACCACGATCGAGCGCGCGAATCTCCCCTAAAGGCAAGAAGAAGCGTGAACAAAGGAGACGAAAAAACAGAGAATTGGTTTTAGACTTTTATTCTGAACCGAACCAAACATCAAGTTCAGAACCAAACAATCAGCGGACCAAACTGGGTTTCTGTTAAAAGCTCAACCTGAACCGGCCTAGTTGACCAATCAGCCCAAAATTTAAAATTGGTTCAACCGAATATTTTTGGATCGTTAAGGACGCCAAAAATCAATCCGAAAATCCAATGCTTGGATTTTTAATGGAAGATTATTACAACGCTCAGGGAAACACCTAAAACTATATTATCCATCTCTCTCGAAATCTAGGTAAGTGAAAGTATCACGTTTTTCAACGTTTTGGCTTTGGCCCTACATCACAAAATCTATATTATTTTATTACAGTTTTATTTTATATTTCTGATATTTGTGCACGCATTTAGACATTGGCGTAGAATTGTTTTTGTGACGACCCCAACCCGATCAGGGCCGCCACGGACTAGCCGTGACATAACCATTACCTAAGCCCTCGTGTTTTCTCATAAACTTTTTCATTTTTTTACTTAACACTTTAACAGAAAACTAACTTAGACAATTGACCCACCTCTAACGACCTTTAGGGTCTAACTTTGACTTAAACATTTGACTTAAACATTTTGAGCGTCAAACATTTTGACTTTTAAAACATTTGGAACTAGACTAAAATCATTACTAACTTAAAACAATTAACACTTAAAGTAAGATCAATTAAAACAAAACACTAATATAACCTATACTCAAGAAAACAAACTGCGTGGATCGCTCTAAAAATCGAGCGTATCCTTACCTGTTTTAAAAAGACCAAACAGTTCAAAATAACCAAACAGTTCCAGTATATTCTCTAAAATAAAGACTTTACATTCTAAACAATCTACTACCACTACCTTTACATCATTCTAACCAATCTAGTGCCACTACATATACATCAAAACTTGACTTTTCGTACATTTTTCTATCAAAACATATAATCTACATACTTAAACACTTTGATGCTTTCACAAATTAAACCTACACGTAGACCTACTAACCAACAAAACTAACTCACATCAGTCGACATACATCATTCAAGCCATCGGATCATCAAGCCAACACACACCCCGTCGCCACGAGCACCACCCATCGACCACCTTTTCCTTGTCATCACGAGGAACTCTCACCTTCACACCTGTCACCTACACCATACAACATAAACAGTAAGCCTAATGCTTAGTAAGGGGATGCACTATATGAATTTAAAACATTTTACTTAATATATGCAGTTACTACAGTTTCATCGTACATAATCGTTTCGTTTTGTTAACATTTTCTCATTTGTCTACGTAGTAGACCATTTCCTTGCCCCGTGAGAACACATAACTTGCCCCATGAGAACGTACAGTCAGAACCATGAGAACGTACAGTCAGAACCATGAGAACGTACAGTCAGAACCATGAGAACGTACAGTCAGAACCATGAGAACGTACAGTCAGAACCATGAGAACGTACAGTCAGAACCATGAGAACGTACAGTCAGAACCATGAGAACGTACAGTCAGAACCATGAGAACGTACAGTCAGAACCATGAGAACGTACAGTCAGAACCATGAGAACGTACAGTCAGAACCATGAGAACGTACAGTCAGAACCATGAGAACGTACAGTCAGAACCATGAGAACGTACAGTCAGAACCATGAGAACGTACAGTCAGAACCATGAGAACGTACAGTCAGAACCATGAGAACGTACAGTCAGAACCATGAGAACGTACAGTCAGAACCATGAGAACGTACAGTCAGAACCATGAGAACGTACAGTCAGAACCATGAGAACGTACAGTCAGAACCATGAGAACGTACAGTCAGAACCATGAGAACGTACAGTCAGAACCATGAGAACGTACAGTCAGAACCATGAGAACGTACAGTCAGAACCATGAGAACGTACAGTCAGAACCATGAGAACGTACAGTCAGAACCATGAGAACGTACAGTCAGAACCATGAGAACGTACAGTCAGAACCATGAGAACGTACAGTCAGAACCATGAGAACGTACAGTCAGAACCATGAGAACGTACAGTCAGAACCATGAGAACGTACAGTCAGAACCATGAGAACGTACAGTCAGAACCATGAGAACGTACAGTCAGAACCATGAGAACGTACAGTCAGAACCATGAGAACGTACAGTCAGAACCATGAGAACGTACAGTCAGAACCGTGAGAACATACATCATTCAAGCCATCGGATCATCAAGCCAACACACACCCCGTCGCCACGAGCACCACCCATCGACCACCTTTTCCTTGTCATCACGAGGAACTCTCACCTTCACACCTGTCACCTACACCATACAACATAAACAGTGAGAACATACATAACTTGCCCCGTGAGAACATACAGTCAGACCCGTGAGAAACATACAGTCAGAACCATGAGAACGTACAGTCAGAACCATGAGAACGTACAGTCAGAACCATGAGAAACGTACAGTCAGAACCATGAGAACATACAGTCAGAACCGTGAGAACATACATCATTCACTTGATCGTTCTTTACTTCAACGTTTCACATATCATCTTTAAATCATTATCGTTCAATTCATCGTAAAAACATGCTCGTAAATAGTTCGTATGCACATTTTATAAAACATGATGCATGAGGAGTTCATAGACATACATAGACATATCATCAACCAATTCACTACATACATGGACATATACTATTCTTAACGAACTTCACAAACAACTAACATTCTAAGCTACCCGACTCATTAATCCCCACAATCATAAAATCATCACCAAAACGGAAAAACCTAACGTTGACATGATGTAGGGCCTTAAGGGCCGGAAGCCTAACATCCACTTACCTGGCGTCCGTAGCTAGCCGAGTACCGTCCAAAAGTCGTCTCCACCTAAAGCATTTCATAGCACGTCATTAGTATTCATCCATTTCAAAACTAAACGAAATCCCGAGCTAAGACAATTTCTTCAAAAACTCTAACTCATTTCGTTCGGGCATAACTAAACTCTTATTCTCGTGAAAACATCTCAAATTACTATTTCTAGCCTAATCCAACTAAAACCTAATTAAATGGGCCACTAATTTGGGTTCGGTAAAAACCGACCTAAAACTTCGAACGCGCGTAACTTTCGCGTCGGTTATCGGAATCGAACGATTCCAGCGGCCACGTACTCCTCTAATAACCTATTTTAATCTGTCAAAAGGAATTTTAAAACAAATGACCGGAGCTAGGTCAATTTATCAAAAACCCGAAACTGCCCTTTACCCGGAAAATCCCCCTTTTTGATTTTTCATCAAATTCCATCAATTTCTTCACCAATCAATCACATATACACTCGATTAACAATATCTAATCAAAAATCGAAGCTACACTAAGCAAAACCCGAAATGCACAACACACCTCACGGTTTTCTCCCTGAAAACCGAGATACCATAGCCCACCGGCGAACACTCGCCTCACATCCCTAATTCCCCCACATTTCCGTCACAAATCGACCAAAGAAATGACCCAACTCGTGGACCACTCCACGGCCGAGCAACAGAGCGAAAAAACAGGGAGGAACTACCTGTTTCGGTCGGGTCTGGCGCGAAGAGAGCTGAACCGAGCTCTGGCTTCAGCTCGCCGGAGTTCGCTCGCCTGAACGGTGGTCGGAAACGCCAGGTCGCCGTCGAAGGGAGGCCGGCGCTCGCGCTCTTCCTTTCTCTCTTCGGCGTCGGGCTCGGCAGGGGAATGGCTTCCTCGTGAAGCCATTCCTTTGTTTTATAAAACTTATAAATAAAATTATAATTTTATTTACTTACCAAATTACTTAAATGCCCCTCCATCAATTTTATGCTTAACTCTTTAATTAGTCTATCAATTCGGTTTCTCTGCAATTTCTTTATTTCTCCAAATATTCCAATTTAATCTTAGAGTTCTAACAAAATTCACCGTTTCTAAAACGGACTTATTCTGCTATTTTTACGAATTAATATGCTAAAAGGGTAAAACGGGAACTTTAGCATTACTCTTTTCGATTTGGGTTTCTAAAATTCCACTTATTCCTCTAAAAATTCCCATAAATTTCTAGGGTTCTAAGGAAACATCCCTCTCAAGAAAATACTTTAATTTGCTATTTACGAAAAGAAATTAGAAAATCCTAAGATCCAAAAATCCGGGCGTTATAGTTTTAAAAAGATATAATTTGATAGGACATTTGTGTGTGTATGAAAAAGATGGAATTAACGAAAAACATGTAATATTTGACCGACAGTTGGAACAAGTTCTAACTAGAGGTGATGAGTGGAATAAGTTCCAACTAGATGTGATATTTGACCGATGGTTGGAACAAGTTCTAACTAGAGGTGATGATTGGAACAAGTTCCAACTAGATGTGATATTTGACCGAAAGTTAGAACAAGTTCTAACTATAGGTGATGTTAGACCGAAGGTTGGAACAAGTTCTAACTAGAGGTGATGTTTGACCGAGGGTTGGAACAAGTTCTAACCAGAATGTAACTGATAAGACAGGATTCGAAAAAAAAAGTAAATGTTGACACTTGCACATATTTTCGCTTACTGAGTTTTTCTCATAGTTTTAATTTTGTGATGTAGGTGAGTTTTTATCTGAGGAAGAACTAGCTGTGTTCAAGAATCCTCTAGAGGCAGGCGAGCATACAGAGGAGGATGTTGTCGTTGGTTTTGAATAAAATTTAAAGTTATGCTTTTATATTATTTTAAAAAAGATATTTTTATATTTAGTCGCATTTAAATTTATTTAGTTTTAAGTTGGAATAATTTATTGCATCAACTATTGGATTTTTATTAATTACGCTATTAAAAACAAATTTATGAATAAAGTTATATTTAATATTTGTTTAGCATTTAATATTCTAAATATTTATTGATATTAATTTCAAGGTTTTCGCTTATTAAATGATTTTTATTATTTTCAATTAAGAAAATTATGGTATTATAACGATCCAATTTAACCTAATTTGTAAATCAATTTGGAAAAAAATTTAGGATTTTCAAATTGGGAAAAAATCTAAATTAAATTTTAGGGTCGTTACATAAAGCTTTGATAGAACCAAAATTGGAACGAAACTAAATCAAACATAAAAGCACCAAAAATTTAACTGAAATCGAACGAAAAAGAAAGCCCTATACCACAAAATTGTTGGATTACCTTTGATAGAACTGATTGTAAATGATTTGATGAGTTTATGAATGAGAAAGCGAAAGAGAAAGGCTACTCGCAGAAAACCAAAGGAAACAAGTGCAAGTGTTAGGTTTTGATGTTCATTTAATAGACTGATTTGATTTGCTTATAGTGCATAATTTGATATTTGAATCGACGAAAAAAATTATTCTGTATTTTAATTGAAAAACACCCCATAGTTCAGTGTTTGAATAAATCTTTTCTTATATATTTTAAGTGTCTTAAAAGAAATTTTGTCTTTTTATATATTAAAAATTCTACCACATTTTTCTTATTTTTAGTTCTACAATCTTTCCTAATTTTTCAAGCAAACCATGATAGTGTACACAAGCAAAATTAGCTCACGCAAAGCCTGAATAAAATCTAGCTCACCGTGTATAATAGACTAATTGAAGTGCTCTTATGTTGTGAGTTGAATGAACAGGTTTGACAAGTTGTGACGACATGTAAGTTTTACAGCATTTTAGTAAATATAATATGTAAATAATTTTATCTATTTTCTATTAAATTTAGGACAAAATTCAAAAAATGGATCCAACTATCGATTAGATTCAAAAAATAGATCAAACTAATTTTTCGTCTAAAAAATGGCTCAAAGTATGGAAAATAGACAAAAAATAGATTTGCGGCAAATCGTTATTCCCCATGGGGAGTTTTTTAAAGTAGAACGGTTTGTTGCGTGCGGAGAACGGCAAACCGTTCTCCACGGGGGCATTTCTAAAGGTGAAGATCCCCCGCGTGCACGTGCACCTCACGTGCTCGGGGGATCTTCACCTTAAAAAATGTCATCTCTTAAGAACGGTTTGTCGTTCTCCGCATGCGGCAAACAGTTCTCCTTTAGAAAACTCCCCGCGGGAGATCTTCACCCTCAGCAATGTCCCGCATGAGAATAGTTTGTCGTTCTACTCACACAGCAAACCGTTCTTTGTCAGACCCGTAATCAATTATTGGCTGATCACGGGTTGAACTGTAGGAGAACGACAAATCGTTCTAAGAGAACGGTTTGCCGTTCTCTAGGCCTATTTAAAGAACCTCTCCCTCCGTTCTCATACCACCTCTAACTCCACTTTTCTTGATCTCTCTAAAGCTTCTCAACTATTATCTTACTTTCGAGAATTTTTAGGTATTAGAGACGAAGATGAATGATATTTCAATTAGAGCAAGTGATTTAGACGAGCCAACAAGCTTTGATGTCAATATCAATTGGCATGTGCACGCCCCTCCTGCATTTGGTGATCTTAGAGCATTCGATCACGTAGGTGGGAACGAAGAAATAGCGGTGCATTCGACCTCCAGAACTCTAGACGAGGAGCTTTGAACACCGGTCGGGTCGGACGTTAATGAGTTGGAAAGCATACCGGTACGTGAAGAAATCTCAATGAGGTTTTTTTTGGAAACAATATAGTTATATAAAGGAAATTAAAGAGGAAATACTCGAATATTCTGTGTAAAATGGTTATGACATCAAATTCCCCCAATGTGACAAGCGGCGACTGACGGCTAAATGCGCAGAGAGATGTGCATGGCGACTACATTCGTCGAAGATGAAAACGAGGAAACCTTTCAAATAAAGGGTTTTATTGATTCTCACAGCTGTGCGAGGGTAGTTGAGAATCTAAATGCTTGAGCAAAATATCTTGCAAAGCATTATTTAGACAGGCTTAAAAGTCAACCTTCTTCCATCATTGAGACAGTCATGAAGGATTTCGCTGTCAACGCTACGCCTAGTATTGCCAAAAAAGTAAAAAGTATAGCTCGAACACGTAACGAAGGCAGCGACGACTAATAGTACAAACAAGTCTGGTTGTACGCAGATGAAATAAATAGATCAAATTCGGGTAGCTCATTATACGTATATGCTTACGAGGTGGACTCTAATTCGTGGGCATATTAAAGAATGTATATATGCATGGCTGCGTGCAAGACATGTTTACTGCAGCAATGTTACCTTATTATCTGTTTGGCCGGTTGTCATCTGAAGGGTTCGTGTCCCGGACAATTACTCATAGTCGTCATTATTGATGACAACAATAGAATATATCTCGTTGCGGTTGCCAACGTCGAAAGAGAGTTCGAGGACACATGAGGGTGATTTTTGCAACACTTGAAGCGAGACCTCCATGGCGAGTGAGGCATATGGACATTTATTTCGGATAGACAAAAGGTATAATACATTTCTAATTGTTATTTTTACATTTCTATACATTTATATTTTTTTTTTTTCAAATTTCAGGGGTTAATAAATGTTGTGGAAAAGAAATTTAAAGATTCTGAACAACTCTTCTGCCTCCGGCATATGTACGCAAACTTCAAATCCCTGTTTCGGGGCAGAGCGTACAGAGATGAGATGTGGAGTGCGGCCAGGGCACCGACAGAGTATCATTTCAACCACGAAATGAGCAAATTATTTCAGCTTAACCCGGATGCCAACGCGTGGCTTCGAGAAGAAGAGCCTAAATATTGGGCTACTCATGTCTTCTCTTCGGTCCCAAAGTGTGATGTCTCGAATGGACACGTATGAGGAGGAACCACCCAGTGCTACGCGAATCCCGAGTGGGACTAGGGCCGGAGGGTGACGTGCTGGGTTAAAACGAAAGGTTGTCGTCACAATCTTACATCGCTTGGGGAAGTATGTGAAAATGAAACATATGTAAAGAGACCCTCTCAAGATAGTAAGACGCATTTTGGAGCACAATTGGCAACGGATCCCATAAGAACTCTGAAGTTAAAAGTGCTTCGGCGAGAGTAGTACCAGGTTGGGTGACCGACTGAGAAGTACTCGCCAAACAAAGTCGTGAGGGGAGGATATTGGGTTACGGCCCAATCTCCAGAGCGGACAATATCTTGCTGGAAAAAGGGATCGTTACAAATGGTATCAGAGCCTGTACCCAAACGAAAATGTGACCAACGAGGACGTTGGGCCCTAGGGGGGTGATCGTGATGACTCAAATGGACACGTATGAGGAGGAACCACCCAATGCTCCGCGAATCCCTGAGTGGGACTTAGGCCGGAGGGTGACGTGTTGGGTTAAAACTCCGCAGATCCCGGGTTGGACTTGGGCTGGAAGGTTCGGTCATAGAAAGGGGGTCGTCACAATCCCACATCGCTTGGGGAAGTATGTGGAGATGAAACATATGTAAAAAGACCCTCCCAAGAGAGTAAGACGCGTTTTGGAGCACAATTGGCAACGGATTCCACAAGAACTCCGAAGTTAAAAGTGCTTCGGCGAGAGTAGTACCAGGTTGGGAGACCGACTGGGAAGTCCTAGCCAAACAAAGCCGTGAGGGAAGGATATTGGGTTACGGCCTAATCCCTAGAATGGACAATATCTTGCTGGGAAAAGGGGTCATTACACCAAGTGCGAAATGAGTCTGAATAATTTGAGCGAGTCATTCAATACACTTCTACTGCCTGCGATGTAATACCCGGTTCTATCAAACCGTTTCTCTATTCCTTTTAAACTAATGGCACAATTTATATGGCAATATTAAATGTAGGGTTAGTGGATGACTAGGCAAGGGCATAAGGGTAATTAGAAATTCAAAGGTGGATAACGTATTTGAGGAAACTATTAATGAAGTAGCCGCCACTGTTTATTTCATTTCCTCTCCATTCTCAGCTCCTCAGCTTAGCAGAGCGCGATAGGAGACCCCCTTCGACTTCCTCCAGCGATTTCCTCCGAACTTGGTGATTTTTGCTTCTATTTCTTGTTACATTGTATCTATCGTTGGTAGTGTAGGATCGGTATTGTCTAAGAGGGGGTGAATTAGACTTTTTAATTTTAATTACGAGTCAACCTAATTTCTCTCATTGATTAAACTTATAGATTTAACACAAGTAATCAAATAATGTAAAGAGAGAGAGAGAGAAATTCGACACTAGTATTTTTACGTGGTTCGGCCAAACTGCCTACGTCCACGCTCCAAGGCTCCCCCTTGAAGATTCCTTACTTCTCCTCAACGAGAAATCCTGATCGAGCTTTCGGGCGTCGATCCAAAGCCTTTTACACAATACAGGATTGAACTTTACGGGCGTCAATCCACTGCCTTATACAAATTTTGAGTTTGTAAAGTTTTGCACAAAAAAACTACTCTCTCACAGGATCTGAATCACAAGTTCGAATAGAGAGAGGTAAACAAAGTATGATAATTTCGCTAGTGTAAGCTCAGAGATAAAATTCGCTAGTTAGGGCTTTTGGAATTCAATTTGCAAAAGTTGTTTCTTTGTGCTCTAACCTCGGCTTAAATACTCTGTCTTCAGAATCGGCTTGACTTCAATGCTCCTTGTCCAATAATAGAAACTTTATTACCGTTGGAGAGCTTTCGTACATTTTCAGGTAGCCGTTGCCGATTGTAGTTGTAAGTCGTCGTCGCCATAAATGTTCTGAAGTTAAAGCTTGAAAACGACGTCACTGTAGTTTCGCGGTTTATTTGAATTCTAGCGGAAGACAAAGCTCATTTGTAGTCTTGAACCACCATCGGATGATGCAAATGAAAAACATTGAACCGGCATCGGATGAGAAAGCTTAGACATCTTCCGCCTTTGTCGTTTAGTGACCGGAAGAGGAATTACATTTACTCAGCCGCCTTTGTCGTTTAGTGACCGGAAGAGGAATTCCATTTTACTCATCCGCCTTTGTCGTTTAGTGATCGGAAGAGGAATTTCATTTACTCATCCGCCTTTGTCGTTTAGTGACCGGTAGAGGAATTCCATTTACTCATCCGCCTTGTCGTCTAGCGAGCAGTGGAGTACTTCAGTTTACTCATCCGCCTTGTTGTTTAGCGAGCGGTGGAGTACTTCAGTTTACTCATCCGCCTTGTCGTTTAGCGGCCGGTGGACTTAGACATATTGTTTAGAAATATTTCAGCCCTGTACACTCAATCACACGCATTAGATACTAAAATACCCTTTTTAAGGGTATCTCCAACAGATTTAACTCAAATGCATTTCATTATATTCAATTAATAAACATAATCAAATTACAATATTAAACAGACAAATACATCATCAAAAACAAATTTAGATCATTTAAGTCAACAGGTAGGAGGGATGATAAATGAGGTTTTGAGAAGGTGGTAAGCGAGTGGTGGTTTCGGTTTAAGTTGAAATCGGGAATGCACAATGACTAGAGTTCCCAAAACAGTTTTCCTTAGATTTCTAGTGGTTTAGAATGAAGATTAGAGGAAATTTAATGTATGCTCTGTCTATGGTTTTAGGTTTGAGTAATACCCGAAGTAGCTTGCAACCAAGTTTTTCCAGGAGACCAGGTAAGTAGAGTTTGCATGTGCCTTCGGGCCTACATCACAAAACAGTAGGATTTGTGTGTGCATGAATGAATGTTTCTTTTCAGTTGCCATGCATCATATTTTGAAAGAAAACGAAAATGAATTTACATGAAGTAGCATGGTGAGATGTGAACAGATTGTAACAGTATACTTTTAAGGGAATTAATCCGCCCCTTAATCGAACATACGGATTCATACCCTGGGAAAATTGATCCACCTCCCATTGTATCAGGGATCAAATCAGCTGTTAAGGGAATTAATCCGCCCCTTAATTGAATATATGGATTCATACCCTGGGAAAACTGATCCACCTCCTATTGTATCAGGGATCATCAGACCAGTGAACGAATGCAACATAACTGAGGAATGAAAGTAGAAACTGCATATTTAGGATTTACATTTCAGTACACATTTCATTTCTTGCTTTACTTGCTTAGCATTAGGCTAATAGATGAGTTTTGTGATGTAGGTGAAGAGATTACTGCAGGTGAATTTCCCGTGTGCACAGATGAGTAGATGTGGTTGGAGGGGTACATTCATGCTCCGGTCTGGTAAACTGATGAGGCGGGTTAACTGGTGTCAGCAGTTGTGAAGATCTAGTTGATAATGATTCAATCTGAGTACATTGAGTTTTCATGACAGTAATGGTAGCAACCCTTTTTAATTAGTTTTGGAGATTTCCTGACATTAGTGTCCTGTTGGATTTTATAATATTGTTTTTACTGAATTTGAGCAATACAATGATTTAAACTGCCTCTGAATGGTTTTTGGTAAAATGCTTAAGTCCTTTTGATAGTCGGGACTTTCTTAATTTATAGTAAAGTCTACTGCCATGTTGTTTTGTCCATCGGTAGTAGTCGAGTAAGTTATCTATCGGATGATGTTTTGGTAAAAGTTATCGGTGGATGTGTGTAGAAGTTTATTGTTTTCTATCGAAGGAAGTTGTGTTGTTGTCTATCGGAAGATGCCTTAAAATTCTATCAGAAGATGCCTTAAGAAAAGTCATCGGATGATGTAGGTTAATTCTATCGGAAGATGCCTTAAGAATAGTCATCGGATGATGTCTCAGTAAAGTCACCGGTACATGAGGTTTGTTCTATCGCAAGGTGCAGGTCAAAGTCCATCGGATGGTGTCTCGGTAAACTCATCGGCAGATGCGTGTTGACGTCATCGGTAGATGTAGGAGGATTTTTGTCGTATAGTCATCGGAGGATGTAGAGTGTATTTTGTCGTTTGCGATCGGTTGATGTCTTTTGGCTGACGTCATCGGTAGATGTAGGAGGATTTTTGTCGTATAGTCATCGGAGGATGTAGAGTGTATTTTGTCGTTTGCGATCGGTTGATGTCTTTTGGCTGACGTCATCAGTAGAAACCTTCTATCTTCTATTTCTGCTTCTTTCGTTGACTTTATCAATCGGCAGATGTGTTTGACTTCTGCGACTTCTATAATATTTCGCTGTTTAAACTAGATTTTCAAATTGCCGATTGTTTCTTAACAATTCAACAACATTTCGTAGTTTTGTATAACTTCATTGTGGTTCAAATGATTTCCGCTGCAAATTTTTAAATGTTTTGAGTTTTTAGAAAAATGCCAAATTTTGACTGTCGAGTGAAGATTTAAATTAATAAAAAAAAAATTTAGTCATGTTCGAGCATTGAGTAGCGAACCGGGTTCAGAAAATTTGGGGCGTTACATGCGAGGGACAAGCCGATCCTGGCCATGGTCAAGCTGATCCAAAAGTGCATGATGACTCGTATTAGAAAGAAATTTGAGAAGGGACATGCCTCTTGTGTCCCAAGATAAAAAAGAACCTTAGGAATCTAGATGTTGCAGCTCGGAATTGGAGTGTTGTGCATGGGGAAGGTGGACAATTTGAGGTCAGCAACGACTATGAACAATACGTGGTCGACATGAGTACTGTGTAAAACTGCACCAGATGGGAGCGTACTTGAATCTCGTGTGTCCATGTCATTTCATGTATCCATTTTATGAGAGTGGCACAAAAATTACGTGCATTCATGCTATCACCGGATGACTTATCTTTAGATGTACTCATAGTTTATTCGACTCGTGAGTGGCAACCAAATGTTGTCGGTAGTGACAGATGTGAAGGAACTCATCACACCGAGAAAATATCGTCAACCTGGTAGGTCGAAGAAGACATGTAACACCCGGTATTTTTGCCATGTAATAGTTTTCCCGGATCATTTAAACGAGATTAATATTATATTAATACAAAGGAATGTTTTGGTTGGATTGTTGGAATAATTAGTAGAGAACTAAACTAATGTGTAACTAAACCAAAACACTAAGTTGAAATGCATGGAAGGGCAAATTGGAGAGAAATTAAGGTTGGTGGGAGATAACCAATGGATGATTGTCAAGTGGCAATAACTTGCTGAGAAACCTACCTATTCTCCTTCCTTCTACGTGAACATTGATGTGCATTTTTCTTTCTCTGTATTCCTCTCCATATTCTCTCTTCCAGTCGACAAAACAACCATCGAAGCTACTTCGATCTCCTCGGTTCCTTTCTGTTTTTCCACTAAGGTAAACATCTGTTATTGCTAACAAGCTTGGAAAAGTTTAATGTGAGTTTTACTGAAGTTGAGGGTTATGATATTTGGTAAAAACTCACTGTTTTTGGATGAAAACACACCGGTTTGTTTTCTAAGGGTTTGAATGAGTTTGGAACAGATTTTTACCAACTTATTAGTTAACATTTGCAGCTGTTTAATACCTCTTCATGCATACTACAGATCCGATCATTTCAGGGACATTCGAGCATCTGACACCGCAGCAAACAGGTAAGTTCATATCCGTAGGTTGGCCCTTAAGGCCCTACATCATGGAGGTACTAGGTATTTCTGTTATGTCGGGTTGTTTTGGGTATAAAGGTTATAGTCTATGTTTTGAAATGTCTGGCTTCGATTTACTTTCTGTTTTCTTATTTCTGCTGTCTGCCTGTTTAAGTTCAAGCACCGTTCATGCATACACGTTTTCTCTTAAGGACATGCAAATGTTTTCTGCACACTGTTTGAAACTAAACAAGATAAAATCTGACTGACTGTAATGAACCGGTTAAGTGCGAGACGAGGACTGGCACACTGTTCTGTACTGTTTACTGTTATGTGCCTGATAGTGCACCATGCCTGATAGTGTACTCACCGTATCGCCAGTTCCCCTATAAGCTCCACTTATACCATACTGCCACTGAAACGTAATATTCTGAACTGTCACTGTATTTTGAAAACCGCATGCATAGCATTTTGCATCACTGCATATCTATTATGTTCTTACTGAGTTTTAGACTCATAGGTGAACTCTCTGATGTAGGTACTGAACTTGATAATGAGGACTTTGTGCCTCAAGATAATGATCTGATGTAGCTGGTGGCTCGAGCTCTCGGGGTGGTTGCTGCAGCCAGACCTGTTCCTGATATGAGGTTTAAGTTTTTTTTTTTTCTGAAATGTTAATATCTGTAAAGTCTTCTAGAAGTCCATGTTTTGGTTATAAAATTCTTCTTTTGAAGAAATTCTGTAAGTATATGTCATGCCATGTACTGATCTTCAGGTTTTAAAACAATGTATAGGTTTGATTTCTAAGTTTTTTGAAGCCACTGTATTTGACAGTTAAGATTATATTCAAAAATATTCTGGAGTTGTTTGGGATATTCGCTGATTAGTCTGTGCATGGATGAATTTCTGGTTTTGGGAATTTTCCATGTATTTTGTTTTCTTGAATCTGTCAATTTGAAAGTATGACTTGCCTATCCTCGGATTTCGAAATACTGTATAGCTTCTGTGTTAAAGCTTTAAAACTGCTGTATTTGACAGTTGGACTCATGCCCTGAATACTCTGAAATGTTTTAGAATATTCTCCTGTTTCAAGATTTGCATGGATGATCTCAAATTTTAGAGTTATCCATGTAGTCTGTTTTTCTCAAATCTGTCTGTTGAAATCTGTCATCTGCAAGTGTGTTTCAGAAATCTTAGTTTTGAATTGGGTTTTGAAGGTTTGAAACCTTTATGCCTTCTGTTCTGTTGCTCCCTGCCTGTATGTCTTTCTGTTAAAAGTTGTCAAGTTTTATCTCAAAAGCTGCATCTTCCGATCCCCTTAGGAATTTCCCTCTGCCGGTTACGTTGTTACCTGTATCTTCCGGTTGACGTCATCCCTCTTCCGGCTGACGTCATCACATCCTGCCGATTCCGTTCATTGCCTGTTTCTTGCCGATGACATCATCACATCTTCCGATGACGTCATCACAAATTCCGATTTCTCTCTGCTGTCTATATCTGCCGATGACGTCATCACATCTTCCGATGATGTCATCACACATTCCGATTTCCATCTGTTGCCTATATCTGCCGATGATGTCATCTGTTTTGTCTTATTCGACCTCTACTGCCCAGTTCAGTTCACATTCACCGCTGCCCGCTGCCCAATTGTTATATTGCCTTTGTTTATTTACATCTGCCGCCGCCCTTAAAAATTTAATCTTTCGCCCAACAGTATTTTGTTTGTTTTAGTTAAGTCTTCCGCCAGCTTTATGCTTATTTTGCTTTCCACTCTAGAGAACTCTCTCTCCCTGAAAATGTTTTCTGTTATGCACTGTAGTTTTCCCTCTCCCTCTGTCAACGTTTTAAAGAGTTATGTTAAAAAAAAATATATATAGTCACCGTTTTCCGTCCACTGTCCAGGAGTGATGGCTCCGATCTCGGACCCCGATCGGGTTCCGGTCTCGGGCCGTCACAAGACAAGAGTGTGAAATGTTGACGAGCCGTTGAATTCAACAATAAGTAGGCAGAACTCGAAGATGACGTGCAATATATGTGGACAGAAGAAGCACAATAGTCTCATTTGTCCTTACTGAGGATCCACTTTAGGCGTTGCATCTCAAGACATGTTTATGAGTTTCAGTACATTTGAGGCGACGCAGGAATCTGCGATGAGCGGTCGACGCAGAAATAATTGACCGTTGTAATTTATGTTGTAATTGACCGTTATAATTATATACAAATCATGATTATTTATTTCTTTTGGTTTATTTGATACAAAAAATAAACATAAAATTAAATTTAATAAATAATTTATTAAACACGTTAATTACTTTAATTAAATTAAATACATTACGTAATTTAATTAACCAATTTATTTAATTAGTTAATTTAACCTATTAACTAATTAAATAAGTAAATACATTAATGTGTTTAACCAAATTAATAAAACAAGTTCATTAATTTAATATGTTAAACATATTAATTAATTTAATTATTTAAACTGCTTGTTAATTAATGGAAAAAAACTTGACAGAATTTCATTTGTTTTATGACTCTCCCACGGCTATCTTCAAACAATTCCTGCATATTCATATCACAAATATATACCCAAAAGTCAGATTCAATACACAAATAAGATAAACTAAACTACAGAACAAAAATAAATTATACTAAACTGTCAAACATATACTAAATAACTAACAGTCAGATCCATCACATAGCTTAAACTATTAAATGTCAAACATAAGGAGTATATTAAAATAAATATACAACATAAACTAAACTACGGTTAGGGTGGGGTATCGTCGCCCTCGCGGCTGTCGCCTGCACGCCAACGCTCGAAGGAGTCTTCAAACCGTATTTGAGACAATCTCATCAATTTCTGCCTTTTCTGGATGATGTCCCACCTCTAATCCCACCTGTCTTGCATCATGTTTAACCTCTGTCACATCTCGACAAGATTGTTATCTATCATGTCAAATCTCTGTTCCCACATACTAGCCTCGTGGGGGTACAATGGTGGCACGGTGGTATCCTCGGTGTAGGGGCTTCCTCGGTGGTGGGGGCAGGGGCATCCTCCATCGGAAGATCCCGAGATGTGGAGGCTCCGGGATGTCCCTTGGCCATCTAAGACCCGTCAACTTCGATTAGGCTCATCTGAATCAAATGAGTCATGTCAAATACATCGACAGATCTGTGTGCTCGCATCTGCTCTCCGGCAGGAGGCTGAATTTTAACTCGCTCGAGGATCTTCCAAATTAAGGTCCTGTACGACAAATTCTTGTTTTTGGTTCGACCGATCACTTCCACGTGACCTATGATCATATATCCCAGGTCAAACATCTGGCCGGTGTAAAGCTTCTCCATCATATAGAGATCCATCCAGCTGACGAGATCTCTATGTCCATCCCTCGGTAGGATGGTGTGACTGATCAGGTTATGAAAAACCCAAGCTTTGACATTCAAATCCTTCGATCTTGGCTTCACGAACCCGGCAATTTCTGAATTGCAGTAGATTTGTCGAATGAATCATTGTCCCTCTTCTGTTCTGGCAAAGTCACACTGTTTGGAAGTGTGATAATATTACTCGGCGTCGTCTAAGTCAAATCCGAGTAGTTTATTGACAATAGCTGAATTTACGACGATGTCTTTACCGAAAAAGTACGTCTTCAAGTAACCCGTCACCCCTGTACTACGCTTGTTCGCATAAAACAGGCGAACAACTCTGTCGCAGCTCTCGCCCCACATATTGTACACCCCCTGTGGAGGATGTTGTCAAATATTTCCAGAATGCCCAAACACTCTCAACCGCTAAAGTTGCCAGTCTTCCTGTAAAAGATTGAGCGGATTCATGTATCCTGCTCGTACTGCTCCTTAGCCGCCTGGGATCGAAACTCCATCGAAAAATAACCGGGAGGCAGTTGCGGTTCTTCATCTGGTGTCTGGTTTGATGGGCCATCTTGTAAATTTTTCCGATGAGCTTTTCGACTTGTAAACGTTCTAGGGGCATTTTTTGGAACTATGGATGTTTTTAGATTTTTTTTTTTTATTTTCGGCAAAATTGCAGCACGGATTTGAGGATTTTCAGCACGAAAAATCCAAATATGGTGAAATCTAGCGATTTTTTCGAATTTGGCTCGGTTTTGAGATTTTCTAAAAGAAAACAGCCGATTTTAGAAGATTTCGGCAAATGAGTGTCGGATTTGGTGATTTCGACGGCAC
Source organism: Begonia masoniana (assembly GCA_022432975.1). Taxonomy (NCBI): domain Eukaryota; kingdom Viridiplantae; phylum Streptophyta; class Magnoliopsida; order Cucurbitales; family Begoniaceae; genus Begonia; species Begonia masoniana. The sequence goes on from CM039505.1 coordinate 49,347,833, forward strand.
AACGGTGAGATCTGGGGATTTGGCTGAGAGAAAAGTTGAATTTCGGATGAAAAATCGTCAAAATGAGGGTTAGCCGATGTTATACTAATGCATAATGGTTTGTCGTGTGAGGGTGAACATCCCCCTTGTGCGTGATAACGGTTTGCAACGGCAAATCGTGTTAACAATATTTATAAAACAGTTTGCTATGTGATGAACATGACAAATCGTTCTCCTTCAGAAAACTCATCGCGGGAGCATAATGGTTTGCCGCAAATTCATTTTTTGTCCATTTTCTGTAGTTTGAGCCATTTTTTGGACGAAAAATTAGTTTTATCTATTTTTTGACCCTAATTGATAGTGGATCCAATTTTTTCGATTTTGTCCTTAAATTTATAATAATTATTAAATTTACGAGTGATATCATGCTTATCTTCAAATTTTTACATCATGAGATGATACTTATTGACTAATTTAATAATTAAAATATGAAATAAATAATTAAATAAAATATTAATTAATTAGCATAATATCATGAAATAAAATTTGGAAAATAAAATTCGATAATAAACAGTGTTACTTTAAATTATTATAGTTCATATTAAGTTGCTTGGATTAGGTTGGGTTAGGGGGTCATGTCTTGTCAGGTTGAGGACAAGCTCACGAGCAAATTCTTTTTTAATAATGTTCAATCGTGGTCTTGTTTGCTGGTCACAAGCGAACCAATGGTGCCACAACACTAAAAACTATAATGTTGAGGCGCCCATTTTCCGGTCAGCCTAAAGGTGCAAAACCAATCGGTTTACCTCGGGACCACCCAAAATTTGGTGGGTCCCACTGAACTCAAATTGTGGACCGGCTCAAGACCTGTTAGACATGCCCTTGAGCCAAAAATGGGTAGTATGTCAGTAGGCCGAACTGATCATGTCCAAACCACTTGGATTGAGATAGGACGAGCAATCTCAACAAACCCATCTAGTTAGGTGAAGGGCGAACTCACGAGCCCAAAACTAGACTCGGCTCGTCACCTAGAGTTGACTAAACTCGACCGGCTCGCCAAGCTAGTATTCCCTTTTACAAGTATTTGGGCCAGAATCTTTTCTAGGGCTTGCTCTTTATTTTTTTAAATATGTTTTTTTTTGGTAAATGATGCTTGTCTATGAATAGTATATTAAAGTTAATATTATTAGAAAACTCTTAATATTTTTATTTATTAATTTTTTTTTCATTTTTCATTAAGAGGACAAAAATAAAGAGAATAACACTAACTAAATTTTATATTTATATTATATAATAAAAAATGATAAATGATAACAATGACCCCTGGGAGTAACAAACATGAGTCTACCAATAAGTAGGGTTGTGGGGGAACATGAAACATGGGAGAACAACAACCTAATAATAAATTTGGGCCAAACATTCTTGACCTAATGAAAAAGGACAACCAAAATAATGACAATCATAAAGAAGTGACTCGGACACGACCAAGTGATTGAATGTAGTTATAAATGACATTCACACACGATAATATGCTCTTCAAAGTTGTGATTGTAATGACCGTAGTTGGAAACATCGATTTGGTACCCTGATATAATCATGACATGTTCTTTTCAAGCAACCATTGTTCGGTTTTGAGTGTTAAAATTTTCTAAAAGTGAATCGAATACGGAGTCACAAAATTCGACTTACGCTTGAAAATAACTCATGATATGACCAAATCCAAGCCGAATCTGAGAAAACCCATTCACACTAAACTGTCTCTCACAATTTATGAACTATATCTTACAGATAGGTTTAGTTTCTAAATCCACGGTTATAGTTTTGAAATCTAAGAACGGTTAGATTATGGTTTATCAGATTCTAATTTAACAATGAACTAAAAACAACGAAATCGTTCTTTAGTGTGATTTAGTCTCAAAACAGAATCAGACCGTCGTAACCTCTACAACTTTTATATAAGAAAAAAATTTCAAATTATATGAACTTGAATTATTTTAAATTAAATTTGAACTTCTAAAGTTTTCCCATTCAGATTTGAAAGTTTAAGATTAGTTATGCGATGTCACACACGATGTCACACAAGGATTCTTGTGTAACACTGTTTTTTTAATGCTATGACAGAAAATATAAAATACGGAAATAAATGACACAGGAGGTTGGTAACGCAGTTCGGCAACCAGCCTATGTCTGTGGGGCCACGCCCAGATATAAAAACATTTCTTTGAGTTCACGAAATTACAAGACAATCGGACTTATACAAATAAAGACTCCCTCTTATCTTTGTCGCCGCCTCTAGCTAATTTCCCCAAGGAAACTGTTTTTGCGAGATACCCTCGACTTTAGAACGACCTCTCCCGAGATCTAGATAACAACAAGATCCCCTCGTTGTTGGTTCCTCCCGAAACCCGTGTTATGGCAAGATCCCCTCGCCCACGATCAAGAACGACAAGCTCCTCTTGTCTAAGAAACAGAACTCCTCCTGAGTTCGGATGTAGTCTCCTCCCGAGACTGAGCTTCAATGAAGAACAAAAACTATTGCCTCCTGAGACACCTCCTGGAACACCAGATCGAAGTTTTCGGATGCAATACACAACACACTCAATAAAACAATGAAATCCACAGATTAGGTCGAGTGTGCAAAACAATCACTAACTCAAACGCAAAAGCGATGAGAGTGAAAGAAAACTGACGGCATAAGAAACGAATAAAGCTTTTCCCACGAAAATCAAAACTCCGTCATCAATCAGTTTTCACAGAAAACGAAAACCTTAAATAGCCTTGGTAACTTCCATATTTTCAATTCGTTTAGTTACCAAATCGAATTTACCGCCGCAATAAATAAGGAAAACAAATCTTAACAAATTCGGTTGAATGACACTCTGTGTGACTCTTTAGGAAAGTTTCCATAACAACTCAGATATTCATCAAAAAATTCAGGAAAGCATCCCATTAATCATGGGAACTCAGAGCCCAGCAAATCATGCCAAATCTACAGCAAATTAGCTTTCCAAATAAAATTTTTCCAAAAAACAAGTGTATATACCTTTTTCAATAACTTTTCAAATAATCAAGTTTTCTTATTTTTCTCTTCCACAGAATCTTCATAATTGATATTAGGACGCTATCCAATAATCAAAATCGGCTATTTCTTGATCACCAAGAATTGAATCATCAAATTGGAAAATAATGAAATTAACATATTATCTCCATAAATATGTATTTATATTGCCAAAAATACAATTACCAACACATATGCAAATCTTTGCATTTACAATCTCCCCCTTTGGCATTTTTTGGCAAAATCAATATAATCAATAATTTCAAGAACTCCCCCTGAAAGTAACTCCCTCTGAATTGAGACTTCAATTATCATAAAACATATCACTCATAATATCATCATCAGAGATCAGAGCATATCACCATAAATCCATAAATCCAAAATACTCCCCCTTTTTGCCATAAAAAGACAAACATGTATATCAGAGAATATCAACCTCTATAAAAACATCATAATCACCAAATATTCACCATAGGGAGATAGCCAAAATCAGGAATATATAATATCTAGATAAGCACCAGAATCGACATATATAAGAGAGGGAAATGGGAGAGCTAACCGTGTATTCGAGCCGTCTTCATGATTCATAATTTGGTCAAATAAAATCAAAAGATATTGAATTTCTGATTTTGAACAGCAAGGCCACTATTGTCTTGTTAACACCAGTTCCATGAGAAGTCGGCATCTAGAATTTCATACTTATCCGTAAGTTGTGAAGCTGAAAAATCTTTTCCATAAGGCAAGATGCATCTGACACCCCCAGTGACATCGATGGAAACTCCTGACTTTTCAACAATTTTGGTCTCCTTAACCAGTTCCTTCACATTAGCAACTTTCTTTCTCTCGAAAATATCACCAGCAACATAACCAATCATGTATGTACCAGGGTAAGCATATAATAATCATAGTAAGGGTATAGTATCCACCAAAAGATATATCCACAGAGCCAATATAGTCAGAAAATATCATATCCAGATGCAAATAGAGTAATTAACGAGTACCATAAGAATCAAAGAAAATATTCAGAGAACAACTATATTACTGAAATAGTCCAATGTTAAGCACTATCTGGCCCACCTGCTGGAACACCCTCAGGAACACCATCCAAAACATTAACCAGATCACTTGCCAGAAGCTTGTAGCTTTCCTACTTTCCTCCATAAACCAGTATAATGAATCTTTGAAGAATAATTCAGATCTCAGCAAGTTGGGAAATAAACCCAATATAATAATGATGCTCCAAACTTCATTAAAAATAGACTTCCAATATTTCATGAGAATAGTCAGAATTTTGCATGTCGCATACGGTGTTGCTCCACAGAATATCATAATGTCCAGAATAATCACTTTCAGCAGAGGATGAGCAATACACAATAGATTGCCAAAAAAATAAAAACAAACGCCTAATGCAAGTGGCGAATTTTTTTTTTTTTAAATAAATAAAAGCAATAATCAGCTTATATAACACAGAGGCCTAGGGCAGACCTCAGCTCTTCAAACCTTACACCATCCAACGTCTTGGTGTAAATGTCGGCAATCTGTTTTTCGGTCACCATATGCTCCAAATTAAGAATTTTCTCCTCCACAAGAGATCGAATAAAATGGTGTCGTATATCAATATGTTTTGTCCGTGAATGTTGAGCAGGATTTTTAGAAATATTGATAGCGCTCAAATTATCGCAGTAGAGGGTCATGACACCCTGTGTGACACCATAGTCTTTCATCATTTGTTTCATCCAAAGAAGCTGTGTACAGCTGCTACCTGCTGCTATATACTCTGCCTCAGCTGTAGATAGAGAAATAGAATTCTGTTTCTTGCTAAACCATGACACCAAGTTGTGTCCAACATAAAAACATCCACCCGAAGTGCTTTTTCGGTCATCGGAACTTCCTGCCCAGTCAGCATGACAATAACCCACCAGATTAGCATTAGAATCAAAAGAATACCAGATGCCATAATCAGTTGTTCCACTGACATATTTCAGAATTCGTTTAACCGACACTAGGTGTGACTCCTTCGGATTTGCTTGAAATCGAGCGCATAAACCCACGCTATAGCAAATATCTGGTCGGCTGGCAGTGAGATATAATAGGCTTCCAATCATGCTTCTGTATAAGTGCGGATCAACAGCAATTCCCTTTTCATCTTTAGATATTTTCTCGTGTGTCCCAAGGGGTGTTCTACGGGGGCGTGCATTCTCGAGCTTGAATTTTTTCAATAAAGTCTTAGCATATTTGGCTTGAGAGATAAAAATACCATTCTTTTCTTGCTGAATTTGAAGCCCAAGAAAATACGTGAGTTCTCCAACCATACTCATCTCGAATTCACCAGTCATTTGAGCAAGAAACTCATCCACCATCGCCTGTGACACCGAGCCAAACACTATGTCGTCAACATATATTTGAGCAAGTAAAAACTGACCTTTGGCACGCCGAACAAAAAGGGTTTTATCTACTCCCCCTCGCTCATATCCCTTGGTTAATAGATATTGCGTGAGTCATTCATACCATGCACGAAGGGTTTGTTTGAGCCCATATAACGCCTTCTTCAACTTATAAACATACTCGGGATGATGAGGGTCATCAAAACCCTTTGGTTGAGCAACATAAAATTCTTCATTTAGAAACCCATTGAGGAACGCACTCTTCACATCCATTTGATATAACTTGAACCGCATAACACAAGCAAGAGACATAACAGCCGAATAGATTCAAAACGAGCAACCGGAGCGAATGTTTCATCGAAATCAATCCCTTCAATTTGAGAATACCCTTGAGCCACTAGCCGAGCTTTGTTGCGAGTAATGTTCCCATGTTCATCGATTTTGTTCTTGAAAATCCACTTAGTACCAATAACGTTCACATCGGGAGGACACGGTACTAAGTCCCAAACTTGATTTCGGGAAAATTGGCTGAGTTCTTCTTGCATAGCTCCTATCCAGTACTCATCTAGCAATGCTTCTTTCACATTCTTTGGCTCGATCGTTGATGTAAAGCATGCCATTTGGATCATGTCTCGATAATTCACCCTCGGCTTATCTCTGGTTCGTATACCATCATTCAGACCACCAATAATCTCGTCTGTAGGATGATTCTTCTGAACACGTGTAGATGATTGTCTGTGGCGTGTGATATCAGCTTCTACTTCATCAACAGTCTCTGTTTGATCTGGGACACCGCCTGAGACACCCTCTGTGACACCAGGTGAAACACTAGCGCCTTCATTATTTAAAATGTGGTCTGCATCATCTTTTGGATTATCAGTTGTGTCTAGAGAGTCGTCCACTTGAACATTTGCAGATTCAATGACAGTTCGAGTTCTTTTGTTGTAAACCCGATAGGCACGACTATTTGTAGCATAACCGAGAAAGATTGCTTCATCACTCTTGGGATCAAGTTTCCCCCTGTGTTCCCTGTCATTCAACACAAAGAAGAGGCTGCCAAACGGATGAAAATAATTAAGATTCGGAGATTTATCTTTCCATATCTCATAGGGTGTCATAGAAGTTTTGCCGCAGAGATACACCCGATTAATGGTATAACAAGCTGTATTCATAGCCTCAGCCCAGAATTTTTGAGAAACATCTCTTTCATGTAGCATTACTCGAGTCATCTCTGCCAACGTACGATTCTTCCTTTCAACGACTCCGTTTTGTTGAGGAGTTTTTGGTGCCAAGAATTCATGTGCAATTCCGAGATGTTTACAGAAATCCGAGAATTCAGAATTTTCAAACTCTCTTCCATGGTCACTTCGGATACGTATGATCTTCATAATAACACAATCTTTTTCCTGTTGGAGACGAGTGCACATTGATTTGAAAACTTTAAACGTGTCGGACTTTTCTCTTAGAAACTCCGCCCATGTATAGCGTGAAAAATCATCAACAGTAATGAATACGTAACGTTTTCCTCCAATACTTTCAACAGGCATCGGCCCCATTAGATCCATGTGAAGTAATTCAAGAACCCGGGTAGTTGTGGAACCCTGTGACACTGGGTGAGACACCTTCGTTTGCTTTCTGATTTGACATGGTCCGCATAATTTGTCTTCATCAAATTTTAATTCAGGAATTCCTCGAACAACACCTTTCGAAATAAGCTTCTCCAGCATTCTGAAATTAACATGTCCCAACTTTCTATGTCATAAGATAGTGTCTTCCATACTCGACCGAAGGCAGGTAGACGAGGAATAAATAAGATAACAATTGTCCGATGATCTAACTCCTTCAATAACACAATTTTTGTTTTGATCGGACACAACACATCTTTCTCTCGTAAATTGCACATTCAGATCCTGATCACAAAGCTGGCTAATACTGATTAGGTTGGACTTCAAACCATTTACCAATAAAACATTACTCAACTTTGGTAAACCAGGAACATTCAACGTTCCCCTGCCAATGACATCCGATGTGACACCGTTGCCGAATGTTACTTTTCCTACAGATTCAGGTATAATATCCATCAAATGTCTCTCATCACCTGTCATATGTCTAGAACAGCCACTGTCAAAATACCATGCATTGTTTCCGATTGCCTTTAGTGAAAGATGTGTAACATTATACTTTATACTTGATTTCATCACCCATTTCTGATAAGGAAATCTGTAAGAAGAGGCATTTCTAACATTTCCTAGTCTAAGATCCGCAAGATAAGTAAAGCATTTAGGGCGAATATGTCCACGACGTTGGCAATAGTGACTTACTGAAACATATTTGTTACCTTTATTGCTAGACGCATGATAGAAACTATAGGAATTTGATTTTCTGTCAGTTCTTGGCATTCTGTTTGCAACTTGCTTTCCTTTGTAATCTACTCCCCTGTCTGACACCTGCTGTGACACCGGACTTTCTTTCACAAATTTTATCACAGAACGATTTTCCTTTACAGCAACAGTCTTTAAACCTGAACTTTCGCCTTTGAAACCCAGTCCAAACCGATTTACGCTTGATTTGCTGACATTTAAAATATCATTGAGATTAGAAGAACCCGAATTCAGCATTTTGACATTCTTCTTCATGAGGCTTATCTCATTTGTTAAATCATTAACTTCATCCTGACTTACTTTCAGCTTTGTCTCCAAATCATCAATAACATTTTGAAGATTGTTCTTCTCATCCTTCAAATTTCTAATCTGTGCGTGTAGAAGCTGATTTACTTTAACAAGCTCGGTCCATTTCTCATGCAGAAACTTATATTCTCCAATAAGATCTTCTTCAGTGACTGGTTCTTCATCTTCATCACTATTACTAGAAAATCCGTCTATGACACCCTGTATAACACTGCCATTTTCTTCATGTTCTATCTTTCCAGCAAGTGCCACATGGTTGCTATGAAATTCATCTTCGTTTTCTGACTCCTCCTCACTCCAGGTTACATTCAGAGAATTCTTCTTTTTCTTCAAGGTGTTAGCACATTCTGCTTGTTGCTTGATCAGACACATAATTTTCTTCTTTGTGCTTCTTTGTGCTTCTTGTTGCTTGAAGAACCATTTTTGAAGTGTGTGACACCATGCTTGACACCGCGAGTATTCCTTCCAAATCTCTTCATAACTCTGCTGAAATTCTTCGAAAGCAGGGCTAGAGATTTCTCCAAATCATCTTCATCATGCTCGCTGTAATTCTGGACCTCTGTTTTTAAAGCAACTCCCTTTGCTTTCTTTATTTCGATGTCTCCTCCAAGATTCATCTCGAAAGTTCTAAGAGATCCCATCAACTCTTCAAGCTTCATTTTAGACACATCTTTGGCTTCTTCTATGGCAGTAACTTTATAGGCAAATCTCTATGGTAAAGACCGTAGAGTTTTTCGAACAAGTTTTTCTTCGGAAATCATCTCGCCGAGAGCAAATGCTTCATTGGCTATATCACATAACTTTGCGTTGAACTCGCCAATAGTCTCATCTTCCTGCATCTTTAAATTCTCAAATCGAGTGGTTAGCATTTGCATTTTAGACAACTTTACCGTAGATCTTCCTTCATAGGTGGTTTGAAGAATTTCTCATGCCCTCTTTGCCGATTCACATGTAGAGATGAGTCTGAATTGAATTGGATCAACGCCATTGAAGATGACATTGAGAGCTTTTGAATTACTATTCGCCAAAGCATCCTCATTTGCGGTCCAATTTTCTTCAGGTTTTGGAGATACAATTCCTTCTGCATCAGTGTTCATAGGGGGATTCCAACCTGTTAAAATAGACCTCCAAGCCTTCTCGTCAATAGCTTTAATGAATGTCCTCATCATTGCCTTCCAATAAGCATAATTACTCCCATCTAATAATGGTGGACGCATTGTCGAACCTTCTTCTTTCATAGAATCCATCGCACACGAACTAGAGTCTTGTCCCGCTGATCTCGCTTAAGAAACAGAAGCGACCCGCTCTGATACCAATTGAAAGTTCAAGATTAGTTATGCAATGTCACACACGATGTCACACAAGGATTCTTGTGTGATACTGTTTTTTTTAATGCTATGACAGACAATATAAAATGCGGAAATAAATGACACAGGAGGTTGGTAACGCAGTTCGGCAACCAGCCTACGTCTGTGGGGCCACGCCCAGATATAAAAACATTTCTTTGAGTTCACGAAATTACAAGACAATCGGACTTATACAAATAAAGACTCCCTCTTATCTTTGTCGTCGCCTCTAGGTAATTTCCCCAAGGAAACTGTTTTTGCGAGATCCCCTCGACTTTAGAACGACCTCTCCCGAGATCTAGATAACAACAAGATCCCCTCGTTGTTGGTTCCTCCCGAAACCCGTGTTATGGCAAGATTCCCTCACCCACGATCAAGAACGACAAGCTCCCCTTGTCTAAGAAACATAACTCCTCCTGAGTTCGGATGCAGTCTCCTCCCGAGACTGAGCTTCAATGAAGAACAAAAACTATTGCCTCCTGGGACACCTCCTGGAACACCAGATCGAAGTCTTCAGATGCAATACACAGCACACTCAATAAAAAAATGAAATCCACAGATTAGGTCGAGTGTGCAAAACAATCACAAACTCAAACGCAGAAGCGATGAGAGTGAAAGAAAACCGACGGCACAAGAAACGAATAAAGCTTTTCCCACGAAAATCAAAACTCCGTCATCAATCAGTTTTCACAGAAAACGAAAACCTTAAATAGCCTTGGTAACTTCCATATCTTCAATTCGTCCAGTTACCAAATCGGATTTACCGCCGCAATAAATAAGGAAAACAAATCTTAACAAATTCGGTTGAGTGACACTCCGTGTGATTCTTTAGGAAAGTTTCCATAACAACTCAGATATTCATCCAAAAATTTAGGAAAGTATCCCATTAATCATGGGAACTCAGAGCCCAGCAAATCATGGCAAATCTACAGCAAATCGGCTTTCCAAATAAATTTTTTTTAAAAAACAAGTGCATATATCTTTTTCAATAACTTTCCAAATAATCAAGTTTCCTTATTTTTCTCTTCCACAGAATCTTCAGCATTGATATTAGGACGCCATCCAATAATCAGAATCGGCTATTTCTTGATTACCAAGAATTAAATCATTAAATTGAAAAATAATGAAATTAACATATTATCTCCATAAATATATATATATATTGACAACACATATACAAATCTTTGCATTTACAAGATTTATATTAGAAATTTTGAAGTGGGAGAAACAATAAAAAAAAGTTGATCACCTAAAATGTCAGAAGAAATAGTGCAATGCGTTTATTCAACACAGTGGATTATAAGCAATATAATCTAATGACAGCACGTGGATATTATGGGAAAATGTGGAGGAAGACGAACATCAGATTGGCTATGGCGGTCGGTGCTTAATCCAACTTGCTTTCCTTTTTCTTAACTTCTTTTGCATTGATTTCTGAAGCGTCCTTTAATCACCTACTGCACTGCACCTGTTCACTCAGCTTCTCTCTCTCTCTCTCTAAACATTTTCTCAAACCCTTCCGCAGAATCTCTCTCTCTCTCATCACCATTTTTTAAAACCTTTTGCAGAAACCTCTCTCTCCATCTATGATCTACCAGCGTTCTAACTCTTTGTTTAACACAAAACAAGTTCCCTTGCCTTGAACAAAAACGGTGGAGCTAGTCTTGTTCTCCGTTTTAATATTGTCCGTTTTGAACCAAAAAATACACAAATTTATTTTTAAGATTAACTAAAAATGTATCGTACTAAGTAAATAAGATAACTCTTCTTATATAGCACTTAATTTCTACCTTCCCAAACGATGCGAAATTGTGCACTCTATTCGTATGTCTTGGATCGTTCTTACTTTCACAAGACCATTGACACAAAAACTCTCCCTTTTGCTTTCAAAGTTTTCATTTCACTTTTCTTGTATTTTTGGATCTCAACGCGACAAATAACTATTATTTTTGTTCCAATATTCAATTATAATAATTATTTTTATTTGGAATCTATCACTATCTATATCAAAATAGTTGTACAATCGTATATCACTTGTAAAAACGCAGATCATTGGTTCATAAGTAAAGTTTTCTTTTAACCTAGTATAATACATTTTTACATAAAATTTAACAACAAAACCGCACGGGATTTAACCTAAATTGGACAACAATGTACTAGCAGTAGAGAGATTTCACAATTAACGGGTTAGTATGCAAAATTTTTGGAAATTAAAGTAACAACAAACATAATGATTAAACAAACATGATCAATCTATCAAATTCACCAAACTATAAAATTTAAACATAAAAAGGTGATATAGATCTAGTTTTCAGGAACATAAAGCAAAGCTTAATCAAAGCACCGATTTGGAGAACATATTACAAAGAGAAAAATTATTAAAAAAAAATGGAGATTGCAAGCTTTTATCTGCAGGTGCTTGAGTTCCTTTCTTTTCATACTAATGCTTCTCTTGAAACCTGTGAAAAATAGTATATAAGAACTCTTTCCCTGAACCCACTCATGCTTTAGAGAGAGAGAGAGAGAGTTTCCAACCCAAAAGTTTTGCTGAAAAATAGATTTGTCAGTCTAAAAGGTCAAAACTAAAGTATTTTAATCATTTTTTTCAATCCAACTTACTTAAACTTGACAAAGTGGATTATGATTATGAGAGTTGAGAAATTAAAAAAAAAATATGTAGTGAAATGGGGTTATCAAGAAAGATTGAAAAAGGGGTTAAAAGTAGGTGAAAGAGACAGCTCAAGCAACAACCTGAAGAGCAGTAGTGATAATGATGAAAACTCTTTCAAAAAGACTTGAAAAATATTAGTTTTAGACAGCAATCTTATGAAGCTGCTTCGTGTTTTCTGTGAAAAAGAGCACAAACACTTCTATTTTTAAGTTAGTTTTAAATTTGGTGACCGAATTCTACTTTAATCCGACCTAAAATTAAAATTTGTAGTAAATGTGATTGTTATTTCTTCTAATTTCATTCTTACGACAGTTACCAAAACAACTACAGTAAAAAAGACAATATCATCTACAGATTAGATCTTGAACTATTAATTTGGACAAATTAAACTTTTACATTTTGCCTATCAACATTTTGGACAATGTCGTCAGTTTATCCATTAAATCTAGCACATAAATACCACGTATTTCAGTTAATGAGGCGTTGTACCCGATTTCTAACTCTATTAAATCGAGTTAGAAATCGCCGGAAGAGTTAGAAATCGAGTTAACACCTTATTTAAAAAAAAAGCACGATTTATACGTGCTGAATGAAAAGAAATGATTTAATTAAGCATGAAAGGGGGGAAGTTAATTACCAAAAAATAGCTTTCACCGTTATGCAAAGTGTCCTCTAAAAATCCAAAGTCATTGACGGGAAGTAGGACTCCAGAAGAATGAACCAAAAGCGCATCTTCTCCGAACATTGATTTCACATGAAACGATCCATTTGGAACTTCTTTTGCAACTCCATTGATGAAAACCATTATCAACCCTGAAAAATCATTCAAAAATACTATGATCCACTGATTCTGAACTAACCCATTAGTTTGTGTCTCTTTTGATGAGTTGGATTTGATCTAATTAACTACTCTTTACACTTTTCCAATAAAAAAGTTTGAAAACTAAGATTTTATGTAGAAACCCTAACGGATGAAAGGCCACCAATACATGAGAGAAATTCATTATGAAAATACACAAATATAAAATGAGACGATCCATGATGCGTAAACACCGTGGACGGTCAGTGGTGACATGCAATCTAGATCTATTATCGATTTCTCTACTATCACCTGGGAAATTCGGAAAAAATCCATAGTTTTGATTTTGAATTTTTGTCACGCCGTGAGCTTTTTTGGCTCGAGTCGAATAAAATTCAAGTCATTTAACTCTAACATAGATCAAAGAAAACTAGTGTCATTTAGGTTAAGATTTGTTTTTAAAATACAAAAGTAGAAGGATTTAAACGTTCAAAGAAGGCGGAAAGAGGCGTGAGCAAGTGATTAAAAAGACTCCAATTTTCCGTGAAAGTACAGTCTATATAATCATAATAAATACAACTGCCACGACATTTGACAATCATATTCTTCTACTCAAATAACCCATCTAAACAAAATCAAATAGAAAAATATTGTATTAGAAAGATTTTAGTGATATAGCTACAATTAGGCTTTGAACTGATACTCATCAAACCAAGAGGAGATTCTGAAGGAGAAAAGAAAACAAAGCAAATACTGCACTTTTCCTTGGAGATAGAGAGAGAGAGAGAGAGAGAGAGAGAGAGAGAGAGAGAGAGAGAGAGAGAGACATGCACATATTGAAAATTAAACAGATTCAGATTCTAAATGCAAGTACAAGTGTTTGTCAGACAGAAGCATTAAATTTAAAGAGAGAAAAGTTAATAAAAATCCATACCTTGTTGAAAATGAAAATTTGCAGAGTCTGAGGAATGGCAAAAGCCAGGCGTTACAGAAAAGCTTTGCTCAAATTCAGGGAAACCCATTTGAGAAGAAGCTGGAAGGAAACTGTTCGAAAATCCATCATCTCTTCTAACTCCATAAGAAGAAGAAGAAGAAGAATCTGCAAAGAACGAGGAGGAAGAAGAAGATCCAAACTCCATGGCAGAGGAAGCAGAAGCTTCGTTCTGAATTGCACCCCCACTTTCCAAACCCTGGTTTCTCTGCTCAAGACTCGCCTGAATCTGCCTCTGCCTCCGGCGAGACCTAGATCGCCGGTTTTGAAACCAGTAGAAGACGTTTGCATCGCCGACAGACCCGAATTTCTCGAGCAACTTTCTGATCTTCACGGTTTCTTCTTTCGGTGGATTAGACATTCCGCTGTTGAAGATTGACTCGAGAATAATAATTTGCTCAGGCTTTGGGTTCCACCTTGACCTAACCGGTTCATTCCTGTCAGAGCCATGGCTCTGGCTGTTTGAGTGGTGTTGGGCAGGATCTTCCATTGCTGTTGCGGAAGGAAGAAGAAGATGAAATGAAGCACATGATCTAGTTTCAGGAGGTGACGCCAATATATAGATTATACAAATATTGCCGTGGGAAATTACAGTTTCACCCTTGAGTTATTTCTATACTACATGGTAAAAGCTTAGAGTAGCCATATGATATTTTGTTTAAAGGGTAACTTTGAAGGTACCCTCTCTTTGAAAACCCTAGTGTTTAATCTTGTTCACCTAAAATTCTTGAGTGGTGATTGTAAAATATCTTGGAATTATCGTGATTTCTATAGAAAAACTTCTAAAAATTCAATACACTCGTGATCATTCTCGAATAGTTTAAAATATCCCGTTACATAATGTATAAATAGGACGCTAGAAAATTTTTTTATGTCAGTGACACGTAAAATTATGCTCCAATCGAGTAGTTATCACTTGATTAATCAGATATGATGGTAATTTTTTTCATTATAAACATACTCTTAATTGTGTTTATTGAATGTGATACGATGTTAAGGTATATAGTGACACCCGATGTTATATGTGGGATGATTTTTTTTTTTTTTTTAAACTAATGACGATAATTGGCTATTGTGTTAGTTCTTATTCTCAGACGATGTCATACGTCGATCATATGCATGTCACAATAAGTATTTGGATTTTATTTTTGCATCACTCTTCACATACAAAATTAAGGTTTGATTTTTAGAAGCTGGATCTGGTAGGGATGGCAAAATAATGCAAATTCTAGCTGACATAGTTCATGGCAGCTCTCATTTTAAGTGTCTTGTCTTTGTTCAACAGCTGTTTTTTGATGTTCCCTGTCAATTGTCATGTTTTGTCTGTCTGTCACTACCAAAGACAAGAACACAATACAACTTTTCTATGTGTACGTTGCCCCATGATCATCTTTCATTCTTATCAAATGAATTTCACTAGTATGATTACTTGACCTGAAATGATTAAAGACTAATACCCATTTTCTTAGTTTGCAATAAATGCATTGAATTCCAGGTTATCTGGTAACACAGCGGCTGCTTCTGTATTTTTAAATCAATTTAGGGTTAACAATGTCAAAAGAAAGCAACGTCTAATCAATGTTCACCAATTAATTCACTTTTATAACTCAATAATTTCAGTTTATCTTAACTTTTGTCGAGCCTAGGCAAAGAGTACATCAGTCCTTTTACCTTTATATTCTAGGCTTTCATTTTATTACTACACAAACACAATGATCAGGTACGGTTGGATGAGCTTGAAGAAAATTAGCAGCCAAAATTGTCGCTAAGCTCTTTTTATATAACTTCTTCTTCAAACATTATAATTAGAGATACAAATTTGTAAATATGTGTGTAACACCTCAAATTTTACTGAGTAGTATAATACTGTCTGTTTTGAGCCGAAAACTACATAATTTTTCTCTTGAGTTTTATTCAAAAGACATTGTACTAGTTGAAGATAGAATGATAGATATATAAAGTACCTTAATACCATAAATTTTTAACATGAGATTGTAGTGACATCACTTGTTGTTGAGTCTAAAATAACCTCATAAGTATGAGCCACCACATTATGTTACTCTTTGCTCTTGATAAGTAATATTATTGAAAACTCTAACAATTTAGGTATGGAAAAAAGGGGAATTGAGTAGAAGGAACTCAAATGTGATAGATGACTATGTGAGGGCAAGAGCTCCAAGGGCAGGTAAAGCTATACAATCCTGCGTTGTTTGAAAAATGTGGAGGACAATAGTTCATAAGTAAGTTCTCATTTCCAATTACTACAGAGTCTTTTTAAGTGGGATTCATGAATAAAGTTGTGCGTATTTATACAAAGCAGACAATATTGTATTATTTGATTAAGATCAAAACGTCATGGAGAAGTAGGTAGAACGTTATTCTTATAAATTCGTGTATTATTTCTTGTTAGTGAAAGGTAGGAAAAAGAAGGGGATTCGATTGGACCGGAGGAAAGAGGGACTATGTACTAGAACATGATTGCTAAGTATTAGGTATGATCATTTTGTTCTTATACTTATCAATTAAACCTACAATACATTAAAATAAGCCTCTCATTTGCCACTTTAAAGCACTATAAATTTTGTATGAACTTCTCTAAATTAGGCTTCACTACTTTGTCAAAAAAGTTATAACTATATAATTATGTATATAGATAACAAATATATAGAAAGAGAGGAAGAAAGAGTGGAGTCTCATCCCCTTTAGTACGATATTGTATACAATGTGTCAAAAACTACATAGTTTTGTCTTTGAATTTTACATCAAAAACTTGTTGTCCAGTCTGAGCTGCACAATAAAAATTATTTTTTTCACACTACCATAATATTATTCTTTTCGACAACCTGGTCTGAGGCATGCACGTCCCTTGTAATTTCATTTTTGGGGTTCCCAAAAGTACATTATACTTGATTGAAGAAGAATTTTACATACAAACCACTCATTTTCATTTTCATCTTCATCAAGCGCTATTCGCCATTGTCTAACTCTTTTGGTCTTTGTTGAACTCATAATTATAATTTTTTAGACTATCTTCGCCTTCACACGACAGATTGCCCAGAGAGAGAGAGAGAGAGTTCCTAATCAAGGAAATGACTAACTATTTGGTGTCATGGTAATACATCCCACCATTCATTCTTCTATTTTACTCATCCATAGAATTTAGCAAAGAATAACAAATTATTAAATGTTTACCTCTCAATACTAAAGGTCAGGTTGCATGGGAAACCGGCAACAAATGGTGGGAATGGTAAAGAAACAATATGAGAATTATAGAATTAGTTTGTGTGCAAGTGTGGACTCGAACAAAACAAGGTCTAGGGTTTCGGCGGCATGTGGATGTCAATGTGTACTTGTGGAAATTTGATTCATATAACTAAAAACATTATATTAATTAAATAAGAAAAAAATTATTTAAAATCAAGAAAAATAATTAAAAACTCTAACAAAGTATAATTAACCATGTTTATTAGTGAAATTATGGATACAAAAAATAAATATCAAGAACATCACTTGACTTGAATCGCGATTATTGTCCAGTTGTATAATTGATAAGTTTGACATATTACCATACGTTTATAGATCTAAATTTTCGATATTACATAAAAAATGGGATAAATTTTGTGACTGATTTAATTTTTTTTTCACTCTCTTCTATGTTTGAGTTTTCTACTATAATATTGGGTACACGCGCTACTTCTCATACAATTCGAGAAATCTTACTACTCTTGTCTGAATTTTTTTATAGACTAAGATCGGTCCGGACGGAAGTGATTAAAGGTGATGATTGCATTAGTTTATGAATAAATTACTATTCATTTTCCAAATATACTAAAATAATTAAGGGTAATTATCGATTTAAACCCTATATTGTACACTTTTTTTTCAATTCGACCCATATACTAAAAAAACGGGCAATGGATGAATCCAAAATCGTTTGGTAATTTTTTAAATGAGGGGTTAATGAAATTGTTGATAGAAGGTCAAAATTGATAACAGAATCAAAGTACAGGGTTCGGTTTACCAATTTTTTTAGTACAGGGGGCGAATTAAAAAAAAAATGTATAGTACAGGGTTCAAATCGATAATTACTCAATAATTAAAATAAGTAGTAGACAATCCATAATGGAACTAGAAATGTCAACCTTAGCAGCTAATCTTTTTTTTTTATTTTTGTGTTTTTAAATATAAATAAATTCACCAAAAATACATAGCAAGAGATTACTTATATGACTAACTCTGTATTATTTTAGTCAATGTATATGAATATATTGACAGCATTACCTAAGGAGAGTTGAATAATGTCACGTCATGTAAGAAATGTAGAAGAATTTAATAAATAAATAGATTTATTTCCTTGAACTAAATAAACATTTTTTTGAAGTAATAATACCAAGGAACTAATCTATCCCGACTTTGGTCTAAAATGATAAATATTTTTTTTTTGTTGAATCGTCACGAAATATAGCATGTTCATCATTTAATGGGTATCGTTACGATTACTTTTTAATTTTACTTTTTAATTCTTAACCTTTGACTTGTCATTCATTAATTAGTACAATCAATCTGATAGATTATAAATAAATAAATTATTAATTATACAAATTAATAAGTGCGAAGAAGTTAAAAAATAATAATAGAGGGTAAACATAATATTAATCTTATTTATCGAGAAAATAATGATAATTATTGTGACGCATATGGGTAGAGAGACTAAGTATAAGGTGAAAATATTATTAGAAATATTCACAAGGAACAATCAAAATAAATAAATAAATAAAAATATAAAAAATTAAGAACTCAGTGCATGTGCCTCCAAGAACATATACAGAAGCTGGTCGGTTTCTCTTGAGTTATATAATATAATAAAATAAAATAAAAATAAAAAGTTAAATATTATATTAATAAATATATAGTTTAATTTATGAAAGAGTTTGGTTGGTTTACACTTGGGCTTACAATGTTTTCAAACCCTCGGAATTTAGCCATAAATGGCATTCCTCTACAAAGTATGTGACACCCCATTGGAATCTTCTCATTCATATACTTTATTTTATTTTGAAAAATTATTGATTTTATTAGGGGTGTGCAAACCGAACCGGAACCGGTGAATTAGGTTCGGTTCGGATCGGTTTTGACTATTTGGAAACCGATCTTCGGTTTTATTTTGTAGGAACTGCTTAATTAGGTTCGGTTTTCGGTTTGTATCGGTTGACCGATACAAACCGAACCGAATCGGACCTGAAATTAAAAACCAAAAAAACCATTAATATTGAACTTTGAAGACCTAAATCGTCGATTCTTGTTCTTCACTCTTCATCTACGAACCACTCCTCCAGAGGGCAGAAACGACACACGCACTCACGCAGTCGCAGACGAAGGCGATCAGGCGAGGCGACGACCAGAGACCCAGTGGCAGGCAGACGACGACAGATAGCAGCACCGATGAGGAGACGACAGCTCACAGCAGCACCGACGAAGCGACGACAGCAGCACCAAGCAAGCAACTGAATAACCGGGTATGATCTAATCTTTCATTCGTTGCTTGTTTTACTTTTTATGTTTGGCAGAGAACAAAACTTGTTGATTTTGCTCTCTGTCGTTTGTTCACAGAGAGCAAAATCGATTTTTCTTACTAATTTCATGGATACTTTCAGAGATATGAAATAGTAAATGGTGTCACTGAAGCTGAAGGGGCTACTCTTGAAGCTATGGGTCAAGATGAGGAAAAGGCTGATGAAGGTATCAATATGTGTTGATTGAATTTTTTGACAGAAAGTTAGTAATTGATATAATTGTTTTGCAGAAAAGGAGTGCCTGATTTCTGGCTTACTGCAATGAAAAATAATGAAGTGCTAGCTGAGGAGGTTAGTTACTTTAGCATGACACGCATTTTCATTTGCGATAGAAGAATTGCTCAACTAGTGGACTAATATGCCTTGATTTCTTTTTTTTTTGGGTGAATCAGATTTCTGAATGGGATGAAGAATTGATAACCCCAAGGGATTCAAGCTTGAGTTCTTCTTTGATACTAACCCTTATTTTAAGAACCCAGTGCTGACAAAGATATATCATATGAAAGTTTCATCAACTTCTTTAATCATCCTCAAGTACCAGGAGAAGATGAAGATATTGAAATGTGGTAGCATTACATAGCATTATAAGTATGTTGATGAAAGCACATCTTAGCATTACATAGCATTACATTGCTCATATTAGAAGTATGTTAATCAAAGTATTACTTAGCATTACATTTATTTTTGTTATCTGCTGAAATTTTATTTGTAATTTGCAGAAGGGCGGAAGAGCAGCAGCTGTTGCAGGTTAGCAGGGCGAGAAGCCTCCAGAATGCAAGCAGCAGTAGAATCTCGATGGTGGATGAGCTTCCGGGAGTTGGTGGCTGAGGAAAAGGTGTGGAAGATTTGGAAAATAGGTTGTAAAACTGAAACCGAACCGGAACCAAACAGGAGTTTTGGTTCGGTTCCAGTTCGGTTTTGCTATGTAAAAAGTTCGGTTTCAGTTCGGTAAATCCGAAATCGAACCGATCGGTTCGGTTCGGTTCCTCTCCAAAACCGAACCGAAACCGGTTTTGCACACCCCTAGATTTTAACCATGTACTATACCCTTAATTGTAGGTAGCCCCATCTATTAAAAAAATCGACAAACCGAACCATGTACTATGATTCCGTTATCGGCCTTGACCTTTTCAATCTTTCCGTCAACACACACGTTAAATGCATGTAGGAACTTCAAATTTTCACCTGGCAAACTATCGATTTTAATTTTGTAATATACCCGTAATTTCAGGAAGCCAATTCTACTAAAAAAACAAACTAAACAACAGAAACCAATGAACTTGCAGATGAATTTAAATGGACAATGAAAAAAAAATGTCCCGTAACTTGACTGAAATATTTTTATAAATGAAGAGATTTACCAAATGATTAACAATGTGATTGAATCACTCATTTGTAAAGAGAACAAAAGCATACATAAAACGAAATCATGCGAACAGATTTATACAATCACGTCTTTCTTTTACAAGAATAACATTTCTGTAAATGAAGAACTCACCAAAAATCCGTACCAGAAGACCACCATTGACTGTCAACGCTTGAGGCGCTCTCTCTCTCTCTCTTGTTCGCCTTCGGGTGTTGACGATATAAAGAACTCACCATGAGTTTATCGTATTCCCTCTCGGTCGCGCTTCTTCAAGTGGTGGAGTCTGAAATTGTAGCCCTAACTCAATTTATTAGAGGTGGGCAGAACCGGCCCAGAATTGGTGAACTGGACTGGACCGTCAGTTCGGTCCAGTTCTTGGGTGGTTCTTTGAGCCATAGAATCGGTTCCCGGTTCCCAGATCCCAAATCCATGGTACCGTGGACCGCGATCCGGTTCCTGGTTCCGTTGATCAAAGAACAGGGAACCGCAGGAGTACTGACCCATGGGTCGGCCAGGTAGAAATGGGTTATCCAACCCATGGGTCGGATAAATAATTTTGGCTTTTGTGGTTCAGCACTCAACAGAGTAGTTCCAACTTCTTCTCAACTTTGAAGTCTGAAGCCCTTCCAGTTCCCGACTCTCATCTCTCTCTCGAATCTCTCTTCAGACTCTGAAGTTCAGAGTTGTCCCGACTCTGAAGCCCTTCCCTACTCCCGTTTCTCTCTCGAGTCTGGACACTCTCTATTTTAGGAGCCCTAAAATTGGAGCTGGAGTGGTGACTGCTCTCTGAAGTCTGAAGCCCTTCCCGACTCTCGTCTCTTTCTCGAATCTCTCTTCAGACTCTAAAGTTCAGAGTAGTCCCGACTCTGAAGCCCTTTCCAACTCTCGTCTCTCTCTCGAGTCTGGACAGTGGACACTCTCTACTTTAGGAGCCCTAAAATCAGAGCTGGAGTGGTGACTGCTCTCCAAAGAATTGTAGCTCGATTCTAAGGTATGATATTGTAATACCCGAAGGTACGGAATCCTATTTATTTAATTATTTAATATATTTAAATTGGCATTTTCGTAAATGTGTCAAACTAGGTCCGTTTTTACAAAAAAGGGGCATCATTAGAACCCTAACGAGTAATAGGAATTTTAAGGAAATTATGGGAATTTTCGGAATAGTAATGCTATATTCCGAATATTTATGTTTCTCGTAAAACGGATGGGGTTTTAATAAAAATAGCAAACGAAGTCCAAATTGCGAACGGATAGTTTTGTTAATTCCCAAATATTAAGTTGGACTTATTGGCGAAATACGGAAATTTGGGAAAGTCGAATGGCTGGACGATTAACAAACCGAATGACGAAAAGTATATAAAAACTATAGAAGGGCATTTTAGTAATTTGACAAATAAATTTTATAAAATCACTTAAACCTATTTTCATTTCACTTCTTCTTCATTTTGATTTCCAGAGAACGACTTTCTCTGTTTTCCTCCCTGGCCGCGCGAGGGTTTCTCCAATCCGTTGGCTTCCGACTCCGATTTCTCCTCCGGTCGTCCCGATTTCTTCGTGGTTTCTCCTCCATTCGACATTCTCGGTAAGTCTCTATAGTTTTAGAGCGTTGAAATTCGAGTTTCGTAAAGTTTTAAACGTTTAGGTTCGATTAGGTTTTCGATAAAAACTGAGATTTAGAGCTTGTAATCGATAGGTCGTCGATGATTTAGTATATATTGAACGTATTGGGCGTATTTGGACGAATCTAATCGATTTAGGAAAAATGTTAGAATTTACGAAATTTCGAGATTTTAGGATAAACTCGTAAATTGAGAAATTAGGTGCCGAGTGTAAATTTCTCGATAATCTAGTGCAACGAATCGAATTAGAGCTTTAAGAAATCTCTTAGTTAAGGTTTTGACAATTCGAACGTTTAGAAGTTTAAATTCGTTTTAACGATAAACGTTCTAAATTTCTTAGGTAAACAGTGCTCGTGGGCGAAGCTTGGATTGCAGCGTGCACGAGGTAAGTTCTCGTGATTCCTTTCCGGCCGATTGGCCTACACCGTGCTTCGAAGTCGTTTTCGAGGATTTTGATGACGCGTTAGTTTATATTACTTTGGTTGGGTAGTTAGGTTTAATTGTTTTGTAGGTTAGGTTTCCTTTTACAGTCTTGATGGTACGTATGCTGAGGATTTAAATTATGTTATGAACTGTTCATGCATCACGTGTTTTTAAAAGAAAAGCATGAAAATGAATTTCCGCACGATGTTTTTAACTTGGCGATGTGGCCTGGAGAGGGGCATGACCTACTGTGGAGGCCGATTACGGGCTGGTCACAGTACCACATCTATTATGTACTCACAATGTGGCCTGGAGAGGGGCGGGACCTACTGTGGAGGCCGACTACGGGCTGGTCACAGTACCACATTTATTATGCACTCATACGATGGTCATGCGAGGTGGGGCTCAGGCACGGCTGTACGTGTTGTAAGCGTGTACCCCTCTCTTCTAACTGGAAAGAGTAGTCCGCCCGCTGGATGTGCTCTCTCTAGTTAGGAGGATTAGATCTCGGTGATCCCTAATGAATAAGTAAAGAAAATGCTACATGATTTCTGAACTCACACGCATAGCATAGCATGTAGTTGCATTTACTAGAGCTTACTGAGATTTTTATCTCATAGTGTGTTATGTATGGTGTAGGTGACTTAGACATCGAGGTACCAGGTGAGGACGATGTCCCTCCACCTGAGGCATGAGTCCAGTTGATCGAGGGTGGCTGCGGTAGTGTGCTGGCGCAGTCGAGGCTTCACCGACCCGTGGGGAGTATGTATAGATTTTGAGGGTCTTTTTAGGGTATTTTGGGGATAATTGATAGAATATGTATAGGATGTTTATCGTTTTGAAATTCTGGAACTGTTTGGGTTTAATTGTATTTAACGTTATATAGATATGTTTTGATTTAACTGTATTTAAACGTTATGAAAATATTTTGAAATGTTTTAGGTTGTTACGGATTAGTTCGAGTTTTAGATATATTCACGCAGTTGGATTTCGCAAAGTCCGCTGTGAATTGGCGGAATTTAGATTATGTTTTAATCGGTTGAGTGCAGGTTATAAGTTATTATGATTAGTTATTGTGATGATTGGTGTAAATGTTATGGAGTTAGAGATTAGATGAAATGCATGTTGCTCTCTGGAATTCAAGATTCCAGAGAACATAAGTGTGAAGTGAAAGACGCGAGAGAAAGAAGAAGGAAAGGCGTTGGAGGCCTGGTGGTGCGGCGACCGCGCGCTGCAACATGCAGCGATCGGGCGCTGCATGCTGCAGCGCTTGCAGCGACCGAGCGCTGCAACATGCAGTGATCGGGCGCTGCATGCTGCAGCGCACTCGGCGACCAGGCGCTGCAAATGGCAGCGCCCGGTCGCTGCTGCTTTTGAGGGCAGAATTCCGATTCTGCCCTCTCTCTTTTCTAATTGATTTTTAAGGTTTTAATTAATGTTTTAAGTTTTAAATTAATTATTAAATGTTTTGTTTTAAACGCTTTCAAAGTTCAAATTCAATTCCGATTTCGATTCTGGTTTCGATTTCGGTTTAGGTTCCGCCTAGAGTTTAACTAAAGATATTAGGATAAAAAAAAAATAATAAAATAATACGGGAAATACGGGTACAGTATTAGGGTCGTTACAGATATATAAATTTCTTGCCCTCTGTCTTTTTGTATCACCTTAGTTTCTGTTTAATTTTTGAATGTCCTATTCTTTTTCTCCTATAGATATTTTATTTTGACATTGGGGGGGACAAAAGAGGCCGCTTCTTGAAGGTATGGATTCTCTGAATTATTTTATGGTTTCCTTTCCATTTCTATGTGGTCAAGCCAATTCAATGTTGCTTTGTGTAATACGAATCCTAGTTACAGAGTTACTAACATCAACCTCTTATTCTCTTGGGTACGGATATTAATTTAAGGCAAACTTAGGTTTCTGTATTCTGACTTGAATGATATTTAATTAAAGATAATATGATTTGGGCATAAAATGCAGTGGAATTTAATGTGAAGCTCGATTTAGATAAAGGGTTCAATTTCATTTTTTATGGCATTTTACTAGTATTTTGCTTTTGCTACAATTTACTTATGTATGTTGATAAATTTAGCTTCATATATTACATTGGATTGTAATGCTGATTGTTGAATGATGATTGCTGAAAATATGTTGTTGCTCTATGGTAGGATGGATAGTGTTGGTGAAAATTCGCATGTTCAATCGAAAAGAGTTAAGTCTAATGTCTGGATTCAATACAAAAGGTACCAAATACTAATTCAGCAAAATGAAATTATTGTGGACAAATTTACGCTGCACACCTGATAAAAAATGGGACTTCTAGTTTACTAAAGCATATTAAAGTATGCAAAATGTGTCCACAAAATTTAGACACTAAGCAATCAACTTTGATATTTAAACCTCTTGCGAGCAAGATTCCTGATGATGTACCCATATTTACAGTAATGGTTGCGTGAGAAATGCTCTCAAAGATGATTATCTTGGATGAATTATCATTGAAAGTGGTTGAAAGAATTGGTTTTAGAATATTTTGTTTGTGTCTAAATTCTAAATTTATTATGTCATCTAGAAGAACAGTTGCACGAGATATTTGAAAGATTTTTCTGTAAGAAGAAACCAAGTTGAAGAACTATTTTTGTTCAACATCACAAAGGGTATGTTTGACCATCGACATATGGACATCAATTCAGAATTTGAATTACACAGTACTGACATGTCATTATATTGATGAAAATCAGATTGTGCACAAGAAGATATAGAACTTTTGTTTGATTCCGAATCACAAGGGTGAATCTATTGGTAAGTCAATTGAAAAATGTCTGCTTGATTGGGAGATTGAAAAAGTTACAACTGTAACTGTTGACAATGCATCTTCTAACGACGTTGCTATTTCTCATCTAACGAAGACGATTTGAAATTGGAAGTGGTTAATTTTAAATGGTGATCATATACATGTGAGGTGTGTTGCACATGTTTTAAATTTGATTGTTTTTTATGGTTAAACATGATGAGTCCATATCAAGGGTAGCAAAGTTTTCAAGTATGTAAGGTTTTTTCTGGGAAGATTGCAACATTTCAAAGCTTGTGTTGATGAGGTTAAAATTACTTGTAAAAGTAATTTGTTGTTTGACGTTCCTACACGTTGGAACTCCACGTATTTGATGTTGACAAGCGATAAGAAGTACGAAAAAGCTTTAGAAAAATTAGTAGAGAATGATGGTTCTTTCTTGCATGAAATGAGAGGAGAAGATTCACCTACAATTGAAGATTGATTATGCATTCAAGAATACATGAAATTTTTAGAGACATTTCACTCTATGACACTTCATGTTTCTGCTTCTCTACATATTACTGCAAATATGCACATAGGTGAAGTGTGTAATTTGAAGATTGCTATTCATACACATGCTAATGGCGATAACATGATGCTAAGAAGAATGACAATCGAGATGCAAAAGAAGTTTGACAAATATTGGGGTTCTTTTGATAAAATAAACATGCTTGTATATGTTGCTGCTGTTCTTGATCCAAGCCACAAAACAAGATTTTTACGGCATTATTTAACCAGTTTATTTGACAGTGAAAGAGCGGCACGATACTTAAAGCATGTAGAAGATGTAATTAAAAAATTATATGTCGAATATAAATGTGATACCAATGAAGATCTGTAACACCCGGTTTTATCGGATTAATTCTCTATTCTTTTAATTAATGGTACACTTTAAATGGCAATAATAAAAGTAGGGTTAGTGGATGACTAGGTAAGGGCATAAGAGTAATTGAAAATTTAAAAGTGGATAACGTATTTGTAACGACCCCTCATCCCAGCAAGATATTGTCCGCTCCGGGGATTGGGCCGCAGCCCAATATCCTCCCCTCACGGCTTTGTTTGGCGAGAACTTCCCGGAAGGTCACCCAACCTAGAATTGCTCTCGCCGAAGCACGCTTAACTTTGGAGTTCTTATGGGATCCGTCGCCAATCGTGCTCCAAAACGCGTCTTGCTATTTAGGGAGGGATCTCTTACATATGTTTCATTTCCATGTACTTCCCCAAGCGATGTGGGTTCGTAACGGCCCCTGCTTCAACGGAGAAACCACTCCGGCCCAGGTCAGCCCCAGGATCCGCGGAGCTTTACCCACCTCCGGCCCAGGTCAGCCCCAGGATCAACGGAGAATGGGTGGTTCCTTATCAGTTCGTTGAAAGACGGGTCGTCACAATCACCCCCCCTCGGGGGCCCAACGTCCTCGTTGGCCACATTTTTGGTTGGGTACAGGCTCTGATACCATTTATAACGACCCCTCATCCCAGCAAGATATTGTCCGCTCCGGGGATTGGGCCGCAGCCCAATATCCTCCCCTCACGGCTTTGTTTGGCGAGAACTTCCCGTAAGGTCACCTAACCTGGAATTGCTCTCGCCGAAGCACGCTTAACTTCGGAGTTCTTATGGGATCCGTCGCCAATCGTACTCCAAAACACGTCTTGCTATTTAGGGAGGGATCTCTTACATATGTTTCATTTCCATGTACTTCCCCAAGTGATGTGGGTTCGTAACGGCCCCTGCTTCAACGGAGAAACCACTCCAGCCCAGGTCAGCCCCAGGATCTGCGGAGCTTTACCCACCTCCGGCCCAGGTCAGCCCCAGGATCCGCGGAGAATGGGTGGTTCCTTATCAGTCCATTGAAAGACGGGTCGTCACAGTATTTAAGGAAAGAAGTTTGGGTTTAATGCACTGTAGCCGCGACTATTCCCTATTTTCTCTCTTTCGGTCTTCAGCTGAAGCAGCAGAGCTCTCTAGGCGATTCTTCTACTCGAATCTTCTCCGAACTAGGTGAGCCCTATTTCGATTTCTTGCTGTACTGGTAGCTATCGATGATTGGAGAGAGTATAAATATGAGTTTTGTGAATGCTGTATGGGTAAGCTAGTCCGAGTTTTGTGGTAAATCGGGAATGTGCTATGAACTAAACTTCCAAACTAGTTTCGCTAGATTTCTGGATAGATTATAATGAGGCTTAGTAGAAATCTGATTAATATTCTGTTTATGACTTAGGTGAACAAAACTTCTGAAGTAGTTTGAAACCGAGCATTTCCAGGAGAGTCAGGTAAGTGAAGTATGCTTGTGTCTTCAGGCCTACATCACAAAACAGTAGGATTGTGTATGCTTGATTGTGTTTGTATGTCATGCATCATATTTTGAAAGTATACGAAAATGAATTTACATAAAATGACATGGTAAGGAATGAACAGACTGTAACAGTTGTTAAGGGAACTAATCCGCCCCTTAATCAAGAGAGAAGATGTATGACTTTGGGGGAAGTGATCCAAACCCCAATTTCACAGGGAGATCTGAACAGTTTGTTAAGGGAACTAGTCCGCCCCTTAATCGAGAGAAAGGACGTATGACTTTGGGAGAAATGATCCAACTTTCAATTTCACAGGGGGATCAGATTAGAAACGAATGCATATGCAACTGAGATGAGAAAGTAGAAATTTGTATGTTTAGGAATTTATGTTCAGCATTTCATTCATGACTGCTTTACTTACTTAGCATTAGGCTAATAGATGAGTTTTGTGATGTAAGTGCTGAGCATTCAACAGGTGAATTCCCTTAGTTTACTGAGGAATAGGTGAAGTTGGAGGAGCACTTCTATGCTACGGTTAGGTGTTCTGATGAGGCGGTTTAACTTTTGTCTGAATGAGAGTTTTTAGTGGTTAGGTATTCTGATGAAGTGTTCTGAGAATTTTAAATGATAGTAGAAGTTTGATACTGCATTTAACGCTTCTGTGAACTTCTTTTCTGGATTTAGAAATATGATTTGATTTCGATTGTAGTTTGCTATTCTGAATTTCTAAGAATTGTGGATTTGTGTTGATCAGAATGATTTTAGTAAAATGTGCGAAAATCGTTTTGCAGTCGGGTTTGCTCCTTATTAGAGTCTCTTTTGGTCTATCGGTAGAAATGTATAATAAGTTTGTCGTTTTGTGATCGGTGTGAGTTAGATGAATAAATCATCCGGCTTACGTCATCGGTAGAAGTGTATAATAAGTTTGTAGTTTTGTGATCGGTGTGAGTTAGATGAGTGAATCATCTGGCTTACGTGATCGGTAGAAGTGTATAATAAGTTTGTCGTTTTGTGATCGGTGTGAGTTAGATGAATAAATCATTTGGCTTACGTCATCGGTAGAAGTGTATAATAAGTTTGTCGTTTTGATCGGTGTAAGTTAGATGAATAAATCATCCGGCTTACGTCATCGGTAGAAGTTTATAATAAGTTTGTCGTTTTGTGATCGGTGTGAGCTAGATGAGTGAATCATCCGGCTTATGTTATCGGTAGAATTGTATAATAAGTTTTTTCATTTTGTGATCGGTGGAAGCCTTCAGTTTCTGTTTCCGCCCCTTTTCGTTGACTTTGCTTATCGGCAGATATGTTTGACTCTTACGATTTTTAAAATTTTCAAGCTTAAGTCTTGATCTCTTCTGGCCGAATTATTTCTCAATATTTTAACTGATTATTCAAACATTGTTTCGTAGCTCTGCTTAATTCTGTTTTGCTCAAAAGAATTTCTGTTGCAAGATTTAAATGTTTTGAGACTTTAGAAAAAAAATG
Organism: Begonia masoniana; assembly: GCA_022432975.1. Taxonomy (NCBI): domain Eukaryota; kingdom Viridiplantae; phylum Streptophyta; class Magnoliopsida; order Cucurbitales; family Begoniaceae; genus Begonia; species Begonia masoniana. The sequence goes on from CM039505.1 coordinate 49,377,339, forward strand.
TCAAATTTTGACTTTCGAGCGAAGTTTTAAATTTGGTCCAAAATTTCTCAATTATGTTCGGATTATGTGTAACGAACTGGGTTCAGAGGACTCGGGGCGTTATAAGATTAGACTCTAAGTAGCAATAATATTTGACGAAAGTATCGAAAGTCAACAAGTTCTCCGGTGCAAATTTGTTCAAGTGAAGTGTACTCGATGTTTTATGGGTCTGGAAATTCTTTTGAGTGCAACGATGAAACTAATATGCAGAAATTGATTAATATTTGTCTGAAAAATTGGAGAATTTATCAGACAATTCTGACTTATTGTTTTGGTGGAAGAGGAACTCCATTAAATATCAAATTTTGAGTGAAATTGCAAAAGATATATTGGTAATTCCAATTTCTACAGTAGCTTCAGAATCTGCTTTTAGTTGTGGTGGTCGAGTTCTTGATGTCTTTTGCAATTCTCTATCTCCTCAAAGTGTTGAAACTCTTATATGCTCTCAAAGTTGGTTAAAAACATTCAACCATTTTAAAGTTCCTCAAATTATTGATGAAGATTTAAAAGATAGTACCATAACGACTATAGAAGAAGGTTCGACCATTCAAATATTTAGTTGTTTTACATCTTTATCTCTAATTATTAATTAATATTTTTAATTTTTTTTCATTTTGCAGATTCGGCTATCGATGAAAATTTTGTAGAAGATGACATGTCATTAAAGACTTGATATGGACCTGGTGGCAATTATAGACTTTTTTAATTCGAGCAATTACGGTTTGAAATTTATTTCTTGGACTTTGAAATAGAATCGACTACAAAATTGAATTTTATATTTAGTTTGTATTTATAAAGTAGTTGATCTTGGATTTAGTTTCTTGAATTTTATTTAATGTTTGATAATGTTGAATTTAGTTTCTCACTCTCAATTTGAATGTTAGATAGTTAAATTGAGTTGGATAATTAGATTTAATTGGATTGTTGGATTTAGTTGGATAGTTGGATTTAGTTGGATAGTTTGATTTAATTGGATGGTTGCATAGTTGGATTTAATTAGATAGTTCAATTTAGGGAAAAATTCAATTTAGACCCCAACGTATGGGGTCAGTGGGCATTTGGTACCTAACGTTTTTTTTTATACCCAATCAAACCCTATCGTATAAAACGTTTTTCATTCAAACCCTACCGTTAAAAAGGCCTTTAAAATTAGCACATGCGCCGCACGTGCGATGATTAATCCTCAAAATACCCTCGTGTTAAAATTGTAAAAGTTAAAAAATTGGCCGAAGCCCTCCTGTTAAAAAATGGGCAGCTCTCACATCTAGACAACTTGCACAACGACGACGTAGAAGATGAGGCTCCGTAGAAACACTCCATTTCTGGTTCGAAGGAAAAAATCCAGAACCTAGCCAAACTAGTCGACAAAGACCCATTTTATTTTTCGCAGCTGGGTCTTTCTTTTTCTTCTTATTTTAGTTCCAGAAGAAAAATCCTTCCAATCGAACCCATTTCAAAACATCAATCTCCCATGGCGATTCTGAAATCAGCCCCGAATTTTTCTGTCTTCATCTTCAAGAAGCAGAAATCAATGGCGGCTCAGAAAATGGAATTGAAGATTGAAAGCAGTAGAGAAAGATGCGGAAAAAGGATCGAGAGAGTAGTGACGATCCTGTACAGGTACAATCATGGCGAAATTGAAGCAAAATCTATTTTTTTCCTTTGCTCCTTTTCTGTAGATGATATTGTTATTGTCTGCATGTCAATGGTGAAGATTTGAGCGATGATTACCTCTGTAATTTGATAAAAAAATGGAAAGAAACACTTTCTGAAATTCTTGTTGAACTGCAAAAACAACAAATTTTCATCTCCCCCGTTTCCTCTTCTGGGGCTTCTCCTTCGGCCCCTAACTGTTTCAGACTTCGCTCCATTCGTTCCCGTCAGAGTTTTTGGCCGTCACGGGCTAGCGAGAGAGAGAGAGAAAACAAAGGGTAGTTTGGAAATTTTGAAAGGGGATCTGTTAATTTTAACTAAAAAATTGACGGGAGGGTTTGAATGGCAAACGTTTTATACAATAGGATTTGATTGGATACAAAAAAAACGTTAGGTACCAAATGACCACTGACCCCATACGTTAAGATCTAAATTGAACTTTTCCCTTCAATTTATTAGATAGTTGTAACACCCAAAAAAATTTCCTCAACGTTAATTGTTTAATACCCGGGATTTCCTCAATGGGAGTTGCCTTTAGATTAGAATATGTTAGGGAAGTCTAATAAAGATCCTAGGGTTATGCTAAGTTAGAAAGTAGAAAGTGAGGTTTGGAGAGGAAACCATAAAGTTGAAATAGTTAGAATTATAGTTAATTGAGTAATTAAAGTAAGGAAAATGTAAAAAAAAAAAAAAGAGAGGAGAAAGTGTGATTTGCCCACGTTGAAAGTAAAGAAGTGGAAAGTTTTAATAGTTGGAAAAGTCAAGAAGCTAAAGGAAATTAAGTGTTGAAAAGTCAAAAGAAAAAGAAGTTTGAAAAGTCAATTTGATTTATGAACCAATGGGAGAAAAAAGTAAAGATTTAGAGTCAAAAAGGGAAGTGAATGGTGTGTCTTTACGTTGTTGATACGGAGGAGGAGAAAAAGAAAGAGAAAGGTGTGGGGTATTTTGTAAAATAAGAAAAGTTGGAGGGAAAAACTTAAAAGTAAAAATTGTGTAGGTTAAATTAGGAAACTACCTTCTTCTTTCCCCATTTCTTCCACGATTTTTCAGAACCATGGATGAGCATCCCCTTCCTTCTTTCTTCAACTTTGGCCAAGGTTTAAGGTAATAATTAAGTGGGGTTTTGGTTTTATGCATAATAGTAGTGGATTTTAGTGTTTAGAATGAGTTTTAGTGAGTTTTGGAGGGAGTTTAGGAAACCCTAAAATGGAACTCCGAAATTCTTCATTCCTTTGCTAGATTTCTTCCTACTTTTGATTGTTTGTACCTTAAATAAGTTGGTTTAGATTGTTTTTGGAGTTAGATTAGAGATATTGTGAAAGTTGTGCAAAAACCTATTTTGTTGATCAATGTACCTCGGTTCTGTTTTGTTGTGTTTGATCGGCTATGGGTGTTTGGCTGTTAAATTTGAGTGTTTCAATGAAAAGTAGATGTGTAGAGGTTTACGGATTGGGGTGACACGTCAAAATCCATTGAAAAACGAATAAGTTATGGCCGTTTGAAGTTGGACGCTAAAAATTGTGGTGAAAATGGGGTTTTAGGAATTAAACGCTAAGTGGTTCATTTGGTTGTTAGTTTTGGTTAAGAAATTTCCTTAGAATTTCTTAGGTTGATACTAAATGAGTTTTCCCTATTTGTTAGGTTGTCGAGCGAGTAAATTAATCGGACGAAGTGAGCAATTACGTGCCGAGCAGTCAGGTAAGTAGTGGTTTGCAATCGTTTTGCCTTCAGGCCTACACTATAGAACGGTAGGGTTAACGGTCGGTTTCTTGTTTCGCGTTGTGTTGTGTTGCGTATTCTTCTGGCATGCATCACGGTTTTTTTTAAGTTATGAAAACTAGTTTTGTGCATTGTTTTGAATTGCGAGTGTGAATTGTAATAAGATAATAAGGATTGCAAGAATTGGTCTCGAGTAAATTGGCCTTGTCAGGAATAAGTGCTGGAGTGTAGCACCCCGAAGGGATTTTTACGAGAGAGTGGTTTAGCTAAATTGCAAGAACTGGTCTCGAGTAAATTTGGTCTTGTTGGGAATAAGTCCTGAAGTGTAGCACCCCGAAGGGATTTTTACGAGAGAGTGGTTGGGCTAAAAGATTTAAAACATCGTGAGTATGAACTCCTAGACAGTCATAGGGTTCTACGATCGGTGTGGGGAGGAAAATCATGCTTGGCCATCCTAGACAGTTATGGGATGTGTGCTAACCGGTTTTGCTTGGTTGGATCAAGGTGTGGCCATCTTAGACAGTTATGAGATGTGTGCCTACTCGATCCACACAGCTTATGAAAAGATTAATGCAACGAACATGTAACGAGCACAATTGAGAGTTAGAAATTACATGTGATAGGATTGGGTTGCATTGTGTGATATGTGCATTCGTTATTCCCTACTTACTAAGCATTAGACTTACTTTTTGGATTCTATGGTGTAGGTAGCAATATATTCACAGGTGAGGTTGATGAGGGAGCCCAGGATTAGGCAGCAGTCGGAGGTGCACGGAGCATGCCGGTGCATGCCGGTGTCGGGGTGTCTTGGCCATGTTCTTCGGGAAGTTTTGCGGGAATTTCGGTATTTTGCATTGTAGATAGTTTTCTTTTAACTATTTTGGATGGTTGTGGGCAGTGGTCTTTTGATGAACGGTTTGTATGTAAATGATGTGGTTAAAACTATTTGATTTCAGATTTTGGTTTATAAACTTACAGTCGTTATGATGCTCGTTTTTTTAGTATAACAAACAACGTCGGGTCCTTCGATTTCCACGTTTTTGTTGATATTTTGGAGTCGGTTTTCCAAGATTTTTACGGGTCATGGAGTCGGGATCGTCGGGAAGGGTTGGTAAAAATTTTGGGTGATTTTGAAGTGTTTGGCTTAGGAAAAAGTGGAAGAAAAAAGGAGGTGGTCGAAGAAGGAGCGCAGCGCCGATCGATCGGCAGGCGCCCCTGTAGATCGCTTGGCGACCCGAGAGGTCGCCAATCGATCGGCACCTCGCTCGCGTGGGGTGGCACGCCCGGGTCGCTGCTGCGCGTGCGGTGCGCGCACGCGCCGCCCAAACCAGACCAGCTCGATTTTTTTTTAAAATTTTTTGTTTTAACCCGACATTTTTCGACGTATTTTAAATGTATTTTAGGCACATTTTCCAACCATTTTTTAGGGTTCGTAAAACCCAAAAATCGAGTCAAAAATTATTTTAAATTACGTTTTAAACATAGTTTAGATTAGCAAAGTAGCGCACCGAGCCGGGGTGGGTTCGGGGACGTTACAATAGTTGGATTTAATTAGGTGTGTTTTCCTGTTTAAGTTTTTTTGCAGTTTTGCAATTTTAACATAAAAAAAAAAAAAAAAAAACAGATGGGAGGAACCGGTTCTGGTTCTGGGACTTAAAATCCCAAATAGTCTGATCCAGTCTGATTCCAAGCGGGAACCGGGACCGGACTGTGCCCACCCCTACAATTTATGGATATAATTTAATATTTCAGGTGAAAATTTGAAGCTCCCACGTGCACTTAACGTGGTTGTTGACGGAAAGATTAAAAAGGTCAAGGCTGATAACAGAATCATAGTACGAAGTTCGGTTTGTCGATTTTTTTAGTAGAGGAGTCTACCTGAAATTATGGGTATAGTACATGGTTAAAATCGATAGTTTGCTAGGTGAAAATTTGAAGCTCCCACGTGCACTTAACGTGGGTGTTGACAAAAAGATTAAAAAGGTAAAAGCCGATGACGGAATCATAATACAGGGTTCAGTTTGCCCATTTTTTTTAGTTGAGTGGGTTTCATGAAATTACGGGTATAATACAGGATTAAAAATCAATAGTTTTCCTTTTATTTTTATAACCATAGATTAAGCTTGAAATGAATGAGCATATTTCGACATAAATTATTAATATGTTATGTACTTACTCTAATAAATAAATGTCACCTAGTTGATATGTTATATGATAAAATAAAAAATGTAACGAATATTTCGTTATAAATGATATCTCAATAAATAGTTTGGAAGAAAAAGAGAAATGCCATTTGAGCCTCAGAGATAATGATAATTCGAGATCAATTTCGACTATCATCACTATGTGATTATTTTAAAAGATATTACATTATTTTTTTATAAAAAAAAACTCTAAATCTAAAAGTTGAATTCTAATACTGCTTGTTTAAAACAAACATACATATAAAGAGTAATACTAGGTTTACCATCCAATTTTAAATTCTAATTTTATCTCAATATGTGTTAGTCATCAATTATTAAATATGACATTTACAAATTAATAAGTAGTGCGTCGTCATGTAAAATACGTAGAAAAATAGAGAGTAAACCATAAAATCATAAAAATTTGCTTCACCAAAAAAAAAATCATAATTTTATTTTTTGTTCATAAATAATGGAAAAACACAAAAGGAGTCTAAATATAGACAATTTCATTGCTACCCTTCTACAAATAATTATATAGAATGAATAAATAAATAATTATTTTGAGTCAAATAATGTAAAAATGATAATTTATAATTTATTGGTAGGTATTTATATGATATCAACAATGAAAAAATAATAATAATACGAAAGTGAAAATAACAAAAAATATATAATTTAGCATAACAACAAAGGTGTTTTAGTAAAATCACATTGATAGGAGGCCCATTTTATTTTCAATTGATGATAAATTATTTATTTTTTAAAATTTAAAATATATCCAATTATACATTGTAATTAGCCAATTTACCAAAACATGTCATCATATCAAAAGAATTTGTACAAACTATTTGATTTTCTTTCTCCGATGACACGTTTGATGCTCGGTTATCGTTATATATACGATGCGATTGACACTAAATCTCACCAGTTTTGCATGGAATACCAGACTTCGTGACGAAAAATTTGATACGAGACATCTTTGGAGTGATCGACTTGAACTCACATGTATAATCAACTCGGGAAATTGGTTCGGTTTGGGACGGTTATGCACGATGGAGAAATTCTTTACAGTTCGGAGGAAGGAATATCCGTGGATCATAGTTCAGTTTTTGGTTCTAGTGTTCGAACCAAAAACAGTGCGAACCATACAAAAACCGCACCATTGGTCAACCTATACCCAACCCACTTCTACCTGGCCCACGCAACTTCTACTCGGCTTAGCCCAGACCCAGACCCTGCCTACTGGCTGGGGTTATCGTTTGAGACGATTCGTCTCAATTCGAGTCGATGAATCTAACATTCATCTACATTCCTCAGAGAAAGTTTCCCTGCTTCTGCTGTTCGCCAATCGCCACTCCCAGTCGCCATTTCGCAGTTCGCACTTCGCGTTTTTCCATTAACAGTCGCTGTTCGCCGTTCGATGAGGGCGAAACCGTTCTTCCGACTCGGCAGTTCAGGTCACGCCGAAGCCATTCTTCCGAGTTCACGTTCTGATTTTGTAATCCAGAAATCAGACAGTTTTGAAGCAGAGAAGAGGAGAAAGGAACTTGGGAAATAGAGATAGGAATGGTTCTGCCAAATAGCTTGAGAGCTGAATCAATGGAGTTCTTGTCAGGCAGGGGAGGGGACTTTTCCCGCGCTCATCTCATCTTCAATCCACTATTTTTGGTTCAGAATCATTGCATCCCAACGCAGAAATTGGAATGATTCAAATAGGAATGGATCATTGAAGCAATGGAATTAAAAGAGAAGAGGTTTGATCTTTGGTGAGAAAGAGACCAAGAAATTGAACTCTATGACAGTTTACAATCACTGTTTTTAGAATTTAGTTTTGAGGGGAGTAAGGCATGAAGCCCAAAGAGGCCCAAATAGGACTCTTTGAAGCCTCCTTAGGATCATCTACTCTCAATGTCTTTGGAACTATAACACTTCTTCTCTCCATTCTCCCTTCTTCAACCAGCTTCACCTCCCTGCAATGCTTCCCTAAAATGCCTGAACCACTGCCATTTTCATTTTCAAACTGCCACTTACTGGTCACACCATAAGCATCCGTTGCCGGAGGTTGCCATCGAATAGCCGGGATCAAATTCCCGTCCCAACCCGGAGGAACGAGACAACAATGCTCACTTGGCCGGGAACGGGAAGAAGCAATTCCCTCCGTTTTTGAGAATTCGTTCATCGTGTTACTTGCAGTCGAAAAGGAGGATCCACTGGTGGAGGGCTCGTCGAAGGGAGGATCCATGGATTTGGGAAGAAGTTTTTCGAGTCTGAATTTTTGGAGATTGGTATTTGAGATCACATTTGAGGTGGGTGGATGATTTGCTGAATCCGAACCTTCAATCTGAGTGGCATTCACGTGACAAAACTGAGAGGCCAAGTGTTTATTCCGTCTCCGGTTTGCGCCCACCGGAACGTTCCTCATCGTCCCGCCTGCCGTCCAGTATCTGTGACAATTCTTGCAAAAATGTCTCGGTTGGTTCACGTTGTAGTTATTGAAGTAGCAGAATTTCGTGTCATGGCTATCGCACCGAGGACATGGAACGATCTTGTCTGGCTTCTTTAAGTTTTTCTCTTCTTGTTTTGCATCAACAGGCCGATATTCCCCGGCCTCCCTAGAGTCCGATGATTTTCCGTGTTTCGGTATCGTTAAATTCTGCAAAAATATACAGAGAAAATGTAAAACTCTAATTTTGATATACCCGACTGGCCAAATAGAATTCGAATTTGGGTCACTGATCTCAAGAACAATTAGGAATAGCTCGCAGATTTTCAACAATGGAATCTGAAATTTCTTGTTTTGAAGTTGGGGCTAGCAATTTCTATGGAGGTTACTGAGTTCATGAAAAGCATATTGAAACAAATCAGCAGTCTCATAGCTCAGACCCAGACGGAAACGAAGAACAATCAAAACCAAATGAACCAGAAATCAGACTGTTATCCTAAGCGAGGAATAAGAATCAAAGCAGAGAACAGGAGAAAGAAACCTGCGAAATGGAGATGGGAATGGTTCTGCCGAATAGCTTGAGAGCTGAATCGACGGAGTTCCGGTCAGGCAGGTCATCTTCTTTTCCGGCGCTCATCTTCATCTTCTGCGAATCCACTATTTTCGGTTCAGAATCTTCAAAGCCCAGCGCGTAGAAGCAGCGAGAGAGAAAGAGAAATTTCGTTGGGGGGGGGGGGGGGGGGGGGGGGGTGGTTGAATCAACGCGAAGACAGATCACAGAAGAAAACAAAGAATCAGTAAAAACGCAAGCAACACGAAGAAGAAGAAGCGAAGACGATGACGATGTTTGGAGAAGAGCCCACCAAAAATGGCGGATAAAGGTGAGAAAGGGATCAGAGAAAGCACCATTTTCAGAGCTTTTAAACACCAAGTTTCGACCTTTTTCGCTTTTTTGCTTTTGTTCTGGTCTTCCATGGAAATATTTGAAATTCATTGCGGAGAAGGCAGGTGGAACATCCTCTGTCAGCAGTCAAGCTTCCAAAAAAGCTTTCAACTTTTTACCTTAAATATATATTATCAATTTTATCCACAACAACAAATGCGTCCTCTTCATCTTCACAATCACGTCGACCCAAAATTATGAAAACTTGTAAATTAAAAAAAAAAAATAGAAGGAAAAAAAGGACAAAATTGAAAATCCCACGCGTATATGAGAAAAATAAGGAAAATGCTTATGACGAGTTAGGCAGGAATCGCCATTTCTGCCGCCTTCGTAGCTATCTCTGTCAATATTGCAATTAAATTAATTAATTATATTAATACATTTTAACCAATATTTTAAAATAATAAAATAAAAGTGTATACGTAATATTATTCTTAACGATTTAATTTGAAGATGTCTCTTAGTTTAAAATATTCATTAACCAACTATTAAGACGCAAAATGCAACCTTATGTAGATAGAACACAAATTTGATCTTCCAAAATACATTTATCGGAAAGACTTTTCTTGACATCGATAGTATTTTTGAAGTAAAAGAAATTACAATCTCGATAAGAAAAAGGCAAGTGTTAAGCCATGTTAACACGTTTGAATTTCATTGTCACCGGAAATTAAGCTACACATAAAAAATGTTATGATATTAAAGTGTGTTATAGAACATAGTCTTTTTAGAGACTTGGGAAAGCAACAAAAAGATGTAAAGCCATATGCAATTTCCTTTTTTTTTTTGGATAGAGATAGAGGTGCAAGCCACTAAAAAGAATGGGTCCCACCAATTTAAAGTGGGCCAACTCAAATTTGAACACATTCAAAACTATGATACGACTCATAAATAAAGTTATTTTCCTATTGAAAATAAATAATTTATAACTAAAGTTTTTCTCCTATTCAGTTAAATGCATTTTGAGTTAACCTTAACAATAAATTTGTGTGAATTTTAGTCTAAAGTAGATAATATTATACTGAAAACACCGCAGAACGTTACATTATTATTGTTATATTCTTAAAATTTTATTGTAACGCTAAAAGATAAAAGGATCAAGTTTTTAAAAAGTTCAATCAAGACTCTCGTTTTCTTGGTCTTTGGAGTTTATTTGGTCCTTAAGACTTACATTTTAGACTTGCCTTTTTCACTTTTGGAAAATTGGTCAAAGTAGAGGAAATAAGATAAACCAATATTATGTTCATATTCAAAGTACAACTCAACCAAATAAGACCAACCCACTTAAGTGACATTATGTAATTTTGTAACAATGAAGATTTTTTATTAGTTAGAATTTTAAAAAAATCAACTGTAACTATTTCTTTCTCTTGAACCCATAAAGTTTATCTTTTCAACTTGTTTTACACTCTTTGGAAAGTGAAGAAGGACAGTCAGTCAAACTCCCAAGTCAAACACTCATTTCATTCCACTTTCTTCTGCTCCTACACTTTCAATTTCTGACTCTCCTTTAAGAGTTTATTAATTAATAAATACTAATTTTTGGCTATTTCTCCTATTAATAATCTAGATTAAATAAAAAATAACGATGATTAACAACAAGCAATTTTAATAAAAGATTTTAATTTGATATTAAGAAATATTTTGAGATTACCTGATGTGGGAACTGTCCCATTACAACACGGATCAGACGCCATCAACGATGCCATTAAAAAAATGCATCAAATTGATGTGTTAATTTCGATATTATAATACGAGTAGTGTGAATGACTTATAAATAATTAAAATAATAATTTATAGTAATTCTTTGTTTACTTTATCATTCTACGCTATTAAATATTCGTTGATGTGTGATGTAATCCAAGGAGCAACCAAGAGCTAATATCTATTGCAAAATATAAGAGAACCGATGACAAAATCAAGGACAAAGAAGCTGAATAAAAACCTACAAAGTTTGATCAAGGAAATCTAAGATGAAGAGTTGTCACACCAAGATGATGATGTTAAGTGTCGAAGAGGAAGCAATAGAGATGTTAAATGGACAGGCTGGCTAGCGAGCCGAGCCGAGCCAAGCTCGGCCAGTTACAATAACGAGCATGCTTGGCCCGGGCCACACCAATGGGCCGAGCCGAGCCGAGCCCGTCGATGATCGGGCTCCATGAGCCAGCTCGCGAGCTAGCGAGTTGGCTCGGTCGAGCCCAGCTCGGGGCCCTCTCCGTCGTCACTGACTCCCTCGTCCCGTCCCTGACTCCCGTCGTCCGACGTCCGTGGTATTCTCTGCTTCGGAACTCGGAAGCATGGGAAGCTTTGGCGCCGATCAGCCAGGTGAAGGAGATCGCAAACGCACTCAAGGTCGCTCTGTGGTCGCCGTGGTATTCCTCTGCCCTCTCTGGCAACCACCTCCAAAGTTCGGCGAACCTCCCTCGGCGCCTGAACTGTCTCCAAAGTTCGGCGAACTTCCCTCGTGTATCGCCCCTCCCTCTGCCAAAGTAGGCGCATCGCCCCCAGAATGGGTGATGCAACGCCCATGAGGGGCGATGTCGCCCCTCCATCTGCCAATGGAGGTGCATCGCCCCCAGCAGGAGGGGCGACCTCCCTCTGCCCTGTTGGGGAGCTCGCTCCAGTTGGGGGAACTCACATGTGATATAATGAATGTTATAATTTTTATATATTTTTTTCTTCAATTTTTTTATAATTAAATGTCATTTTTGTATTAATTAAAGATTTCTATTATTTACATGACTAAGTATCTATCATAATTTATCATTACTATAATAAATATTTATTATAGTTTTAATAAATAAAAGATTAATTAAATATATAATATAAAATAATTTTATTTATGTAAGCTCGGCTCGTTGGGCTGGCTCGACTCGGCTCGGCTCGGCTCGTTAAGATCGTGGCTCGCAAGCCGGCTCAGTTTGGAATTTTTTTGGGTATGTTTGATTAAATATTAAAAGTTGGTGAAATTCCAAAAGTTAAATATGTTGAGTATAAAAATTGGAATTTAATGACATCTCAACTGCTGACTCACTACCTCAAATAGATGACACCTCAACTGCTGACTCACTATCTCAAATAGATGAATTTTGTGATGTAGGTGAAGAACAAGATGAGAATTTACATACAGATTGATTTGGTTGATGATGAAGTTGAGAAGCCGTTTCAGTGGATGAATGCTTGGATTGTTGTTGTTTCATGGACCAATAAAATATGGAGGATTAAAAGTACCTCTGTGAATGGGGATCAAATAGAACTATGAGTTTTTAACTAATAACTTTTATGATAAACGTTTTGTTAGTATAAAGACTTATGTAAATCAATCTATAAAGTTACCGTTTTGGTATTAAAGATTGTGCTAAGTTTAAGATGAAAAGTCTGCCGCTATGTTTTAATTTTTTTTCAAGTAAGAAATTGGTATTTCAAAATGTTTCAATGAATTTTAAAAAGGTAAAATACGCTTGCAATTTTTTATAAAAATAAACATAAAATAAAATAAGTGTTACACTACGAGGCATTACAAAAGTGGTGCACTTGATCCTGTAGACAATGCATTAGCCCAAGCATTCATCTTGAAATGTCTCATCAACTATAAGTATAATTTAATGAATGTTAGAATTTTATTTAATCGTAGTCCAAGGTGCATCAATTTGTGCAAGGTCTCAAGTTAAAAATTTATAGTGGCATAAAAATATCTGGTACGCAAAGGGTGTCGTATCTGTCATTGTAGAAAAGGCCTTGGAGATGGAAGAGGCATAAATGCAATATGCAAAACAGAGAGAGTTTGCTAAGGACTTCTCTAGAGAAATTCTACCACAATAAAGAAAATGGTGGCAGTCAAATGCTGTGAGTTCTAAAAGACCTTTTGAAGGAGGAAGCCAAGAAAACAAAGGAAAAAGAATTCAAAGTGAATTGTTCGACTAAAAGACAGGTGTTAAGATGTCTCAAGCCATTCCGTGTCCAAACTACAAGAAAAATCATTTTGGAGAATGGAAGGCAGGGACAAACAATGTTTTAAATAAAAAGAATTCGATCATTTTGTCCTAGATTGCCCGATGTTGACAGAGGAACAGAAAAGGAAGATTACGCCAAGGGTTTTTGCCTTTATAGAACCCGACAATAGTGATCATCCAGCCGTGGTATCAGGTATGATTTATGTTGGTGGTATAGCTACATGTACATTAATAGACTCAGGAGCCGCTCATTCGTTTACATCATCATATTCTCTAACCAATTAAGATGTTTACTCGATATATTTGAACATAATTATAATGTGATGTTGCCTTCATGTGAATGTTTATATTCTAAACATGTCCTAAAAGATTGTTTAGTTGATATAGGCAACAAACATTTATATGTCGATCTTATTGTCATTAATATGAATATGACGTTATCTTTGGTATGGACTGATTATTTAAGAATTTTGCAACCATAAACAGTAGAAGTAAGATGATGTGTTTTATGCCTCCAAATGGTGAGTTGTTTACTTTTCAGGGTATGAAGAATCGTACTAAATTGCTTATTGTTTCCGCAATCAAGGCATAACAATTGTTGGAAAATGGATGCACTGGTTTTATAACCAATGTAATTGACACAAGTATAAGTAGTACGAGCTTAAAGGAAATTCCAGTAGTTCAATGTTTTCCATAAATCTTTTTGGTTAACCTACATAGGTTTCTTTCGGACAGAGAGATTGAATTTGTTATTGATGTGTACCTTGGAACGACCCCGATATCTAAAAATCCTTATAGAATAGTGATAAGTGTGTATTTTACACACTTATTTATACTTTTTACACTTGAATTGATTAGGTTTTCTCAAATATTTAAAGGAATTTGATGGATTTTGTGTAAGTGTGCAGAACAATTATTTTAAACAGGATAAAATAGAAAGAGGAAAAAGAGAGGCGAAATTTAATTGGCGAAACAAGGAAAATGCCGATTGATCACTCATTCCAGGCAATTGATCGGCAGTAAAGAACGAGAATTTGAGGCGAACAATCGCCACAATATCCAGCTATCCATCACCTACCAATTTGGAAAGTCCAATTGCTTCAATCTCAGCCGTGGATCAATTTTGGAACGACCAATTGCTTCAATCTCAGTCGTGGATATGAAAAAGGGAAATAACCTAAAAGCAGAGGCGCTGGGGAAGGAGATTCGACTACAAATTTGGAAGGTTTATATTATCTAATATCAACCATTAATCTGGAAAAAGAAAGCAAGAATCAAAACCATTGATTTGAGGAGAGATGAAGAATTAAACCAAAAAGAAAGAAGACAGCAGAGGATTTGGAAATTGATAAAAAGAGGTCTGTCGGCAATTTAGGAGGCTGGATTTAGCGACTTTGAGAGCTTCAGCACAGTAGCGAACCAGGGGCAAGCGAAGATTCGGCGATTGAGGGCTGTCGGTCTTCGGCGTTGGACGATTCTGGCGAGAGGGGATTCGGCGATTCTAGCGAGCAGCGATATCACGATTCTGGAGATTGAAGGGCGCGGCAGAGAGCATCAATTCAACGATTCCTTCAAGCAATTTCAGAAAATAGTTTTATTTCTCCTATTTCTTTTATAATTTAATTATGAAATTCTTTAGTATTGTCTTTAATTTATTTATTAGCATGAACTAACTTTTCTACTAGGGACTACGATGTAGCCAGACTACGTTTATTTTATGTTCTTCGTTTAATTATATTTATTGAGTATTTCTTCCAATATTGTTGGCGCATTTAATTTCTGTTCTTAATGCCTGTAAATTTCTGGCCAATCTTTACTTGATATTTGGGATGTTTTGAGACCGAGAGGTGATAAATATCCGTGCACTGAAATTAATGTCATTAATATACGTAGGCTAGAGATAGTTACGGTATTGGTGTGGTCACTATGATTTCTTGATTCAATTGTATTTGATTAATGTAGGATTTGAGACTGAGAAGTGATAACCCATTAATCAGATAAACTACGCAATGCTCGAGAGAGATTGTGATAGAATTTAGTGAAATCGATCATCAACATAGGAAGAATATTTATGAATATAATTGCGAAGAACGGAAATAAATATTGTCTTGGTGAAATCGTAGTACCTAGGCTTTTATCAATTTGATTTAATCTCAGTTTATTTGTTTTGCTATTTTAATTTAGTTTATTTTAATTGTTTTGGTCATTTATTTTAATTACAATTCTTAAAAATCATAAAAACGTGTGTTCAATTTAGAATTAAAATTAGTTATTTCGATTATTAATTACAAGTCCTCGTGGGTTCGACACTCTCTTTATCACTGTATTACTTGTTGCGACTCGTACACTTGCGAATATAATTTTTCACAACAAATAACGCGAGTCGAGTTAAAAGAACTGAAATCTCAGATTGAGGAACTTTTTTCAATGAGGGTTTTATACGCCCTAGTTTCTCACTATGGGGAGCGTCGGTTCTATTTGTTAAAAAAAAAGATAGATTTATGAGAATGTACATTCATTACAGAGAGCTAAATAAAGTAACTATAAAGAATAAGTACTCGTTACCAATAATCGATGATTTATTCGATCAACTGCAAGGTGCTAGTATATTTTCTAAGATTGATCTAAGACCAGAGTACTACCAGTTAAAAGTCAAAAGTGAGGATATTACAAAATCGACTTTTGCGAACCAGATATGGCCCCTATGAATTCTTAGTCATGTCATTTGGTTTGACTAATGCTCCTGCAATATTTATGAACCTGATGAACTGTGTTTTTAGAGATTAATTGGACAAGTTTATTATCGTTTTTATCGGTGATAACTGATTTATTCACAGTCAAAGGAAGAGCATGAACAACATCTAAGGCTTACATTTTCAATATTTAAAGGCTCATAAGTTATACGCTAAATTCTCCAAATGTGATTTTTGGATCGATTGAGTAAACTTCTTGGGCCATGTAATATCTAAAGATGACATTACTATAGACCTAGCTAAAATACAAGCAGTATAGATCACAACCAAAGAATGTTGGGGAAATTCGTAGATTCCTTGGGCTAGTTGGATATTATAGAAGATTTATTGTAGGATTTTCAAAGATTACAATGCCTTTAACCAGTCTAACAAGAAAAGACGTGAAGTTTTGGTGGACAAATGAATGTGAAGCTAGTTTTCAGGAATTAAAACATAAGTTGACTGATGCAACTGTGCTGTCACTTCCTACAGAAAATGGTAAGTATTACGCTTATTGTGATGCATCTAAAGTTGAATTAGGGTGTGTGCTCATGCAAGAAGGGAAAGTGATTACATATGCATCTAGGCAATTGAAGGAATATGAGAAAAACTACCTAACCCATGATTTATAAATGACAGCAGTAGTTTTACACTCAAAGTTTGGAGACAGTACTTATATAGCCAGAAGCGTGAGATCTTTACTGACCACAAGAGTTTGAAATACATTTTTACTCAAAAAGAACTAAACATGAGACAAAAAAGGTGGTTAGAATATGTAAAGGACTCTGATTGTAAAATTAAGTACCATCCAGAGAAGGCAAATATAGTGGCAGATGCGTTAACCAAGAAAGCAATGCAACAAACACTTTAATGGATAGACTACCTATAACCCTTTAGGATGAAATTAGTAAGTTTGGAATAGAAATAATTGTCAGCTTAAGATATTTTAAGCCATTGTATAGTTTGATGATGAGAATGTAACATGATAAGAGCTAACTAATTAAGTTTCAAACTCAATAATTGTTAAATTAAGCTTTTGTGCATTATTTTGAAATACCCTTTCAAAGGGATATTTGATGTTTTTAACAAGTGCATCTAAGTTTTCTCAGATATATCTAAGACATATGAGATGTACAAGATCAGAGTTTTGAAAAATAAAGAATGAAAATTTTCAGTAAAATTTCAAAAGGTGTCGACCGGTAGTCCAAAATTTCACAAACCCGAGAGCTCTTCTATGTTGTTCGGTATGTCTACCAGTATGTTAACCTCTCCAAATATCTTATCCTAAAGTGTCGACCGCCAGTGTAGGCGTCGACCGCACGGTCGTTCTCCAAGTCGACCAAGTTGTTAAACGGCTTTAAAGTTTACACGTAATAGTCACTAAGTGTCAATCGAACTAAAGAAGTGTCGCCCAACAGTTAGGTTCTTAGAAGACCTCTATAAATAGAGAAGATGAGCCTTTACGAAAATTACAACTTTTAAGAAAAATTACCAAAAATTTTTCCTTTACTATCTACATCTTGCTCTAATCCTACTAATCTCCAATTCCCACATTTGAGGTTGTCTAACTTGAGATTGTGGAAGAATTTATTACTTGAGTGTACAAATTATATATATCTTGTTGTAAAAGACTGAAGGGTGACGCCCAAAGAAAGTTATTGTAAGGTTTGATTGACACCTGAATGTTCAATCAAGTGAACTCACTATTTTGAGGTTGGTAAGGTATCTTTAAGGAGAAGTCTTGAAACTCGGACGTAAATAAGATTTTTATTTATTTAGAATATAATGGATTTTCCTGGACCGATACATGATTTTCTTTTAGTCTTGTTGGGATCAGGTCTTATATCAGGAAGTATGAGTGTCGTATTACTTACTAACCCCTGACCAATTTGAAACAAAAATAAATAGAAACATAGTTCCAATAAAGAAAACCCATTGACCGTATTTTTCTCCAATCTGGGTTTTACTTACGTCTCTGAACCGTGTTAACAAATTTGTGGGCATCTTTCCTTGTTCTATCTTCTAATTTATTATTGTGAAAAATTAGATCTCAATAGTTGATGATTATAGTCCAAGTAAACTCATTCCTTTGAAATTGCACGAATTTGATATTTATTGCTAAAAAGTTTTTTAATAATCTAATTCCCCCCCCCCCCCTCTCCCCCTCTCCCCCTCTCCCTCTCTCTTCGATTATTTCGATCCTACAATAATTTCAACACAATTAGAGCCTGCCATGTCGGCTATTACATTATAGCCTACGATATTGAAAAGATCAAAGAAGCTCAAAATAAAGATTCAAAATGTATAAGCCTTAAATCAACTAATGCATCTATGGTTTCTCCAAATTTTACCATCTCAAAATAAAATATTGTAAAATTTAAAGACATATGGTATATTCCAAAGAACGAGGAATTACATCAAGAAATTTTGTTTGAGGCACATTCCTCTTCTACCTCAATACACACTTTGGAAGCACTAAAATGTATAGAGATATGAAACAACATTATTGGTGGCCTAAACTCAAAAAGGATGTCGCCAGATATGTAGAATTGTACTTAATTCCCCAACAAGTTAATGAAGAACATCATAGACCTTCGGAAACTTTACAACCTCTACCTATACCTAAATGGAAATAGAAAATATTAATGGATTTCGTGATTGGTTTACCAAAGACAGTGAAAGGATATGATTCATTATGGGTGGTCGTAGATAGATTAACAAAATTAACTCACTTTTTACCAATGAAAAAGACATATTCCATGGATCAATATGTAAAGAATACAATTACACGGAGTTCCAATATCCATTGTGTCAGACCGAGATTCTCAATTTATTTCAAACTTTGGAAAAGTTTACATAAAGCTATGAGTATGAAATTAAAGTTTAGTACAACTTTTCATCCCTAACAAATGGAGAAATGGAAAGAACAATTCAAATTTTAGAGGATATGTTACGGGCTTGTGTGCTAGAATATCATAGTAGTTGGAGTATGATGCTACCTTTAGTCGAATTAGCTTACAATAATAGCTACTAAGCCATGATAGGTATGACACCATATAAAGCATTATATGATAGAAAATGTAGATATCCGCTATGTTGGGACAAAGTTGGTGAATTTAAGCTCCTTGGTTCAGAGATTATACAATAAACTGCAGATATGGTAACAATTATTCGTCAAAAAATGTTAACTACTCAAAGTTGACACAAAAACTATGCAGACACTATACAGAAAGAGTTAGAATTTGAGAAAGGAGATATTCTATTTTTGAAAATTTTCCCATTCAAATGGGTGATGAGGTTTGACAAAAAAGGAAAACTACCTCTAAGATTTGTTGGACCTTTCCCCATTATGGAAAAGATGGGAAAAACAGCATATCGGCTTAAGTTCCCATCTATTATGGATGAGATCCACCTTGTTTTCCATATATCAATGTTAAGAAAATGTGTCTGGAATCTCGATCAAGTAAATTAAGGTTATCCAAAGCTATAGACAAGTCATCCACACCCTTTTTTTTATTTCATTAATTGAATTTTTCGGTTATTGATTCAGGTCAAATTCCATAAAAACCGCAGCCCTCTTTGAAATATCATGAACAGTTCCAACTTGCAGTTATAAAAGTTGAACCTACCCTAAGTTATGAAGAAAAACCCACAAAGAATTTGGATTAAAAAACAAAAGAACTTAGAAATAAACAAATTTCTTTAGTAAAGGTACTATGGAGCAATCACTTAGTTGAAGAGGAAACTTGGGAAAGAAGAGATGATATGATAGTACGGTATCTTGAGTTATTTAAGTATGTAAATTTTGAGGGCAAAAATTTTGTAACGAAGAGGGAATGTAATACCCAAAACTTTTAACGTGTATTAACATTTGCTTGGTGGTTGAAATATAATTGTTGATTGTCATTAAGATGTGACCGAATGAGTGGTTGATTAAATATTGAAATGTAATGACACCTCAGCTGCTAACTCACTACCTCAAATAGATGACACCTCAGTTGCTGACTCACTACTTCAAATAAATGAATTTCGTGATGTAGGTGAAGAACAAGATGAGAATTTACATACGATTGATTTGGTTGATGACGAAGTCGAAGAGCTGTTTCAGTGGATGAATGCTTGGATCATTGTTATTTCGTGGACCAATGAAATATGGAGGATTAAAAGTACCTCTATGAATGGGTGTAGATAGAACTATGGATTTTTAACTAATAAATTTTATGATAAACATTTTGTTAGTATAAAGACTTATGTAAACCGATTTATAAAATTACTATTTTGGTATTAAATATTGTGTTAATTTTCATATGAATAGTCTTCCGTTGTGTTTTAATTTTTTTTTTAAGTAAGAAATTAGTATTTCAAAATGTTTCAACGACTTTTAAAAAGGTAACGCTTGCAATGTTTTATAAAAATAAACATAAAATAAAATAAGTTTTACGCTACAGGGCATTACAATTACAAGAATTGATTGTTAGGGAAACTCATGGAGGAGGTTTGATGGGACATTTTGGAATTGACAAAACATTGAATGTATTGGTTGAACATTTCTTTTAGCCAAAAATAAAGCATATGTGATATCTATTTATGAAAAATGCATTGAATGTAGAAAGGCCAAATCGAAAGTCAAACCATATGGTTTATATAGTCCTTTACCCGTGTCTTACCATCCTTGGATTGACATTTCTATGAAGTTCATATTAGGTTTGCCAAGGACACAAGGAGGTAATGACAATATTTTTGTGGTTGTAGATTTGTTTAGTAAAATGGCTCATTTTATCGCATGTTCTAAAACTAATGATGCTATGCATGTGGCAGGTTTATTCTTTAAAGAAATTGTGCATTTATATGGGATACTATGAACTATTTGAAGTGATAGACATGTGAAGTTCTTAAGTCATTTTTGGATAACTTTGTGAAATAAGTTTGGAACGAAACTTTTGTTTTCAACTGTAGTACATCCTCAAACGAATGGGTAAACTGAGGTCGTGAATCGAACACTATCCACGTTGCTAAAGGCGATAATTTCTAAAAATCTAAAGCAATGGGAAAACTGTTTACAGCATGTTAAATTTGCTTATAATCAGATTGTACATTTTACTACCTCATATTCATCTTTTGAAATTGTTTATGGTTTCAATCCTCTTACTTCGCTTGATATATTACCGTTACCTATTAATGAATTTGTGGATTTAAATGAAAAAAGGAAGGCCGAATTTGTTAGGGAATTATATATGCATAGGTACAGGAGAATATTCATAAAAATAAATAAATATTATGCTTGACAAGCTAATAGAAGCCGCAAGGAAGTCATATTTGAACACGAAGATTGAGTTTTGGTTCATCTACGGAAGGAAAGATTTGCAAGTCAACGGAAGAATAAGTTACAACCGCGAGGGAACGGACCATTTTAAGTTTTCGAATGCATAAACGATAACGCCTACAAGATCACCATCCAAGCGAGTATGGTTACGTAACTTCTACTTTTAATGTTGGTGACTTATCTTTTTATGAAGCAGCAGATTCGAGGACGAATCTTTTTGAATAATGAGGGAATGGTGTAATCCAAAAAACAACCAACAGGCAAGATCCATTGCAAAACATAGGAGGACTCATGACAAAATCAATGACAAAGAAGATGAGTAAAACCTACAAAGTTTGATTACAAAAATCCAAGATAAAGAGTCATCATATCACGAACAAAGATCCATAATGATTTTAAGTGTCAACGAGGAAGCAATGGAGAACCAAAGGAGCAAGAAATTCGAGCATTTAATGCTAAGTTGGAAGAAAACCTACAAGGAATCAACAGTGCGAGCGCTCACCCACTGCATCCCACGCATGTTGCACCCCACTCGGCCCATGCTCAGCGCACACGCTAAGTACACGGCCCTGCGCCCTGTTCGCACTATGCCCAGCAGCCGCTCATTGTGCGCACGCCACTCATTTCCCCTTCAACCCTAATTTTGCTTCTGTTAGTTTTTGGGTTACTTTTAAGTTGTTTAATCTTTTAACCTAGTTTTGCCTGCTTAAACAAAGTTGTAAGAGATTGATTGAGACTTTTGAATTTTTATGAAAATTGAGCTTATGCCTTTTGGTGAGATTCTTTAAATTCTCTTCTTAAGTTTTTATAAAGAAACTTGATTTTCTTCAAGTGCTTGCTTGAAAAGATCAAACTTGATAACTTTCGATTCAACCAACAAATTTGGTTCGGGTCAAGCTTCTATCGTCTTGAATCATAAAGACAATTTTGTGATTATTTCGCGTAGTTGTTGAGTCTCGGATTCTCTAAAATCCTAGGTTTGCATCATTTTCTGCAAGTTTTGAGAAAATCTGCCGGGAAAATTTTTGGTGCATTATATCTTGAATTTTTTGGTTGGAAACTTTCGAAAAATAGATAGAGCTAACATATTATATTCAATATTTAAGTTAAGAAAAGTAAGAGAACATGTCATGTGTAAAACATTTTCTATAAAACTGACAACAAACCAACAGTAGATCAAACTTTGAAAACATTTCACTATAGTGTGGTAATACATAAAATAGGCTCTACTATACATCATGAAAACCATAGTAAAAATGGAGGCATTCATGAACTCCGTGCACACCATGCTATAAGCATATATTGACGGCGATACTCGATGATTGGTAAAGCCACAAAAATAAGATCCTGATTAGGTTTAAGTTTTTCACCCAGGGACACAATATCATTAGCCATCTCATACTTTAGCAAACAGAAATAAACACATTCTTCAATGTTTGAATGTGTGTAAAGAAAACAAGACCCCTTCACGGGTCGATCAGACATTGTTCGCACAACCAAGATGATTAATAATCTAATGCGTAGCTCAAAGTAAACATATATAGTAAAAATACATATTTACTACAAAAAAAATTAAACGAATAGCCATAAAATGTACACACCATTTATATATGAAAACACTCTCAAAATAAGATTTCTAAGAAAAACAATACCATGTTGTAGGGGTGAGCAAAAATCGGACCGGACCGAAGAACCGGATCGGAACTGAAAATTTGGTCCTGTTCTTGGTGATTTTGCACTTTTAAAAATCAAAATTGGGTTTTTTTGTAAGAGAATCAAAAAAATTCAGTTTGATTTTCGGGTTTAGTGATACAAAACCGAAAAAACCGAACCGAATTAATGCTTTGCTTAATTCCTCTCTGCGAAATTCGCAGTTTTCACTCTTCGAAAATCAAAGCAAACTGCACCTTCTGCAAACCCTACGTCTGTCGCCCAGTGCCGATCCCCCATCGCTCAGCTCAGCCACTCTCTGTCTCCTCGCACTTCGCAGTCACTCGACGCCCAAGTCCCAACCACTCTCTCTGCTCGCACCTCGCATTGCAGCACCGTGCTTGTCTTCATCAGACTGAAGGACGAATTGAGTCACCGACGTCCGATTGGTAAGCTCTTGTTTCATTTGTACCTAGTTTTCCAATTTATGATTCTCATTCAGTTATTTTGACTAGATTTCAACTCTGAAAACTGAAAAGTGAAACAGATGGATTTTATTGGGTATTTGCAGGAGCTGGAGACGATAACGATCTTTCAGCCTCGGGAGCTAGTTCAGTTATTGGAAAAAGGGTTGATACAATTTGGATTTAGAAGGCAAATTTGCTTTCATGAAGGTTGATTCACTCTTTGTTTTTTTTTTCCCAACTCTCTTGCTTACCTGAATTTTGTGGCTTTGCAATAGCTGAACAATTTGTGTACTTGATGTTAATTAAAATTTAGAATGAAAAGCATGTTAGTCATTTTTGTTATAATCACAGTGTCTACTGTTGAAGATGGAACTTGGCAGTCTTTTGTGGAGTGCCATTATCCTTGAAGTTATATGGTAGCTCTGCAAAGATGTGGCAAGAGCTGTAGGCTACGGTGGATTAACTATCTGAGATCAGATTTGAAAAAAGTTGTTTGTCTTTCTTCAGCTGCTATTTACTTACATTTAATTGGAGCTTAATATGTTAAATTTTTTGGAATGAAATTGAATGTTTCCATTTCAAATTAAGCGTTCAGGGTCTGCATCTCGGACGAAATTGAATAAGCCTATTATATTTTTTTTTTTGGAATTTGGGATTTTTTTTTTAAAAAAAAAATGAAATGAGAAAATCAGATTCAGACCAGAACCAGAACCGAAATTCTGGTCCGATCCTTAAAAAAATTTAAACGGTCTCGGTCCTAAAAATTGAAAATCAAATTTGATTGGTTCAGTCCCAATTTTCTCTAAAGCCGGATCGGACCGGTTTTTGCTTAACCCTACCATGTTGGCCATCAAAATAAACTCTCACATCATAATGAGTCTACCAATCATCAAAGCCAAGCAATCTGAAAGCCAAAGAATCCGAGAAAGTTCAATACCTAAGTCTATGTACCTAATCACAATATCATTATCAAATCATGATTCAAATTCTATACTTTAAAAATCCAATTTCCAGGCCTTAAAATGATCTAGGAGCAATTGAGTTGCAAACCCAAATCAATCCAAAACAGGCCCTGAAACGACCCAATAATGATCGGATCGAAAGTTCAAATTAGGCCAAAAAAGTGTTGAGCTGCAGTCCAAACAGGGCCTGGGCAGCGACCCAAATTGGTTCAGTTATGGCCTAGCAGGCCTACCCGCAACCCAGGACAAGCTGAGCTACAGCTCAGCACCTTCTGAGCTACGGCCCAACATCGTCTTCCACAATGTTGTCGGTGCCATTCGCCGACTACAAAAGCTACCCAATTACCAATTCAATTCTGAGCAACATTTAAAACACGATTTTCTTCCATAAAATCGATGATTGAGACTTAAAAACTGTTAACTTTTCATCCAGTACCTCAAACTCTGAAAAAATTCTAGAAACGGAGAAGGAGAAGGAAT